>JAWWTY010000158.1:7846583-7879936 GCA_035222235.1 Margarornis squamiger
ATTCACTTCCTAACTTTCTCCTGCATGTAGAGAGACTATTTACAAGAGCATGTAGTGACAGGACAAGGGAGAATGGCTTCAAACTGAGAGTAGGTTGAAGAATGTTATTGATGTTATATCACTCCAAAACAGTATCACTTCAGCATTTTATCTCCATATTCAGGTACAGAGTCTTATTTGAAAGTAAAAATATATATATACACACACACACACAGAATGAAAGGCTAGGATTTCCTGGGGCTTCTCTTAGATAGTGTGACTCATAAGGCACCTCACTACCTCAGTGCAGAAATCACAACACATATAGAGGCTCCACAGAATTATTAGAAGTATTTGTACTACATGATTGCTAGAACTCAACTCTGACTTGATTCATTTTTTAAAGTACTGGCAGACTTGTTTTGACAGTGAATGTGAGTGCTCAAAAGGTAGGACAAGCAGATTCTAGAAGAGGTGGCACAGCCAAAAGCCAATCCATTGCAAGGATTCCTACAAGATTAAATTCTACAGACTAAGTTCTCACATTATGTTTATCTATTTTCTTTTTTTTAGCAGAGGCTTCCCTTTGCATACTAGCAATTTAGTAGAGAACTCAGTTCCAAACAGTTTTTAGTAACTACAGACTTTAAAGAACACAGCCCTATTGATATGGTGATAATAATTCAATCTCACAGTGCAGGCAACATCCACAGGCAGCTCTTTGTCCCACTCTTCTCAATACTCTTACATACTTACTCTATTGCTTTGTCTTTGCTTACCATGTTGGGGATTTTGTTTGGTTTCAATACTGAGGTGATCACTTCAGAGGGATTAGACATTACTGCAGTTTAATATACCAATGCTGAGCTTCTGCTTATACTTGATGACTTTCACAGAGGTAAGTGGAGAAAGTTTCCAACCGTTTCCAACCTGCAGATGTCTGTCTGTATTTTCACATTTTGGTAAATTATTGCAGAGAACAAAACCAGAAACAAGAGCATCTATTTTCCAGCCTGACTTAGAGAGTTTCCTTTATGAGCAGAGCAGGACACAAAGCCAAAAGCTCATCAGCCTGTTGAATGGCACCACAAACTCTGCGTAGGCTGTCTCTTACAGAATTTGAATTTCTGTTATGTCAGGTCACGTTAGGTCCCATAATGCTGCATAATGTCAGCCTGAAGCAGAACATGGTGCCAGCTGATGTGGTGAGAAACAACTGCGCAAATCTTATCTGAACTGATGTGGCAGACAACACATGAAGCACACATCGGCTTGAGAAGGAAATGCAGCAGCACATTGACCCTCTAGAGGTGACCCCCTAGAGAGAGAAAATATTAGGTGATCTTTCATTCTCTTTACACTATATGTCTCTTTACACTATCACTGAAGAACTGTCAAGGAACCCATTGCTGAAAGATCTCATCGACAGCAGGTTAACAGCAAAGACTGATGGGCAGATGTCTGGGAGCCTCAATCAGGTGCTCTGTTACAGGCATAAGCACATGAGTATGACTTCAAAAGACTCAGTCCAAAACTCTGGATTCTGTATTGAAGATATGGATAGTTAAACTCCTCCCAGCACTCCAGAATACTTGCAAAGCTGCTCTTATCACAGTAATTATTGCTTTCCACAGACCAAACAAATGTAACTACTACAAAAAAAAAAAAATCAGGTACCATCCAAGCTTTAGTTTATGATAAATATAAATATATGAGAAAGAGTTTAACATACATGTCAATTCATGTTCCTTATAAATACATTCATATTCATGTTCCCATAAATAATCAAACATTGCTCAAACACTTTTAGAAGACATGGCTACATAACTTCAACAGAATTTCAAGCTAACACAAAAAGTGAAAATAAAAAGAATTGGTTCCATATGGAACAACTGGGGAAAAAAGCCATTTTAAAATGCTTTTTAAAAATTGGAACAATCCTTTGTAGTCAACACTTTTTGCTAATGTTTAGTCAATACTAATTACTGATTCAGACAATTTAAATTGAAATGTGTAAACTGGAAACAAAAACTTGAAATTGTGCAAAGAAGAAAAGAAACCAAAAGGAAACGTGCTAAGTAGCAAATATTGCAAACTGGGCAGAGATACAGACAAATCTGTAGAAATGGAAGAGTACTTAGGTTTAACACCATCACTTATAAATACTTCATGTTATATTTCTGTATAACAATTTGAAGAATAATATTCACATTTTAAAAAAAGAGTTAAAAAAATGAGCTCGATGTAGAAGTCTCACTGAACCAAGTCCTCTAAAAATCTTATCAGCTGTAGTGTGTTTCTAAGGCTGGAGACTATTTCCATTTTAATACTAGCATAGAACATGCAAAACATTAAGGCTTTAGGGCTTGATATATTGAAAGAGCTCTTCAATAATTACAAGGGTTAAAAGGAAACAAGCAAGGAAAAAGATGTCAAATGTCGGTGAAGTTTGCACTAAGTGCCTGTTTATTATAAAGATCAATGTGCTGACTGAAGTTCTGCAGTAATGAAATACAAGGTTCCTGCCTGTCAACAAACAGAAAATGAGGGAGAAATAATTTCAGACATAGAAGTAACCATTTTCCATTTAGTTTTCAATTTAAGATATTTAGAAACACAAAAGCCCCTCTAGAGATACAATGAGATGCCTGCTTGCAAAACATCACTAATAATTTCTGCTGTTTTGGGAAGGTCAACATAAAAAAAAAAGCATCTGCATATTAAGTATATTTGGCCCTTTTTTTGTGTTTTCAGAAAGAGACATAGGCAAGAGGAATAATACTTACCTCTAAAGATGAAAACTATGTCTATTGAAATACTTTATTGAATACACTGAGAAAACTGATTCAAAACATCCCCAAATAAATTAAAAAGTTAATAAAATAAAAGCAGTTTTATATTTTGAACTCATGATCAAGGTATTAAATTATTTTCTTCCACAGACCAAACAGACCCAAACGGTCTAAGTGTTTATCAGCAGCTGGTCTATCTTGCCACAACAAAACCAGCACTTGTGGAGTTCCATCTTCTTGCTAATGTCTGTGTATTTCTGGTGGACAGGAATTACTATGGAAAACTTTTGTGGAAGAAATATATCAACAATTTTCAGGACATTTTGCAGCTTAGAAATGACTGAGATCTCAATCATTCTGCAATACAAGGTAGCTGTTTTCTCATCAGCCCTAACTTGAAAGAAACTATTACTGGATGTAGAGACCCATGCAAACACCCAAACCCAGCCATAGTTGCCACTGTGAAACTGAAGGGCAGACCATACCAATTTGTGTCGTCAGTTCGCACTGAATCCATGTAATTCATAATGATCTGTGACAGAGGAGGGAAGAGCCATGGGAAACAGACCATTCTTCACCAAGATCTAGAGTGATTTTTCATGGTTTCTACCACTTTGGTCTCCCAGCACTCCTTTTGGAGTCTTCTGATACTGCCAAAAACCAAAGTTGTCCCAAAGCCAAACCCTTGAGCATGAAGCAGTGTGCTGTCATCAGTGGCATCCCACCTTTCAGTCCTAAGGGAGCAATCAATCTCCCAATGTCCAGACACAATGTTGTTCAAAAGATTCCTTCAGAGTGCTATGAAACAATTCCTACCCTGATACACTTAAAAATCCACAGACAAAAACAATAACCCTGTTCTGCTATCCCTTCTTCCCCCCTTTGACTGAGAAATGCCCTCCTTTAAAAAAAAATAAATCTTCAATCATAAGAAGAAAATAGAAAGATTAATTCAACATTTGCTATCTATACCTGTCCCACTCTCAAAAGAAAACAGTCAACTTTTATGCAGGAAACCTTCCTGTGTAAACATATTAAAGTTTCAATCATCAGTATACAAAAGAGCATTACAGAAAAAGAGTATTATCTTAGGCAGAATTACCTTGCAGTCATAATGTTTGCCATATAAGCATCTGGGTACAATGAAACAAAGACCAATAGAACAGGAACTCAAAATCAATATGGCCTGAGATACTGCAATTATTGCCCTTTTAATATACACCAGAGAGCAGAAACATTCTCAAGATGTCTCGGGGAGTGGGAACTATCGTAGAAAGCTTCACTCTACTGTATTACACTTATATCTCTTCAGGTCTCTGTACCTTTTGTCAGCTGCCTTAATAGTGATATCAAACACCACGCATGATAGAATTGTGGAGGGCTTTACTATCCTTTGTCTTAAACTTCCAACAGCGAACAAAACTGTTTAAACAGGAAGAGAAGCATAGCAAGGCAATGTCTCTTCATGGTCACCCGAGCACTCATTCTTCTAACACATGGACATTCAGGTTGAAGTCCTTCAAAGTGTAATTAAATTCACACAGAAGTATTCTACTACTTCACAAAAACAAACATCTTAATACCACATGTAATTTTTATCTTTTAATTTAGCATAGAAGACATGTTAATCTTCTAAAAGAAGCTGAATTTGTCCTTGAGACAAGTCCTTCAGTTAATTTTACTTAAGTATCATGTAAGTTACAACATATTCTACCTTGACTACCATCAGGATTTACAGCCAACCATTTTCAATATTTATCAGCCTGTCTGACTTTAGTTATAATAAGCATGTAGCTAACTTCCAATACCCCATCTACCAGGCTGAGTTCTCAGGAGCTCTCAGCAAAGACTAAGCACGAATGCTAACATGGACTTCCTTGCACCTCACATTTTATGTCATGCATGAATAACCAAGTGTTGACTGAACTAGGAGACCCCAGGGAGAAGACACTTTGCACACCCAGTGTATGTTGCAGACATTACCAGGGATGTCTTACCTTGGTAACCCCTGACAACGCAGTGCTTGGCACACACTGTGTTGTACGAGGGAAATGTTAGATTTTCCACGTGATATACCAGAGAACGAGAAGGAAGAGCAAGAACAGAAGAAAACACGGTGAGGTAGTCATCTCACAGTAAATAAACACACAAACTCTGACGGCCGAAAAATGCCGACTCTCTGCAGACCCCCCAGCGTGTGGGGCGGAATGGCGAACAGCCTCTCCTGAGGGCAGGCAGGTTTATATAGGGGCTCTGAGGGAAGGTTCTAGAACTGCGCCCTGATTGGACGGAGGGGTGCAGTATGCAAATCAGGGTGAGGGCTGACCAATGGGCGACAAAGGTGGGAACTGAGGGCCAATGGGGAACCAGGGTTGGGGCGAAAGGCGGGAAAACCGTGAGGGGAAGAAGACAAGATGGAGGAGAGCTGGGAACGAAACCACAGGAGGAAGAGCCATGAGGGGAGAAACCGGGAAGGGGTGACAGTAAAGCTTTAGAACCAAAACCGTAACAGTAAACACGCAAACACAGAACTTCAAACTTGAAACCATAAAAGTCTCCAGGCCGGCAGACATGTCCGAGTCTGGGAGGTTTGCATTGCTGTCATCCTCGTAGGTCCTCCTTCTGAAATGCTCTTTTCATCCTTCATACGTCATGCCTTCTCCCACAAAACTCCTCTGGGTTTGCCAAATACTTTACGTTCACAAATCAACATCACCTTATTTGCATAGCCCGACCCTGCCAAACAACTCATTCTTCAGGACAGACCAAATACAAGAAATTAAATCTGAAAAGCAAAGTAGTAAACTAAGCTACCAGGGCTACCTGAAAACATTGGAACTGAAAAAACTTTATAGCTCTAACAACAGGCACTAGTCAGTACTAGGGGGTTCTGTGTTGGTTGTTTAACATGCACTTGCAAAGATGATATATGTAGATCAAAATGAAGGTATGTTCCTCAAAGCCTAAATGCCACACATTAGTTCCTACCCTCTGACTTCACAAAACTGAGTTATTTGGGAGCCTGAAAAGCCAGATTTGCAAAACAAACAAAAAACCAAACCAACAAACAAAAAAACTTCCCACAAAACAAACCCAAAACACCCCCCAAACATCAAGAAATTGCACTTTTCCCCCAGAAAAATCACCTTCTTTTCGTGTGTCTAAATGCTACCAAACCAAACTCCTATTCCCACAAGTTTTTTGTATTTATGCTACCTCTGTATTTTAAGCTTAATTTCTAATTAAAGATTGCAGGTGACTGACATTGATCAATATAAGCACAAACTGTCTTTTCATTTCCACATACGCAATTGTACATATACATGAGCAGTAAGTAATGTAGATGCACACGGCACACTTACACGCAGCATGAAGACATGAATACAGACAAAAAAGGCACCCTTAGAAATAACCTGAGCGCCTGTGTTCATGGGTGTAGCGTGCATATAGGTTTACCCCCTTTTTCTCCTATCCCTGCCTGGTCCTCCAACATTCCCAGTTAGTCTCAGCAACAGGTGTGTCCAGCTGTGAGCACAGCCTTGCCAAACAGACAGCCCTCCCTCCAAAAGCTGCCTCTGCTTTGTAAGCTGCTGTGCCCCAGCACAGGCAGCCACGACATCCCTAATTGTGGACTGCAGGCAAAGGAAGACAACCAGCTCCTGATTAGCCCCCTGATTAATGTTGCCCAAATGACTCTGCAGCTTTTCACATTGCCAGGGAAAGCTACCAAACTGAAGGATAAAACTGTAATACAGTCCATGAGACTTGCATTTCAGTGAAGCCTCGCAAGCAAGGTGTGATCACAAAGGGAGAAAGGCGCATCATTTTAAAGGCTCTGACATGCAGCCTCAGCAACTAAAGTGAGATATAAGTCTCACTGCATAGCGTGGCAGTAGTTATGGCTTTTTACCAATTATTTCTAATAGGGGTGGCTCCATTTCCCCACTGCTGTGTGAAGCAAGTAGAGAGACAAAGCCTGTACCTTAAATAGAAGCACTAACTGCAAAGTGCATGGCTGTCAGATGAACCACAAATGAACACAGAAGTCACTTCAAACAATAAATACTAATCTAACTTCTTCACCCTTAATACAAGAACAAAACTGTCAGTGAGTACAGTGAGGCACCTCCTAAAGCTCGTAGTTTGAAAAAAAACCTCCATTAGTTCAATAATCCCTTGCCTCAATAAGCCCTTTGGGTTGAGGTGTAAAGAGGAGGAACAGTCTTCTCCAACAGCAATGCTAACAAATACAACTCCTCCAATGAAGTAATAATTAGAGTTTCTTTTCAAAACTGATGATAAAGTTGGGCACGCCACCTTTTCTCTAAGAATTCACACAAGGTTTGTTTTAAATTTATGAACAACTAGATTTTAGGTCAGCTTCTGCTATTGACATTTTAATAAAAAACATTAGGGGCTGGACTTCAGCTCAACCCTCACCACAGGCATCAACTTCCTTTGTGAAAAATATTTACCACTTTTACAAAAGCAAAAAATCTAAACGACACAAACAACAGGTGACCTGAACATCTGAGAGTGACAGAAAAGCTGTGGAAAAACAAAACTGTTGTTGAACACTGCTCGGTCTTAGATTTAGGGCTGCTGCAATCCATGTGGACACCAGAAGGTTATGGGCTGTGTGTGTAAACCTGACTGATGAAGGACAAGCACAAATTACTCCAACTGATAAGAACAAGGTTCATTAAAGTCTGATTGACTCATGGGATCAGGCTTATAATGATTGATGAGAACATGTCCATGCAATTGTGGATGGTAGGAGTATTTATAAATCCTTCCCCATGAAGGCCTGCAGCCTCCTGAGACATTTAATGGCTATATGGAAGATTCACTTAAACTTCAGTAAAATTAAGTTTTGTCATATTTTTAAAAAAGGTATTCATAAAAAGTATCCAAAAGGCAAAATTACTAGTGGACCAAGCACTAAAATGATATTAAAAGCCAATCAAACTTTATCATCTCCCTGTCATTGAAACTCCAAATTCTTCTACTTGGGAATTGAAGTTCCAATCATAAAGAAGCATCTTGCCAGCTTCTGTGGTCTTTAAGGACTATTTTGGCTTCATTTTATTTTAAACACATGATATTTGATAGAACAGGTAAAGTTCTGTAAGAGACACCCCACCATGAGACAGGCTCCAGGCAGAGTGTGGTGTCTGACAACACAGCTACACCCTACATAAGATTTCCTACTGAAAAACATGCTTGTGGATGCATTTACATGTCTCACATAAATAAACTAGGCACTAACATCACACAGTACCACTTCTATACAATTACCACAGCAATTAACAGCAATAAACATTAAACGTTTAAAATACTTCTTTCAGATCATTATCATCAGCGTCTTTCCTTTTTCTTTAAAATAAATAAATAAAGATATTTTCCCCTAACACAACATCTCTTTAACACATAAAAAATTAGCTAAATAGAAAGCAGCCATCCTCCCACCCAAGACATATGGGAAAACAAAGCTATTTGCATATATACCCACAGGTCTCCTTTTGCTTGCCAATTTCCAGTCTTTAAACCATTATTAAGGCAAAAAACATTTAGCTGCTTATTTTTGTTACTGTGTTTTGCTAAAGAGAATGCTCACATCAATATCGATTCCTCACAGCAGTATTTCGATCATGGGCTTTTTTTTTTTTTCCAGTTAGATGAGTAACATAAAAAAGCACATTTAGGAATATGTTGATTTAAACATCTCCAAAATCACTCACACTTACATGCAAAAACCACAGGTATTCTTACCTCCTCATTTTCTAATAAATCGATGACAAAAAACATGTCTCTATAGATTCTGCTGCAGAAATACTTGAAAAAACAGCAGTGACCACAAATAGGAAATTCAACTAGGGTTTTTGTTTTCTAAGCAATCACTCAGAATCCCCAGATGGCTGTCCTGATGTTCTAACACTTTAACTTTCATCATTATTAAGAAACAAGTATCTAATTAGCTATTGTTTTGCTAGATAGCAAGGGTAATATTTCTTCGTACATTAATATTAAAAACCTGCTATGAAAATGCAATTCTCTCCTGCAAAGGGTCAGAGCTCCTCAAATACTCCCCCTGCCCGAGGTGATTATTAGTTTTGTAAGGATTTTTCTTTCCCTCAGGTGGCACTACCAGCCACTGCAGCAGAAGGGTCTCAAATTTGTCTGGCTTTACTATAAAGTGATTAATGGCCACAGAGCGCAGCAGAATAAATTTCATGCAGCCCCAAGCAAAGGAAAAGTCTACCTTCAGAGGAATTTAAAATGTGAACAGGAGAAAGGTAGATCTTGCAATAATCACAATTAAATTCAAATGTTTTTGGCAGACCCTAAGACAATATAGTAACTACAACAGAGCCAGGTTATTAGAACTCTTGTAGAGATTGTTTACTCCATTTTACTAATACATTATACAATGTAAGAATAACAGTGACTCTTTCTGACATCAGCTGAGGAAGATGAGACACAGAAGGTTAATTAGCACACAAAAGGCATCAAACACTGGAACATTAGGAACAAACCCTTTCCTGAGCAATAGCAGTCACTAGCCCTGTGACTTGGTGTCTGATGTTTGGATCACCCCATGTTTAACAATGTCTGATTAAACCTTTTAGTACCCTTGGATATTCTACAAGCGCCTTGTCTTTAGGAACTCCCTGATGTCAAACCTAAATGAGCACCTGCTGCTGCTGGGTTGATTCTTCGCTAACAGTTTGCAATCAAGTTCACAGCACAACGTTTTGCACATCAAGAATTTGAAGCTCTCTCTCGCATTGATCGCTTACTTTTCTATATGTATAGAAAAGGCTGAGGCCTCTGTCATCGTAGATGGATTTGAAATTGGTCAACAAGATCAGCATTATTGAGAACACGAGCAGACTGACACATGACCTCACACAGAGCATAATCACAGATGCCATATTTTTTCAACCAAGCAAAACTCATGGCAAACTGAACAATCCAGCCCTTGCATACACGCAGACAGGCCATTCTGCAAACAATTCCAGCTTGAGGTTATAGCCTTTATACTCCTTCTACTCAGCCTGGAGGTGGAGCACTTAGGACACATGTTTTGCAGGATAGGAGCAGATACCGCGTCATGGGCTTCCTGGCACGGGTGGTATCAGGCTCTGTGGCTGAAACATGCCTCATGGTGCTTCCTCACACCAGACAGATGTTTCTGCAGCAGGACTGAAACTCAAGGGTCATTCTGAGTATTCTAGATAGGCTATAAATCCTCTAATTCCTTTCCTGTGATTATTCATTTATATCTGGATTTCAAGACCATTCACTCATTTCAAGTCACAGTGGTACATCTGCTCTTGCATAATTCGAAGCGAAGAAGATAATAAATTTTTCATCTTTATTATTTAAACCAACCCAATCCAGATTCTCTAACTTAAACAAGAAAATAGATCTCAGTCTTAAAAATAAACTTTCTTCTCTTCTTCCCCCAAGAAGGGGAGCTTTTAGCTAATTTTTGCATTGTTGGGTTTTTTTAAATGAAATGTTGGGTTAGTGAAATTAAGCCCTTCTGTCACCTTTACTACATGAGCTAAGCCCATGAAGAAAAGCAGACAAATCTCACTGCTAACTTTGTTGCTTTGTATCTTGCCACTCTATTAAGTGTTTGGTGGCTGTTTTTTTTTCAAGTACAGCATGTTATAAATTATCAAATGCCTTTATGATTCATCTGTCTGAGGAGACCCTAAATGTCTAATTGTTCTGACATAAAAAAGCATTCTGTATTTCTATTACTAGTAATTTTCTGTCTAAACCAGATAGAAAGGGAACTGGCTAAATTAGAGGAATCCAAACAGGAAGAGGATGGTCTGAGATTCCCCCTAGAAATGCTTCCATCCCCTAATCACATTACTGCCATCATACCAATGTCTCCCTGAAGCCACTGTGTGGTTCCTGCACTCACCAAACTCACTTGTCTCTGGGGTTCCAGGCCCTTCTCTTACCATGATTTGCAATCTTCTTCTTTTGCAACAATGTAATTCAGATTTGAGAGAAAGACAACTCAAATAGACTTATCATCAGTACTTAGTCAACCCCACTAATTGGTCAATAATCCAGCAGTTAAAATGTCCTTCTTTGACTCCCACCCTTCCCCACTGCAGGGCTGCTCTTGTTATTCCCATTTTAAAACAGTAATATATTGTTTCACTTAATTACAGTTTGTCCAGACTTACGTGGCTGCACAAGATGGGAGAGAATAAAAAAATATAAAGCACCATAAGGACTCCCACGGATAATGCCTTATGCAGCAGAGTATGTCACCAAATACTCTTTGCTAAATAGGGAGAACACACTTCAGGCAGTCCAAACTATTTTATTTTTTTTTAATAATTTGATGCACTCATATACGCTTCCATACAAGGTAATCATAACAAAGCATCCTTAATGCAGAGCAACAGGGAAGATCTCCACTGAAAATTAAAGCACAGTGCTGCTCCTTCAGCCAACAAAATTTCTATTACACAAGTGCCTGGTGGGGTATCCAGTTAGGTGTTGGTGCTCAGGCTGCGCTGACTCACGAATACAATGCCAGAATTTGACCTTTAATTATTCTTCCACTGCAGGAGGGATTAATATGCCTCTGACAAAATCTTCCTTGTAAAGATTGTGTCGTCTGAAGGATAAAGGCGGTTACAAAGAAATGTTGGTTCTAGTTAATGGATTATTCCTTTCTTAACAAAGTTCCCTTGATGTTATTATATGGCTGTTAGAAGACAAGATATGGCTTAATTCCTGTTAACAGCAATGTCAAATATCAATACCAGTGGGCCAAAGCAAAATGACTTAAATCACTGAGGAGCTGCATTGGGACAAGTGAGATTTCTGGGTTATGGTCTGTTATGCAATGAAAGCATTTTGTACTTCAGACACCAGATATTTCTTGGTCTTTAGATATAAACATAACAACCATTCTTCCATGACAGTTTCTCTATTTTCCTGACTCTGCGTGGGTGGTTTGTGAGGGAGACATTTTGCTGCTGAGAGAAGCAAACCGTGGCCAGAGGCAAACCAGAGAAAGTCACAATGATATCGGAAATGAAATTCAAGCCAGCCATAATACGTACAGCACTGAATTACTATTCTGAATTTCCTTCCTCGTCTGCTAAGTGACAGCTGAGGATTTATCCACCCAAAGGTTCAGTTCTTACTGGTAGATGAGATAGAGTGCTGGGAACTGGCCGGGGTAAGCCACGGAGCAGATTATCTTGAGTGCCAACATGCAGTGCATGCAGGACAATGAAGCCGGACATGGCCTCAAGTTTCATCAGGTTTAGATTAGGCACTGGGAGAAACCTCTTCACCCAAAGGGTTGTCAATCCCTGGAACAGGCTGCCCGGGGAAGTGGTGGAGTTGGTGGAGTCACCACCCCGGAGGCATTTAAAAGACCTGTACATGTGGCACTTAGGGACATGGTTTAGTGGTGGACTTGGCATTGCTGGGTTAATGTTTGGACTTCATGATCTTAAAAGTCTTTCCCAATCTAAGTGATTCATTGAAGTGGGGATCATCAATAGCTCCTGACCCCATAAGATCTTGCAAAATGATGAACTCAGCTACTGCCTCCAAATAGCATTGCAGCAGTTCTGTTTGCATTTAGTGCTCTCCCAGCACAGGCAACAATCAAAGAAATTATTGTGAGGGATGTCCCCACTCAATTTTTGTCTCTTTCTTGAAGCCCTCTGCAATTCTCCTGTATGGGTTTGTTACAAACAATCTATTTGAGTCTTGATTACTAAAGCAAGAGACACGAAAACAAAACATTCTGTATTAAAAAGGATCTCTGTAGGACTCAATGTTCCCCAGTAGTGAGACTAATCCTATTTACTCAATTTGTACACAAAAAATAATGCATTATTTCCATTTAAACAAATGCTATAATAACATGATGAATATTAAATCACTCTCCAATAGAACTTAGACATCCAGATTACATTGCTAATGGCCTCTGACTCTGAATAATCCAAACTTTGAAGCCTTTTTTCCTCTGCTTTTTGTTTAATTTTTACAGCCTAATGATGCATTTTCTTCTAAAATGATTAACTCTTCAAATAACTCCCAAAGCAAGAGATCTAAACATTAAATACATCAGAAGGTAAATGCAGATGGTACAAAAGGCCTGCACAACACAACTCAGTTAAGAGCAAAACTGTCACCTTTGCACATTGCTGGCTGGGAGGGGAAACTTACGAAGCTGTGGACAGCTAGTTAGATATTAAAAACAATTTGGACAGGGTGCTGAAGAAAGCCAGCAAACCCACAAAAGAGTTTATCCATATGAAAAATAAGGCACAGTATCTAAATACAAGAAACACAAGGAGGAGGAAGAGGAGGAGGAGTGAGATTTCTGTCTCAGTAAGGAAAACACAAGAGATGAGAAGCCATGCCAGCTCTTCAGTGGGTAAAACAAACAACAAACTCTAACTGGGAAGGAAGCCAAAGAAGTCCTGCCCATAGTGGCATCAGAAAGGTTAATGGGGGGGACTGGGTAAGGGCATGAAAGAGGAAATATGCTTTCTTGATTCTATATAAAAACTCATGTTTACGTTTACACACAAGTATATACACAAACATGTACATAAACATATACACCGCTTTACCACTCTCCTTGAAATCCATCCATAAATATATATATATTCGTGTGTGTTTATATATGTACATACACAGATGAATCATCTCCCCTACTGCTTTCATGAAAGACAATAGAGACTAGGAACTTATTCAAGGCTCATTGCAAATTGAGATCTGTGAATATATTTCCTCAGAATGCAGAAGCCCTGCATACGTCCTCCAGAACAAATTTCTATCCTTCTGTTCAATTTCCAGCTATACATTTATTGAACAATTTCTAAATGGATGTATAAACATTCAGTCCATAATAAATGTGAACTAAAGACACTCCCTTCTGGAATTAGTTCCTCAGACTCCCTGCCCAAGTACTCCAAATCATCCTTGCATTTCTCCTTGTTGTTTTCACATGCCTGAACAGTTTAGCTTTATGCCACGGCTTGAAAAGTCAAGAGATTCAAACTACCATCAGTCAAGGAAAGAAAGTCAAGAACTCAGGACCTTCTGCAAATGACATCTACAATTTTCAAAGACCTCTCTGTTCAAAATGAATTAATTTGCACCCTCTGGTTCCAGGCTGCTGAACTCTGCACTATCTCTGGACAGCGTGTGCTGTATTATGAAACATTTTTCTGTTTCAGAATATAAAGCAGGGGGTGGAAAACAGAATCACCAATAGCCATCAGTTTCTGCAAAGTTGTCCCTTGAGACTGTTCACTAAAATGATACAATGAGTTGAAAAAGACAGTAAAGAATGCTCAATGAGAGCTTTCAGGACTAGATTAACAATCACTTTTGAACAGATAACTGAGCTGAAAAACTTGTGGAAAACTGCTTCTAATAAAGTCTTCCATCAAATTTTTTTCATGAACATCCCCTAGATATATACTTCTGAGTCTTTTAAAATACAAACTGATTTTAAAGTAACAATTTTGAACACAGAGTGCAAGCTTTCTGTTTTGAAAGTGTCAGTCCATGACAAATTGAATTTTTCAAACGAACTTGCATCTTCTCTTTGCAAAACATTTTCCAAACTATTTGAAAGGTCAAAATTATTTCCTTAACTTGCCCTGAATTTACGAGCGAGACAAGATACCTGAAATTGCCCAAACTCTTTGTCCAGAGATCTTTCTCTGGTTTTTGCTATAACTGAACTTCCAGGTCAGTTATGACAGTACACATTCAGAATAAAGCCTTTACCATAACTGCAAGATCATTTTTATATCCAATCAGGCAGTGTCCTGAAAGTATTTAATAGCTTTTATGGGAAACAGCCTCTGACCACTGCTCCCATACCTTGCTAGGAATTATGGGGGGACTGCAGAGGGGGAAATCTTACTGCTGCTATTACCACACATACTCATATACCTTACAAATCAAAGCACCCAAAGTAATGTATAAGTAATAATTTGAAGTGAAATTGACTTTCTTTAATTACATTTGGTGTTATATACTGTAATGCATTACTAAATAAAGAAAATACTATCAGAAATGACAAAAATCCATGCTGAATTTAAGTAGACCAATTACTTTAAGTGCTGCTACAGTCAGAAAAATGATTCAAGGATAAGTATGGGAACACACAATGCTATTTCTTCAATAGCTTCCAGATCAAATTCAATGTTCAAGTCAAAAGGTCAATTTTTTTCCACTACCCCATGGCATCACAAACTCCCTGTTGGACTTGGGAGAACTTGGCTGAATTCTCTCTTTCCTGGCATTCTCTGCAGCTGCAATGATGATCATACATTAAGTTATGAGAGAGAAACTTGTTACAGGAAAATCTTAATTTTTTCCAGGTAGATTTTATCATAGTCTGGAGACTAGACATCCAGTATCCAGTTATGTACGAATAACTAGGCAGTGCTGAATTTGCACAGAATAAATACTTAGAGGATTCTGTTCCTTGGTGGTGAAAAGGTTCTTAGCCCCAGTCTATTCATTCCCTTCATCACCTTGTACAGCAGAACCAATGACAGAGATATGCAAGGATTCCCTCCCTAAGTGACTGCTGTTGCAGATTAATGATCATATAGAAATTATATTTCTCTGCAGCTGGCTCCTTAAATACCATACATTTTACTATGCAAACACTGCAATCTCAATTCAAACTTCTCTGTAACAGTTTCATCTGGGATGCACCAACCTACTGAAAAACACAGGTATTTTTAATGACATATGCAAATTCTACCACACAGCACAGGCAGGAAAAGCTTAACACTTTCTGGTGGTGTAAGATTTGCTAAACAGGCACCTATCAATACATGTGCAGTTGGTTCAATACGTCAAGTGCCAGATTCCCTGTATTTACATTAAACAAGGCATGGTCTGGAAAAGCCTGTTCAGAAATATGGCAGCCCTAGTGATGCACAAGTGGTTGTCTGACAGCTGAAATCACGACACAGAAAACAGAAAACTTATGTTAAACACGTATGAAAGAAAAATTAAGTAAAGCAGGTAAGGTGAAAGCTTATGCACACGTCCTCGACATTGCTTTTGGTTTTGTTTCTTTTTTTTCTGTGACAGTCAATTCTTCATATCACAAGTGATTTGCAGTGTTCCATGTGGACTGTGTAAATGCATGTACCTCTCAATTTTCATTATGATATTCCTTTGCAAATTAAATAATAGAAAGACTAGTGGCCTGCACAAAGAAACCTTGACAAAGGAGAGACCATTCCAGGATCAATAGCAAGTTGTAAAGCTATTAATAGCATAATTCCTGTAACTTATAATCAAGGGTGAGGCCCTTGAAAGGCAGGACTAAGCGAGAGTCCACCACATAACTGCGGTGGCAAAGAATTTCCCACAAAACTAGTCATATTGAAAACTAAGCTCTTCCTACACAGCAAGATTGATCAAGAAGCATTCCAAGTTAATGCTGCACTAATGAAAAAAATTATCTCTAATCCTAGGGAAAGAAAACCCCATAGAAAATAGTTTTGAAATCAATAAATTCTGGGTTTGGGGGTTTTTTTTCCCCCTGTAGGAACAAAGCTCCATAGATTTGGAAGGTCAACAATTCTACAATGGCTTCTTCTGCAAAACTTTTGTACAACACTTTTCCTCAACAGATGACACTTATTGACAGCAAAAATTGAGAATAAAATATTATAGCTAGGTTTCACAGGTCTAATCCCATTTTCATTGACAAAACAGACTCAAAAAAACACCTATTTTGTCTTACATTTTGTAGTATGGATACGTAGACATGCATGTAGGAAGGCAGAAAGACAATATAACTAGAGACAGTGTTTTTCAACATTAAGATTAAGCTAGTGAAAACATAGCTATTACTCAGATTTCTCTTCAGAAATATGACTTAGTATTCCTCATTGTTTACATTTTCACATCCAGCTTCCAAAACTCTTCTCAAATCCATGCTCTAACCACACACCTGTTTATTTGCTCACTTTAGAAACACAGTTTCAACTGTTTATTACCCATCCTCATTCTACCGTGGGCAGCACACACTACTTTTAACTTAGTCATTTTAGAACTCTCTAGGATTCTTTATGAGACTTGCCATGCTACCAATTTTTCTGTCAGAAAATTTGATTACTGATGCTTCTACATCCAGAATGTCAGCAAACTAAAACATTAAACTTCCCAGCAGACCTTTACACGCAGTTGCAATATATGTAGAGGCACAAAAGATGCCTCTGTAGAGCAAAAAGCAATTCAAAATGCATCAGCAGAGCTGAAGCATTTTAGGGCGACACAACAGGTCTAAATTGTGCTGCAGGTTCTCTAACAGGTGGGTAGACATAGTTCCACAGAGCACCAGCTGACAGCCATTGACAAACTTAGCGTCAACTCATTGTTTTCCCCCCAGAAAATGAATGTCAAATACCATGATTCAGCATGGGATCTTCATAAAAATGTTTAAAGTAAAGTGATGCATTTAACATGACCCTGGTCCTGGTCCCTTGAGATCTTACTGGAATTGCCCTACTCCTAACTTTATCATTTAATTCTCTTTGTTATAGAATTTTAAAGAAATTTCAAACACTAGTTCAGTCACAATGGGAGGGTGGTTTAGCTTTCCATTTCACAGATGGGAAAGGGAAGCACACAGGGGTTAGAAAACCTTCTCAAGACGACATGGCAAAGACTAGCAGGGATAAAGAGAAGGCTCAGACTTGGTTATTCTGGCCTTGAGCTCCAACAGCTCTACAACCCACCAGCAAGAGAGGAGAGTTATCTTATCTGAGCTATGACTTACTGAATTGCTGCAGGGCCAAGCCATCATTTTAATATCAGGCAGCAGCCTCAGCAGCAGAAAACACCCATTGTGATCAATGGGGAGTAGATTTATGTGCATCTTCCGAAATTACATACAAACCATAAATGAAACAAGTGGAAAAACAAGGTATAGGTCATGAAGATGTGTATCTATAGGAACTCGTCTCTTTTTCTTACATAAGTACAGGAGAGCTGTAGGGGTAACGTATCAACCAACCTTTCCCCTGCTGGTACTACCCCACAGGAAAACAGTGTACCATGGAGGGGAATTTCAGTGCTGCAACTATCAAGTCTGAGGTCTTTGAAAGGTCACTTGTCCAGAACCAAACCATTACCCATTGCTTGCTGTTATCTGTTTCTTCCCCACGCGTGACAAAACCTAAAAGGTGGTTTCACATTAGGTGAATGCCACAGTTTGCACCCTGCTTCTACCACCTCCAATCAGCAAATTTTTCATTACAGCTTCCACATTTTTCCTGTGAAACCTCTCCATTTCTTGTCACAGACTTTAAGACATTTTACTGGAAAGGACCATATTCTTTCATTGAAGTTGAGCATAGAGATTTTTATCTGTCATTTCAGTGTAAAAAAAAAAGGCACATTTTATAGTAAGCACAACAATATTAAGGGGCTTGTTAGGCTGTTCAGTGTCTACTCTGTATGTCTAATCTCCAAGTCTGTTACTTTTCCTTAATTCAGCCCGTGCAGAAATTATAATCCAATTATGTATTTCTTATAAGGAACAAGTAATTAACTAAGTAAATAATTTTCAGCTCCAATATAGCACAACATTACTACAAACATGGGACTTCTTTAAACTGTGCAATGCTGTTTTATCTTCAGAAAATCTGACTGTTTCCACAATAAGGACACCAACAGATTGGCTGGCTTTTAGGGATCAGCAAATGGACAAATTAAAACACTACTCTGAGGAATACTATAACTTTCAGAGATCAGGTAGAGAAGGACCATTTATTACAGAAAACCACAAAAGCCCAGTGCTGGAAACACTCTGTAATCCCAAACACGTGACGTCTCTCCTCAGGACCAGCAGTGAACTCGTGCACATTGAGCAGGGAATGCTGCTGGAGCAGGGCTGTGTGGGAGCTCACTGTGAGGGCAAGGGGCACGCCCTGGGAGCCAGGCCTCTTTCCTGAGCTCAGCATGCCATATCCTGGCAACTGGAAACTGCCCAGAGTTGGCAAGGTTCAGCTGATTTCTTCATGGAAACCCCACCCACCAAATTCCTATGAAAAAAATTATTCTAGTGGAGTTAGCAAAAAATGGCTCTCGCATCCAAGAGGAAGTGGAAAGGAAACAGCCCATGGGCAGCTGCAAATGCACACCACGCTGTCCACTGGAAGGAGCAGAATGCCTGCAGCAGTTTCTCATAACTTTACTCTCTTACTGATGCTGCTACCTCTGTGCTAAACAGAAGAGATAAATTTGATCATAACTGAATTTACAGAGTACGTGAATTAAGGGTTTCAGGATTTGGTACTGAGATGTTAAGCCTTTGCAAAGCAAAACAAAAGACAAAATAACACAGATGTATTACTGGAATAAGTGACACCATGTTCAGTAACAAAACTGGCAATAGGACTATGTACACAGAGCATCTGGGGTGTCTGTAAGACATTCTTTTAAAATTTCTTTTTCTTTCCTTTTTGAAATAACTGTTGGAATAATTTTGACTCTTTAAATCCATTTCCCTGTAAAGATCAACTTTCTCATCAGTACCAGAAGGCCACCAAAAGACCTACCACGTATCTTGTAGCTTCAGCTTTCAAAGTGTTCACTGTTCAAGCATTACAAAGGACAGCAACTACGTGACAGTTTACTTGTGGGTTGCTACATTTTTGAGTCTACAGATTAAGTCTATAAGCATCATATGACAGTCTTCTCAGCCTTAAAATAATTCTATATCACTAATGATGTTCCAGCCTCAGTCGATTTCCCACTTAAGAACATCCTCATTTTTGTTTGGGTTATTTTTTTGGCTTTTTTTAAACCAGGACTAGCTCAACTTCAAAACAAAAGATGTTATTTCTCTCTGATTCACCACTAAAGATTTGATACTGTATTGAGAGAATGCAAATAAAGATTTATTTTGCAGTTGTGGAAGACTATGTAAAAAATCTAAACTATATGCACAGACACACATAAGATTATTTTTCTTACTGTGATTTAACCTTAAGTTCCTTTCTTTGTATTCTGTTCATGGTAAGTCACCACACCAAAAGATTATGCATTACATTTTAAAGCAAAAGTATTTGGAGGGTTTTAAAACATACCATGGAAAATTTACTTTCCCCACTGTCCATTTATTTTCCCCATTACAGACCCAATACCCTAACTCAAGAGTGCTGAAAATACCACAAGTTAAACATATGGAACAGCATTCACATCAGCTGAGCAGAGGGCAGGGGGAACATAAACAAAAGTATGCACACAGATCCCTTCGACTCTGAGAGCCTGGCACAAGGAAAGATTTCTTTTGTCATTATTCTTTACACCCGTTATAAGTTATCAAACTTGCTTGGGCAGAGACTACTTTTACTTTGGGCTGGAACTTGAGGAAAAGTTTTGCTGAAGAAAATGCATTAGATATAGTGAAAATGCTACCTCTACCTGTTGGTTTAATGCCAGGAAGTATATTCCTGTGAAATGTAGTCCAAATGCAGAACAGTGTGAGGAAGCATGTGAAAAAAGAAATGGTAAAAGTTATTGTGAAAATTAATTTTTAAAGAGAACAGTTCTCAGCTTTGATCGGAAGTGTTTTCTGGAACTGGTAGAGGACACATTGAACTTCCTTGCACGCCTGTGTGACCCCTGCCAATCAATGTCAACACTTCATTAATATTTTACTGGAAAAGTGTGAGATGATTCAAACTTTGTCTGTCTTGGTAGGTGTTGCTAAGCAACTTTGCTCCTTGTCTGAGAACTAGTTTTCACAGCAACCTTTCCTTCAAGCCAAAGACCTGTGTGTCCACTTTCTCCTTTTTCAATGAAAAACCTGGCAATTCATATTCTACTCTTCCCCTTATATTTTCCTCTCCACCTCCTAGTTAAAAAGCAATGAGTTTAACACGTCTGAAATCCTCTGCTTTACTCACCATAGTCACTGTCATAAAAGACGATGAATTTCTGCCAGCGCAGCTCAGTGACCAGCTTGAGCATGACGTCGTTGAGGCGCACAGGCGGGCGGGCGGCCAGCGTGTACTCCTCCTCCTCCAGGCTGGGGTTCAGGTGACACGCTGTGCGGGGAGAGCCGCCCGTGTTGCGCTGCACGAAAAGGTGTGGGATGTGCATGGCATCCGTCAGGGACTGCAGGGCGTTGGCCGAGGCACAACCAGTGGACGTCACTAAGGCTAAGATCCCCAGGGTCATCAGGTCACAGGCTGGAGAAGACAAGAAAGAAAGCAGGGTTTGAATAAGCTCAGCAATGCCTTTTACAACCTAGATGCTAAGAAGGGAACAAGACAAGCTTTGCTTGCCCTTGCCATTAACAGAGAGCTGAAATGATTTATATTACAGCATCAGCTGAAGCCTTTCAGAGTTAGGACCTGCACCTTTACAGTAGGAGACAGTATCTGCAATCTGTACTGATATGCCAAAGTTGAGGACAGATAATGTAGCTACTGTCAGTT
This sequence comes from Margarornis squamiger, assembly GCA_035222235.1. Classification (NCBI taxonomy): domain Eukaryota; kingdom Metazoa; phylum Chordata; class Aves; order Passeriformes; family Furnariidae; genus Margarornis; species Margarornis squamiger. The sequence goes on from JAWWTY010000158.1 coordinate 7,867,855, forward strand.
CTTGAGACAGCAACTGATGTGGATGGAGATTATGGCCCTTGCTTCAGGTCATTGCTGGTGGAAGTAGGAACTGAACTCCCACTTTTAAAACTCACTGCCACTGCTTTAACCCCTTAATCTTCATTTGGTACACTGGATGAAGATTTTGGACAATAAAGAGCAAATCACATTTCAAGGATTTGTGTTACACAGCAGAGTTTTGATGGATCTTTTTAAAATGATGAAAAGACATTCACTGCGAGTCTCAGAGAAATGAACAAACAACAAAGGTCCTCATTAGAATACAGACAACTCATAAATGACTGAACAATTATTAACAACACTGTAGCTGTCCTTAAAAAGATCTGGGAAAGCACATACCATTTAAAAACACAGCATATACACTTGATCCCATCTGCTTTTGAGAATGAAGCATTAGGTGAGTTCAAAACACAGGCCATGCAGGCTGGGCAGAGCCCTGGGCAGACAGCTCTGCTGCTCCCACATGGCTTGTTCTTCCCAGGCACTCCTCCAGGTAAGACAACCTGACACGCAGCTGCAGCTGGAAAACATTTCCAGCCAAGGCCTCCAGGTATAACTCAGCAGCTATTTAGTCAGTAGCGATGCTGAGACTTGTGTAAGAGTGTTGAGCAGCCAGCAATGGCAGTTGTCACTAACCCTCTGGAGTAAGTGGCAGCAGAGCTGGCCCTGGGAGCTGAGCACAGCAAGCACTCACGGGTCAGTGTGGTTCCAGCACCAAGGGTCTCCCAGGGGAATTGGAACTGCCTACTCCCCTCTGCCTTTGAAGAGGGCTGGGGGCGAGCTCAGGGTTTCAGTAGCTGTTTCAGTGCCCACCAACCACCTGCCCAAGCACAGGCTTTGCAAAGGAAACCCCTCCTTTCCTCCTCCATCACAGAGGGCTGCTGTATTAAAGCCAGACAGGAGGTGCCTGGAGATGCTCCCCGGCCCTGCTGCAGCCTGCACCAGCTTGCTAACAGTGGCTAAACGAACCAGCCTCCGGGGTGTCATTCAGAGCCCCTCCGGGATGCACAGAGAGCTGAGCAGGAAACTCTCCTCCTGGCTGGAAAGGGGAGGCTGCCCACACCAGTGCTGCCCCACTCCAAGGTGACAGCCTTGGCACACGAGTGAGCAGGCTGCCCACGTGTGCCACAGGAGTGCCAGTGCCTGTGTCACACCTGGTGCCACACTGCTACCGACCCACCCCCTCTGATCTCTGGTGCACAGGGGTGGAAGGTGAAAGGGAGGAAAGAGAACACAATCTATTAAAAAGATTCATTTTTCCTCCTTTAAACACTTTTAAGTATATCTCCACTTTTGGAGGTCAGAAAGTCAAAGGAACCAGACAGGTTATGAATAATTAACTGTAATTAACAGTTAAGTATCAATTAATATTAATTATGCAAAGCCTCAGTAATTAAATACATAAAACTGTTTCTAACACAACCAATGAACCACTTCACCCAGTATCATCTTAGACCAGACAGAAAATAGATATATTTCACTTTGATATAGGACAGCAGAAGGAAAATGTTTGATCTTCTCTGTGCACAGAATGTTCAACATGTATCCTGATGCAACAGAGAAAATTTTAAAAGCTCTTCATCTATTTCCTTGATGGTCTTTACAATAAACATATGTCAGCTGAATTATCTAAATTTACTCTGTGTTGATTATAGTTATATGAAATTGTTCTTTGTTTTTCCTGAGAGCTGACCTGATTTAACAGCAGGGAGGCATTATATTTGCCAAATGGGAGACCCAGGTTCGGGAACAGATTTGATTTCCCAGGCTTCTTGCCAAAGAAAACTGAACATGTCATACAGGTAATTTATTTAGTCACAGTAGGGAAGGGAACAGAGAAGTGGGAACAGAGAGAGAGAATTGCAGTGCTGAGCCATAAACCCCTGCAGAGATCACCAGCCAGCAAGCTTTGCTGTCACCGAGGGTGAGAGAAGCAAGCCACACGGGTCTGTAGCAGGAACAATTTACTTGCAAAGCAGACAGAACAAAAAACAAAGCCCTTCTGATGGGAGGCTGCATTCAGAGAGTCACTTATTTGTGCAATATAGAGCTGATCACCAGTTGTTTAACAAGGAAAACCTTCATTCAATGGTTGACACTAATCAAAAGCTGCTTGCTTGTTAGCAGCAAAAAGACCAGAGAGATGACAGATCATGGCAAATGAGCCCCCTTATCTCCCAGCACAGCCCACCAAACACAGCTGAAATATCTCAGCAAAGACCATTTCGGATGAGGCATTTTCCCCGTGTTTTGTAGTTTGTGTCCATGGCTTAAAATGAAGAATTAGTCAATATGCTTCCGCACGCTGATATTTTGTCAATTGATTGTGTTCTGCCTGAAAGCATATGCTACATTGTGTTTTCTCCACTTGCCTCTGTTTTAAGATAGCAGGCAATAAAAACTGGAATGACTAAGAAAAAAGGGTTCATGTTTTCTGAATTGCTTTCTTTAGTCAAATCACAGATTGTGAAACCGAACATGTCATTCCTAATAGAAGACTTTCATTATATAAAAATACAATGGATTCCAAGAAGTCCAACCTCTCCACACTTTTTGCACTGAAAGGTGAGAATTAGCTTTCAGCACATGAAGAAGTATTACTTTTTACATGAGTAACACAATGGGGAGCAACCCCATAACAGACTCCATAAAAAAACTCATTAACTCTTAAGAAACCTCAAAATTCCTTAGCAAGAGAACAGCCAAGGATTATACAATCTCAGAAGAAAACTTGGGTGAACACCGGGGGGTTTCTTTTAGGATTCCTCCTACAGTCCTGCACATTGTTGCACAGAAAACTAAAAAAAATATATGTAATTTTCTGGTTTACTTCACACTAGCTACAGATGTGTAGCCAGAATCAAACATCTCTGATTATACGACGGAATAAATCACTAACTCTGTATATCAGCTGCAGCTGACCTTCATAGGCATCAGGCTTCATTTTAAGAAGATGCCAACATCCTACAACCCATACAGCAACAAGTGTGCATTCTAATATGATGAACACATTAGCATCATCACACCTAAAAAATAAATCTGCATTAATCCATTTGAGCAAGTTAAATGATGTCATGAGGCTCATTCCACATTGGCCTCCATCAACAGACCATCGCTCAATCTCAATTCTTGAATTCCAGTGAAGTCTTCCAAATTATTGATTAATCCAATTCTTATTTGTTTTGGTCAAGTATGTGTCCTACCTTCTCTTTTGAAGTCTGTTTTCAGAAAATCCCCTTTTCACATCTGCTCTTAAACTATTATTTCCATTACAGCATTTCACAAGACACTGTCTGCTTTCTTCTCCATCTATTGCCTTGGGTTTTTTTTCCATTTCTCTTCTCTGTGTCATCTCTGTCATTATTCTGGCAGAAGTAACACAGATTAATATATTTTGGGCATCTTCTAACTTCCACTTGTCTAATTTGACTCCTACATCACAGCAATACAGACTAAACTTTCCTCTCATTCTGTGACCCACATCTCTAACTCCAGTCACATCTCATTAAGCCACACTTAACCTTGGAAGAACAGCTACTAATTTTCAGTCCATGCCTTATCCATATCACCTTTCTCATCAGCAGGACTCCCCATGGCATATGAGATGATGCAAGAATTTTACTTTGTTGCCATCATGCTTGAGGTCTTGCTTTTCTACTACTGCTTGGTGTCCTGTGATCCTATTCCTGAAGACAGGTGCAGATGGCAAAGGCCTGATTTAGCACCATCTTCACAGGGGTATTTGCATTAAGAGCTTTAGCTCAGATCTCTCTATAATTAAATCCCTCTCTCTCTCCAAACCACAGGGAATTAAAATACTCCAAGAGAAACTGTTGTCTTGCTCCTGGAAATGTGACAACATGACCATCTCTCAGTCTCCCTTTCAGTGGTTTCCTATTATTCAGAAAAGGGTAGAAACTTGTTCCTTTGTTTCCTCCATTATCAAAAGACCAGCTGCCAGTGTAATTTCAGATCTAACAATGTATCCACCTACTGGCATTCACACTACCTCTTCAAACTTCAGTGTCATTCTGTCTCTCACTTCTGAGCATCACCATCGCTGACCCTACCCACTCTGGACACCACTTGATACTTCATAAATCCTCTCCAAATTTTTAGGTGCATTTTTTTCTTCTTTTTCTGTTTGACTAAGACTTAGGAGTTCTTTACTGCACTGTAAAGGGAGAATCATCCTAATCACAAATAACTTGCATTTTAAAAAATGCCACTGTGTGAAAATTGAGAGGTTACTGCCTTTCTGCCTGGAAAGATTTTCAAATGAAGGAAGATAACTTCAGATCTGCTGTAATATCCTGCAATGAAGTGATTTACAAAGTTGGCACTTAAGTGTCTGTAATTAGGTTTGAAAGCCACCTTCCTGCTGAGATGAGGGACTTCATGCTTGCCTCAGTACTACTGTCTCAGTCACTCTGACAGAAAGCTAATTTTTCACATTATTTATCTTTGAAAACCAATAGGGAATGAATTTTACCATTAAAACATCAAAGTCCAGAGTACATAGCAAATTCTGAGGGGGGGGGGAGAAATCGGACTATTTTTGGGAACCTAAATCCTACTATTTCACAAGATTATCAAGGCCTGTAATATTTTCTGCTGAAAGTGCACAGTTAGCAGATCTACCAGCTGAACTAACAAGCAGATGCAGAATATCATGTGCTATATATAAATAAACTATTGTATTATTCATGTGTACAAAAATTAATCAGCAATTTTGTTCATTATCTAAATTATATATAAACAGACACATAAAATTTTGGGATGAAATATTACAAGAGCAAAGAGCTACAAGATAAAAATATATCAGTTCCAAAAACTGATAAAAGTGTATCTTAAGTCAAGATGTAAGGTCTGTGGGAAACACACCCATAGAGATCTTGTCAAATTAAACAGATAAAGTCCTTCTGGGAGGTTGTTGCAACACTGAAGTAAGATAGGCAGGGCAATGATACAAGGACAAAGACTGCAGCCACCAAGGAATATTTCAAAATCAAGAGGATGATGATACAATTCTTTCAGGTAAAGTCAAAATAAAACAAACCAGAGAACTAAGGTTTTATTTAGCTCTGAGTGAAAATGCTACATACTTCTGCTGTAGTACAAGAGAAACTTCCATGGTGTCAGAGCACAAGCCCACAGCTAATTCAGTCACATAGAAAAATGAAAAAAGACTATAGCCACCTACATTTTTACTCTCTATTCCTCAGAAGGCCTTTAAATGCTTTTGTGCAAAACCAGCAGATGAGGCAGAAAAAAATTATAGAATAATCTCATTAATATCCCTAAAAGTGCTTCTATTAAAATATTGATCTATAGACAGATTCACTCCTATTATTGGTGTATTAAGGACAATATCAAAATTAGTATTCTAAGCACTCACTGAACTTAAATGGGGTTTCCTGAAGAACATTTTATTCCTTGCTCTACAGCTCTCTCTTATTCTTCACCTTTTTCATTAACTGAGAGAGGCAACTCATAATGAATTTGTATCATTTACACTTAATGCTATGCAGTTATTCTTTCTTTGAATACTCAGCAATAAACATATCTTTCTTTGTTTCATTTCTGGAGGCTTTTACTTACGTTTATGTTCTGTACTTTCAGTATGCTTCTACAAAGAACAAACAAATTATTATTTTTATTATGAAAACCATACACAAAGCTATAGTTACTTGTCACATAGTAACTGATAATACAGAAAAAAGATAAACAGCAAAAATCTTTTATGTAGCATTTTCACTGTTGTATCACCTTCTCTGTAGTGAAGATGAATATTTCTTACTCCATTAACAAAACAAAATGCATCTTAAAACAAGAAAGAAAATTCACAATTAGAAAATTAGTCTTCTGCGGTTTGAATTAAAAACAAAAAACCCCCAACAACAAAATCCCCTAAGTCCCTTGATTTAGATGTACTCATTTTTTGCATATAACATTTGAGACCAATGAATATGTCTCCCTTTCACTTAAGCAATCCTTCTGTAACTGGGATCAGGATACATTCTCAGACCCTTTAGTGCTTGAGGTGATTATTTTGGAAGCCCCAGGAAGGTCTGACAGCACCTCACCACAGCTGCTGATTGCCATTGTGTTCCCCTGCTTCCCTGCATTCAGAGCCCAAATGCGATGCCACATCTTCACCCAAGAAGTGAATTGCACATCACGAAAGCACTCCCTGTGCACAATAATGCATTGTGAAAAGGGCCTTGGAGAGCGTGTCACTACCCCAGCATTCAAATTACAAAGGCAACCACTGACAAATATTGCGCCTTCTTCCAATAAATACAAATAAAGAGATAACCAGTCTGAGTATCAAAGAGGACAGAACATGCCCGGAGTTTTTCACAAAGATAACACTCTTGCTGGACTTCACAGAAACATGACATAAGGAACCATGCACCCAACACAAAGTCAAAGCAAACTAATTTTTGCCTCCTCAAAATCTCTGTTTTCAGAAGTCTCCCATCAAAGAAACCTCCCTTTACATGTCCTTTTTCTGAAGCCACAAAACCCACTCTGGGAAGAATTCCCAATAATCCCTGTAGGGCTCTTTCCAGTTCCAAGAAGCCAAGGGCACCTTCCCCTGCCAGTTTGCAAGTTCAGGAAGAGTTCCAAAATCCAACACATGTGACATTGTCAGAGCATCTCTCAACAAGAGAGAGACTGACTTTCCCTTGTGCAAACATGTATGCGGTAAGGTCCTTAACAAGGGACTGACAACAGGACTAAAACCAGAGCAATACTTCCTAAAATCACAGACCATCAAAGCTAAAATATGTGTAAGTCAGCTTGTACAGCATCATAAACATCTATGCATGAACAAGATGCTGCCAGCAAGGCACAGACTACCACCAATTTCATGAAAACTAGATAAGTTCATTGCTGACCTGAAGCAGACTGGGAATTTCCCTTTAAGTGCAGCTAAGGAGGAAACACAGTATTTGTCGACAGTAGAATTGCCATTTGGAGCCCTCCATGGGGTTCCTTTGCTACTTGTCTCCTAATAACTACCAACCAAAACCATTATATTAGGTAATATATAATGAAAAACTTAAAAATTACAATTTCTGTTTCTGAATTTTCTCCATCCTTCATTACATTTTTTTCTTAGAAAACCCAGATAAGGGAATCTTAGGTGTTTTTTCTTAGCAACTGAATCTTAGCAACTGAAATAAGACTGGCAAGTCAGTTGATAAACATTTTTTTTTTCCTTTCGAAAAACCTAGCATAAATTTTCTGAGTAAAGCCTATAGCTAGACTCTTTAGCCTACAACTTTGGTAAAGTTCTCAGCAGGACAGCTCAAAGCACTTCATGATTCAAAAAACTAGATATGCATCGTTGCTTACATTTTCTAAGATAATAATCATTATTTCAGCAGGCCATCACTATGAGGAAAAGACTCCAGAAAACCAGTACACACATACATTACTGTGAACAGTTAAGAGTTCACACAATTATGATGTTAGACTATCCCTGACAAAACAGCACCAAAAAACATCTGAAACACTAAGGAAAGCATGAGATTTCCAAATTATTAAAAAAAAAAAAAAAATTTGAAAATTTGCTATTAAAGATCTTCCCTTAATTTTTGGGCTGTCTTTTTACTGGTTTCCCATTATGCAGCCTCCTAAGCTACACAAGGAAGAGGAATAGGAGAATTAAAAAGAAGAGAAAAAGGAATAGGCTTTTCTATGTACTTTTCCGTTTTTCCCCTGCAGACACATGCTAATCATTGCTCTCAGAACAAAGGCACACTGGCAATATCACCTTCCTTGTGCTGCTTTGCCCTCACTGCCTGTTAACCATTTCTGGGGTCAGGAGCTGGCTCCACCTCCTCTCGGTCACTGCTCGGGGCACCAACAGGGTGTCTCGTTACCACCCAAAAACACTGTCTGCTTAGGACAAGCAGTATTTACATCTCCAGCTTCCCTTCTACTATGTGCTGTACGACCTGATGTCTTGGGGGACAACTCCCAGTGTGTATAAACTCTCAGAGCTCCCCTGACATTACCAGAACCATCATTTACATTTAAGTAATGGTCACTGTGCCTTGTTTTCTCCATTACCCCCTTGGTGCAGTACTTTCAGTACACTGTTATTGTTGCCTTGCACACACACGGACAGATTACTCTCGGTATGAAGGCTGCAAAATGCTTTTATTTTATAGGACCTATAGCAGACATCCAAAATGGCATAAATCCTTTCCCTAGAATGCATATCGACTGCAACAATTGGAGGTTCAAAGCAATACCCCTGGAAAGGCAAACAAAAAAGACATTTCAGTGCATGACAACATTCTTTGTGTCAGTGCCAACCCACTAAGCCACTAGCTGCCATCCTTGACAAGTTAACCAGGAGCAGAAGAGGAGCAGTCTAGACCACTCCTCTGTCTGCATTTACGCAGATAAAGAAACTACTCCAGAATGGTCAGGAATGCACCACAGAGATGGAAAACAGTGGTAAAAATTAGAGTTGTGGATTTATGGGAGTGTATTAATAACTCACTTCACTCTTTGATGGTCAAAAATAAAACATGAAAGTCCTCCCACACCAAGCAGAAGTAAATCTGCTCTACTGGTAACACAGCGTGGTTTCCATACAACTGAGTGATGCCATCAAGTGGTCAACAAATGCACCAGATGTTTTTCAAATAAGGTTTTTGGGTTAATCCTCATTGAACACGCTGCATTTGGCATAGAAAAGCTATACCATGAAATCAGCACAAGGCATACTCCACCGATAAAAGTGCATGAATTGAGAGCACTAGTGACAGATAAGAGATGGCCTTGTTTCTCCAAAGGACAGCTCTGATACTGCTCTCTGGCTCCTCCTAAGAAAGAGTCTCTGAGAGCACAGCTTTGTAACTCCCTTAGAGTCCATTCCTGCTATTGGCTTTGCAGTTGGCTGGATTTGGAAGACCACACCAGGAAAGACTACAACATGTAGGTATTAAAAAACATTTTAAAATTTCTTTGAAAACAATTTAGCAATGCAGCTGGTTAAGGATGTGAAATATCCTGGAATTTAAATCCTTTACTAGCTTTTCTCAATTAATAATAAAAAAGACCCTTAAAGCAGCTAAAGAGAACTTTGATGGTACAGAAATTCTGCAGAATAAGTGTATTTCAGTTTTCTCAATAAAACGTAATTCCATTAGTAAAGATTTTCTCCCACAATCATAGCTTGGCACGATGTCTGGAAACATGAATAAGCATTTCTGGTAATTTTGAATAGTGCATGGTTTTACAGAAGTACACATTAATCACAATGGCATCAATACTATTTTAAGGCCCTAGGTGGAATTGAATCAGCTTTGACTTTTTTTTCTTTTCCCCCCTCAACACTAGTTCTGAGGCAGAATTAACTGCAAACCAACTCAATTATTCAAGGGACATAACTGCTTTTCTGAACACCGCATATTTGATCTCTGTCCTTTGCCAGTTCTTCAATAATTATGTTTTCTTTTGCCCTTCAATGCAGAATAAAATGCACTTTCTCACCCTCTGCTTCTTTCACCTGCCTTTCACGACAAATCATAATGACACACAAGTATTTTGGATACCTTCATTAGCATTCTGCAGGGACGCTTGACTTTGCTGCCTCCTTTGGGACTATTTTACTTGCACATGCTGAGTACTATTTTAACATCAGCGTGGCTGAGGCTCAGTTCCGGCACACACACAAGGAAAACACTCTTCTACCATTTACAAAAAGCAGTCAAACACAGCAGCTCTAGACATGCTGATAAAGCCTCCCAGGTCTTTGTTACTGAGGAACTCATTTGAATTCTAAGCAGTATTGACAACCAAGGAACACATTAGCCCTGCTTCCCTGTCTGATTAGCAATAACAGTACATAGGCACACAAAGTGCCAGGACAAACTTCCATTTGGAAGGAGGCTGAAGTTCTTCTGCCTTATGCTGAAAGCAGGACGGATGAGCATCAGCCTAACCATCACGACACTGCTCCTGAACTAACTACAAAAGATTGCTCTGCTCTGTTGTTTCCCCAGCACGTGCCACTCATGGCACACTCCCACTCACCTAGACATTTTAAGCAAACCAAAACACTGACGCACGATCTCTTTTCCATAACCAATCTGCCATTGTGCTCTGTAAAACGCCCATGTGAAAACAACAAAGTCAAATAACTGCAAACACTGCTCCAAAACAGCATTTCATGTCCTCAGACTTAAAGGAAGACTCTGGCATATACATAATGCTATCAGGGCTGCTGTTTTAAGGGAAGCAAAATGTTCCGAGGCTCAAGGTAAATTCATGAAAGCCACCACTGTCTCATGCACAGACAGCAAGTTCCATACTCCAACAACCAGTTCCAGAAATGCACAGCCCTAAAACTCATTCTTATCGTCCCATCTAGGAGCTTCCCCCTCCAACAGCTATTATTTCTACCAGCAAAATGGACAGCCACATTACAGGGGGCAGATGAGACATCAGAAATAATTCACATAGCCAGGGAAGCCCACCCATGGTGAAGGAGCCAACTTATCTAAATAACATTCATTTATTTATGCCAACTGCTGAAAGACTTATAGTGTTTATGAATGTAGTTGTGACTCAGTACATATTTACAGCATATATTTATTGACAAGCTTTAGGGGTTGGTCTATTGAAATATCTCTGCAATGTATCAGATATTCACAATTGCATTCAAGGATTATGCAGAAATCCCAGCCTAGCAACAGTTTAAAGCTGCTCTGTCATTTTCTAAAATCAACTTTAAAAGAAACACTTTCTCCTTTCCTCACTCATGAAAGACATCACGAATGCCAAAATCGTTTTTGCTCAACACTAAAAGTTCCTGTCCTCACTCGGCACTAGTATTCCCAACACAAAACCCACTTTGTTTGCAGCCCTCTACTCCCCATGCCCATCCAGTGCCACAAGACTGAGTACCATTAAAATACAGCAAATCTGCATTCTCCAATTTTCCTTTTAGCAGTTTCCACAGAGTAATTTCAGACACCACACAACTTCTCTAACACCTAATAGTGCTACGTTAAATTATTGGAGTATTACTCTGAATTTCTCTCTCCCCTTCAGCTCTGCATGAGACAAATCAAGGGAAAACAAAACTCACAAAACTGTCAGGAGTTTTTATCTGAATACATGAAATTAGCCAGTTGTTCCATTGTGTTTAACACCTGATAATTTGCACTGTGAACATGAGAGCAGATTTTTGAAAAGTCTCAACATTTACACACCTCTTCTCCAGAGGCTGCTTCAGGTTCAGGCTTTTTCTTATGAGACCTGACCTCTTGAAAGTTGTTCCCTTTTTGGACCACGACCTTGTTTTTTTTTTTTTTTTTAACCTTCTCAACCTCTGCCTTTGGGGATAAAGAGAAATTATACTGGTGACAATCAGGCTGGTCTCATTCCAGTACAAACACAGAATACTTCTTTAATATAGTATTATTAAAAACTGCTTAAAAATGGTCTAATTACACCTTACACATAAGGTTTCTCTCCATATGCAAGTCACTCTGGGAGAGACACCAATTTGGACTAATCCAGAAGAAATACAGGACAGCTTGAGCCCCATAACATAATCTATACAAAAATATCTTTTTACACTTCTGATTAGGTGCTACTTAGGTTTTATTACTAATAAAGCTTAACTGGCTGTTATGTTTTATGTTTGTGTTCATATAATCTCCTTACATAAAACCTCCAGGTAACTTTCCTTAGTCACAGACTAAAACCAAAATAACATTGCCCTTCTCCTCCTAGCACTGCATTTGAATGAATCCCACAGCAGACCAAGAGAGCTACTAGAGCTGTGGTCAGAGGCACAGTTATTATGGCATTAGCAATTGTCATGGGACAAGTGATGGTAGGGTAAGGAATTCAGTATCACACCTTCCTGAACCTGTTCCTACAGGGCATTGGAACACCAGTAACCATTGCTTGCATGGAGAATTAAACACAAATAGAAGAAAAACACTAAAACCGACAAAATAAAGATCCTACCAAAACCGACAAAATAAAGATCCTACCAAAACCGACAAAATAAAGATCCTAC
>JAWWTY010000158.1:7880036-7973209 GCA_035222235.1 Margarornis squamiger
AAAACCGACAAAATAAAGATCCTACCAAAACCGACAAAATAAAGATCCTACCAAAACCGACAAAATAAAGATCCTACCAAACAAGTTAGTGCCTAATTCCAAGCTAGGCACACAAACTGGTTTGAGGAAAGGCAAAGATGCACCTGAAATAGAAAAGCATAAAGAGCGGGATCCTGCTTTCAAATATAAATCCTACCAGTTAAAAAATAGTGACTTATTAGAAAACTGAATTTCTAATCAGAAGTATCAGTATGAATGAAGATTTTCTGTTTGTTTGTTCCTAGGTCACTAGCTTCTCACTAAAAGTATTCATTATTGGATCATACAGATTTTCTGAGAACATGTATTACAGTCACATGCTCAAGCCATAAGCCAAGTAAAAAAAAATTCAGAAGTCAAATGTTAGAAAACCACAGCACCTACAGTCTTCTTGTGACTCTCACACTGTCCCAAGCATTAGGGAATTTTGCTGTGAGAAACACTCAGTTTGAGGACAGATAAAAATCAAGTTACAGCAGGGTGCCACAGACAGCACAGTATCAGCTCTAGAGCCTGGACTTACCGACAACAACTGTGGCATATTCCCTGCCAGGGGAAGGTGGGCTTTGTTCAACTGTCAATGTATGATTATTACTCTGATTTCTTTTTATTGCACATCATATTTATAGAATCACTGTGCCATCCAGAATATAGGCTATATACACCACCCAACTTTCTTTACCATCTATTCTTCTCTCATAATCACTGAAATTTTTCATAAACTCACCTGACTGTAAGGTGGGGGGCTGAGGGGAATCAATATCCAGACCCATCAGTAAGTTCTCCTCTAGAATCTCACTTATATGACTGCTAATAACCTACACAACTGTGGGCTTTTAAAGTTTCCCAAATATCCCCAAAAGGGAGGCACTGCCTTTTGAGGTTAACTCTGTAGACACGTTATGTCAGAGAGCTCTCATATTGCAGCCTGGTTCTGCAGACTCAGTGGTTACAGTGAGCTCTCCAAGCTTTTCCATTTACTTCAAATAACCCTTTTCCTAAAGGCCCAATTTCACAAGCATCAGGTCAGAAGATAATTTTTCATTCAAGGATCTCTAATGGTCTAAATGGATAGCATAGATTTAGAAAACACATGCTCACTCACCCCTTCCCACATTGCCTATGGTGAATTCTATAGAGATCTTGAGCATCTTCTACAGAAATTTATTACACACACACAACTATAAACCACTTGTATTTCGAACCTGATTCATTCTAATGAGTAACTTCTTCGAAATCAAGTGAATATATTTCCTCATAGACTGAAATTATTTTGTGCAACAAGGAAAACTGCCTCCTGGATAGACATGTCAGCTGATTTCTCAGGGGGACTTTTTGTCACAGAGACTCTCCGTTTTCCCATAGTAAGAATATTTTAATATAATCCAAATCTATATCTTGAGATGCTGCCTGGCAGACAACAACATTGCACATTTATTACTTTTGGAAACTCCATGGAGACCACTCTTATTTTTCATATATATTTAGTCTGACAACTATTTCTCAGTTCTAATAGAGAACAGTGTTTGTTTTGGTTTGGTGTTTTGTTTTTTTTTTCCACTACAATAACAGAGCTCCTTAGCCATAGAGCCCAAAGTATAATACATTATCCTTAGCAACAGCACCAATGGAAGGTGTTAATGAAGCCCCAGCCTGACGCAAGCTTAAAGTTTGGGGTAAATTTGGCTCCTCCTTGTACACTTTACACATTACATCAAGGTGTAACGGAGCCATACATTTGATGCTCCTTCCTCACAGCCCTCTGCTGGTGCAGGGGGGCTGCCACATACCAGACACAGCCTGGACACTGGAGAACAAGGCTACAGCCACTGTAAGGATTCACTGCTCCCTCTGTTCCCTGAGCTACAGCAAACCACAGCTGATGTCACAAGTGGCCTGCATGGCCAGACCCTGCCAAGAGGGACAGGGATTGCCACCTATACCCTCAGGCCTGTTTCACTGCGCTGAGCCTGGGCAGTTAGGGAAAAACATTTTTTCCTCACTTCCACTCCAAGTCCTGTCCAGACTAAAAGATGTTTCTGTGGAATGTAACAAAACCCAAAAATTTCTTTTCTGACTTAGGATTTTCCAAACCTCCTTGGTCCTCTGGGCATGGAGAAAACCACATTGTGCACTGGTTTATGGTGGAAAAAAGGTGTTCCAAATTGGAGGCATGCCCATCATTTTTTCCTCAGATTAATGATACACTTGATTAGCTGCACTGACCACAACTACTCAGGTAACTCTTGGGACTTAAGTGTCTTCGTACATCAAAGCTGGATGAAAAGGTTTTTGTGAGCAGTGACCATATATATACACATAAACACACATATATCAGTTAAACTGTCAGAAAGACTACAAAACAAGGATTGTACATATAACAGGATGTGTAGAGTCCTAATAGAGTCTTCCTTAGCTCCTCCTTGAGAATGACAACTGGATCATACCATGGGCAAAACATTTTTTAACATCTGTTGATCATTTCTTTATGCTCAGTTTGGCAGTGGACTAGGAATTTGATAGCATATGAATTAGGCTGTAAAAAAAAACCCAACTATTTTTAACAAGTCTCAAGATTTCAACTGACCAACCTGATCACTTGTGATGCGGAAAATCACATGCAACTTGCATCCTATCTACCTTTCCCCCGAAAAGATGCACTCTGAATGAAAAAGACTCAACATCCCTGCTCAAGCAGGACCAGATAACCCACTGTGGTCCCTTCAATCCATTTTGTGATTCTGTTACTAATGTGATATTAGAATAATACTTCAGCACATGGGCAACTGATAGACAAACTATTCATGTAGGTAAACGTTAAGTTTATAGACTAATATTAGAACATACAGAAATGCATAATGAGAAGAAAGACAGTGTTTTCTATTGGTGCTCTCAGCTACTCTTGTCTCTGTTTTGCATTAACTGCAAGATAAAACTTTCCCATTGTGAGAATATACTCTCATATTATTCAGCACAAGATGCTCAGAACCCAACCAGCTGAACTGCACCAAGCCCCAGGAGCCAACACAGCCTTCTAAACAGGGACCTGGGGTGCACACAGAGCCCCACATGAGACAAAGCAGCCAAAAGGTCTCTCTGTGCCCCACATGGAGCTAATTCACTGGAAAGCAATACGATCCAACAAGAGTAAGCACTTTGTAGTGACAAGTCTCTTGCCCACTGACCCTTGCTGAAGTCATATAAAGCTCTACAAAGTAAAAGATCAACCACAATGAAGAACATATGAAACTTTTTTTAAACAAAGATCAAACAATCTGACATTGACATTTCAATCCAGGTAAGGCCCTTTTTTTTTTTAAATTTACAACCTAAATACTTGAAAAAAACAAAACAAATGTATAATTGGATTTTATTTCTGAACCTGAAAACCAGCAAGGCCCAGCTGAAGTATAATGCACCAGCCAGAACCTGCACTCTCAGCTGACTCATGTCACATGTGAAGTCTCTCTGGTCCCTGTCCATCCTAGCAGTCCACTCCCATGGAGTACCCCCATGGAGTACCAGTGGGCAGCACTAACAAAGTGAGTAACACCGGTTCAGTGGCTCAGGTTCTCTCTAAAGGCCTTGAGGAAAAGAGTTTGTGCAAACAAAGCTGATTTGCGGCACTGACTGTATATGGGTACATCACCACACGCTTCCAGTGTTTCCAGAGTAAATCAGTATTGCTGAATGCCTCTCAAACTCACCTGCAAGCTTTCTCTGAGGTGTGTTTGGCACAACACTATGGGGACTCATAAACCATTTTTTCTAACAAATGTCTCTAGCATCTCTTGAAGCACTTAGAAGGCAAATTCCTCGTGGGTCAACTTGTAATGTGCCAACAGAGTAGACTAAATTCTGCCACAAACCCCAGAACAGAGCACTTGATGCTCCTTGTGGGCTAATATTCAGGTTGACTGTGTCTCTGGGGTGCCACTGACAGGGCAACGTGTTCTCAATGTGTCAGCCAGGGGCCACAGGAGGCCCTGACAATCCTCATCCAGTTGCTCCATGAGTTCACCAAGGCTTCTAGTCCACTCCTGTCACCATCAGTCTCTCCCATTCCTCCCTCCTCGCTTCATATTCAGGACTCAGGTTGAGTCCTCTGGTTCTGACCCACACTCAGCAGCACCCCTGAGCAGCCCGGAGATCCTGGGGGTCTCAGCTGCAGACACACAACCAGTGCTTTCACCTGACACTTCATACAGCCCACATGTAACTTCACCCCACAAGACTGTCACTTTCTTAAGGGTCTGAAATCGAAATAATTTGGCAAGGGATTGGGCTCTGTAAGCTCCATTTGGGGTGAGCATCAGCTGGCAAGTTCTTGCTTCGGTTCTTTGCTATGAGAAGTCTGAGATCTCAAGGGCAAGTTACACAAAGCCTCCAGCATAAAGCATTGCCTGGCTCTCTTTCTCCACCTTGGGCACCTGCCAGCTAAGATGGTGCCTGAATCTGCCCAACACAATTCCCAGCTTCCATCACTCAGAAACCCTGTCCAAAAATGACTGGCTTTCTACTTCAACAAGAATGCCAATGTTTGTTTAGAGTGCAGTGAGTGCCACAATAAGCACAACGCTTTATGCCACTTACACAAATCAGGATAGACTAAACTTTTGTTATCTACAGGGTCAATTGGATTTAGCTGGGAAACTTTATTTCTGATCTCTGCGCATTTGACAGAAAAAAAGAGTCACATGGATAATTTATACAGATAAATGAATGATAGCAAGGTCTAATTTCATTTGTATAGTCATTTGTTTACATCTTCTATTTGTGCTCTTCCTGAAGTACTTGCATGAAGCATGCAATTGCATTCTGTCTGAGTGGTTAATATGGCATGAAGAGAAATCCATACTTGTCATGTCATTTCAGGCCCTACACAGCAGAATCACATGTTAAATTATTTTTGGCTACTGAAAGCAAAACAATGCAGATGCTATAAAAAGCAAATGACCAGAAATGTGAATGGCTATAAACTATTTTTAATGTGAATCACTCTCCATGTATCTGTTGTGCAGTCCCACACCAGCTCTCTTCTATTACAGTCATGACACAATGTTTTTGCAGTCATATGTCACAGTTCAACTGAAAGATAGGCCAAGGATGAAGGTTTCTGAGATGAAACTTTTGGAGACATTTTGTGAACATTTGTTATCCCCCAGTTGTTCCTCTGTCAGGGTTCAATTCTGTACTTGTTATGTAAAGAAAAACCTGCACTGCAAGTAAGTACAATATTGAATCTATCAGATTGTTTCATTTGTCTAGGCCAGTGTCTCTTCTATATCTGTCACCAATATCACAGTCTCACTTAAGCTTGCAAAATCTTTTGCAGACATATACAAAACCAAACTCCCATAAGAGAATATTCTTCAGTCTACTGTCATATTCATAGGCTTTTATGCTGAAGCTTGAGGATTTAAACTCTTTATAATTTCTTAATCCTATCAAATATACTTGTATGTTTTCTAATTATCTACATAGAGTCAAACCCTCACAAAAAAAATTTAGAATGAAAAAATCCTACTAAGATCTTATGTATTCAATACATTAATTTTGTTAGTCCACAAAGTTCTTGCTGTTTTTAAGCCTTGACTCTGCCTCCTGTGGGGTTGAAATAAAATCCCTCTTGCTCACTCTTTCCATCACCATTTTCCCTCCTTCAATTATGATTTCTTTTTAAAAAGTAATTATTTCCCCAGGAGCACAACTTGGCAAGTTCCAGCAGAGAGTTCCCCCTGCCATTACGTGCCTCATTCACCTACTCTTGCTAGAGTCACTAAGTTATCACCTGCTCTAGTCTGGATGTGTGTCACCCACATGTCATTGTCCTTTCCAACACCAGATTAGAGATGAGAACATTAAGCGCTATTTTAGTAGAAAACCTGGGGGTTCCCAGCATTAGGTTTTTGCTGCACTAACCTTTCACGTTCAAATATTTTCATAGCTCCAGAATTACAACACCTCACCTCCATTCTCCCCTTCTCCAGAACGGCTTGGATACACTGCTGGTTTCTGTGAGTGTTTGCCAGAGTGTGCTTTTTCCATATGGTAACCCACTGACCTACAATAGTATTGCCTGAACATTCTGAAAAGATAAGGATATCTTAGAGCAAGTGTTTCCATCTTGCCGTATCCCCACGTGTTTAATTGGGCATTGCTTTGGGAAACTGTGTTGCAGCTTCAGCAAAAGCCACAAGTTGTCTCATAGGACCTGAAAGGTATTGTAGCAGTCCTATTTTAATGAAATTGCACTTGCAGTGTTGAAGCAAAACATCTCACTGCAAATCCTTGAAAAAAATGAACAAAACCGACAGAACTTTTCCAAAGATTTAGTAGTACCGAATCGTGCCAGCGCCATAAAGGCAGGAAAAGTAGAATCAACACAAACCTACAAACATTGTCTACACAGTGCAGTTCACACTGCACCAGCTTGTGGTATGTGAGCTAGGTCACTTTGAAGTCATACAGAAGGTTTCTCAGTGCTACAGTGCACTGAGCAGTGCAGAGAAGCTCATAAATGGCACATCTCACAAAGGCAAAGCAGGGCAGAAGGTCTGACATACTGGTTAAGTCTCACGCGTTCTGATGTGGTTGATGCAGCAGTTATACTACACTGGTTTCCTCCACCAGCAAATCTTGCCAAATATGATAGAACTCAAGATTCAGAGACGGGGAACCCACCCTAGAATGCTACATAATTTCCTGACAAAAAGATACCATGAAAAGGAATAATTTGGTGTTGAACTGGATGTAGTGCGCTGTTACTCTTCCTCTGGAATTCATGGGATAAACACATGGGATAAAATTGCCTTTAAAATATTCAAAATTCTGCACAGAACTTTTCAACAAGGTTTTCACCCCATTACATGGCTGAAATGGAAGAAATCTCTATGCAAGTCACATAAAATTTACCACTTAAAAGTGGAAATGAGGGTTCCTTCTCATGGCTGAGATGCAAGAAATTACCTTGTTGTTGCTTATTGTCAGCAGAATCCTTATGCCTCATTTCTTTTGCCCTCAAAATGGGCAAAAAACCCTTTAAATGGAAACAAAATTTAGGATGTACAGATAAACCTTTTAACACAGTGAGTGATTTATTATACCATCACAAACTTTTACAGTGCTGCTATTGGGTTTGGAGGAAGCCTTATATTTCACTTGGATCATGACTGTACCGAGTTTTCAATTCAGAGTATTTGTTGCAGTTCAATAAAACATGTGCAGATATAGGCATGTCACATACCTCAGTATTTTACCCCAGTGCACTACTGGACAACACCAACTACTTAAAACTGCACTTTTAAGAAGAAACTTCAAGGAGTAAAAAAAAAAAAAAAAGGTTTTTTTTTCTGAACCAAAGAGCAGAATGATGGTCAGAATTCTCATTTACTACCTCCATAACCATCAATTAAAATCACTGGGTTCATGCACACCATCAGATAAAACAACAAGCCAGTAATGGAAATAGAGCCTTGCTGCAGCATCCAGTGTTCCTCTGAAGAGCAGCACCTCAGGCCACAGTGCTGATTTTGCTCTGTTTGATCTACCAGTTACAGCGTGCCCAGAAGTGTTCCCTTACCCCTGACAAAACACTCTTGTGTTTGCAATATCTTTGCTGGACTGCCATAATGCCCTCTCCACTCCAGAACCCCTGAGAATACAGACTAGAAACACTGGCCTAATCTATCTTAGAGCAATGAAGACAGATCTGCTATTCAGAACTGGAATAAGACACATTGGACTGGAATAAAAACATGAAATTATTACTATTAAAATATTTATGTGTGTGTGCATATGTACATTTTGAAGTCAAGTGACTTACAAAATGCTCTTCTATGACCTTTAATAATTGAGTTACTCTTTATGGGCTGTGCACTCAGTCACAATCCAGCTACAATCAGACAAACAGTGGCACTGTCAACAATTACAGACAGAGAAACTAAACCAACTCCAATGACCTCTGCTACTCCCTCTTTGACAGACAGAAAATACCTCACCTAAACAGCACCACTTCTCCAATATTTTTAAATTAGAAAAATAAAGCAATACCTGCCTCTTAGGCCTTATGGCTAAAGACTAAGAGACATGCATTACAGAAGAGCCACATGCAGTGAACAGAGAAACAACTACACTGACAGAATGAGAAGCCACCTAGCCCAATACTACCTTCCTTTTTTTTTCCCTTTGTAAATAAGCAACATGTAGCGCTTGATACTTACAGAAAGACCCTGTGAAGCAGAACAAGTACTGTGTGACCCTCCTGTCTGTACTGACAGTGGTTCCCAGCAGCTTAACAGAATTAACCCGAGTTAGAGCTGGCTTCCAATCCACTTCTTTGGACAGGATGTAGCCTACAGAAGAATTACTCTTGATAAAGAAATCTCGAATTTTAAGTCCTTTATAATTTGTTTTCCTTCATACCATGGGGTAACAAGCTCCACAATTTAATTGTACTTGTCATGAAAAAGTACTTATTTTGAAACTTCTATTTTTGTTGGATACCCCTTAGATCCCATAATACAAAATACAGGTAATTCTTTTCCTCACTCTTATTTCTGTACCATCTACATTTTTATATACTACAACTATGCTATTATCATATCGTTTCACGCAGCAATCCTAATCTATTTTGTTTCTCCTCCTGTACAAGCAGCTCCACACTTGGAACCATTCTTCCTGTCCCTTTTCTAGATTTTATCTGTTTAACTGTGACCTTTGAGAGACAGGATCATCAGATCTGCACACAGAATTTGAGATACAGTAGTACACTTAAAAAACCAAGGTTGATTCATTCTCCATTCCCTTCCTAAGAATCCCTAAGATTTACTTATCTTTTCTTACTGTCACCAAGCATTCAAGTAGTGGTTTTTGAGAAACACCCACAAGAGGTGCAAGATCTCTTTCCTCAAAGGTAATATCAGTTTTCAAATTTACTATTGTGTACATGAATGCATATATATTCTGTGAAAAAAAAAAACCCACATATAGCATATTGCAGCAGAAAATGTTTCTTGACAGCCCCACAATGATAAGAAAACAAAATGCCCAGGAAAAAAATAAACAATCTGTCATACCAGATCAAAATAACTACTGAACTATGTGCATCTACCCATTGCTATGTTCGTTACCCCAAAAATTATTATCTATAAAAGCACAGAGTCTAAAGCCTAGAGACACACACTCGGGGCTTGGACAGTGTCCAAAACGAAGTCAAACACTTGCGTCCTCATCAGCTAATAGGCAGATAACTATCAAATGCTCTTGCCATCACCCAACGTGTTGCAGGTGGCTGTCACGTAGCCAGGAGTCTGTCACTACGCTCACACTGCTCACACTGAAACAGCACCTCAGCTCAGAGGCAAGCAAGTGTCTTTGTCAGCTGTTATGAAGCCTCCACAGCATAGGGACTGCAGGACAAATGCACAGCCTGATCCACAGCACCCAATGATCACTTCTACTGAAGGGAGCAGAAGAGATTCTGATGCTCAGGTCCTTCTAGGGCAGTGTAAGAAGCAACGAGGGAAGGTGGTTGTGCAGACCTTCTAGCCAACACACGGCGGGGTGTGTGCACAAACCCATGCTCAGACTGGAGGCTTCTGCATCCACAACACAGAATTGTTTTCTGCCATCTTCACAGGTATCTTTAATTCATCTGTCTGTACTCACAAAGATAACTGCAGAACACTTGACAAGAGGGATGAACATGCCTAATAACAGCCACTCCACAGATACACCAGAGAGAGCAGGCATGAAGGCGTTTGTTAGGACATGGCAAGAAAAAAATACATTCTGCAGAAATGCAGAATAAAATTCTTTCAAACTCCAGTAGCTGCAAATAAATACAACTGTTCCTTCAGGAAAAAAGAATCGGTCTGTGCTACATTTAAATTCATATTTTTCAGAAAAACATCGTGAACATCTTTACCTGCCTCAGTGAAATCAAAGAGCGTATTATGAAGCACCAGAAGTTATTTCCTTGCCAGCTTTTCTATTTGTGCTTTCTGATTGTCTGGATGCTTTTTCATTTGCACCCGATTGAGCACTGCTACATCACCAGCTCCTCTGTACCGGCCTACTCATCTGCTGCAATAACTTTTTTGTTTACCAGTTGGTAATTCCATCTTCTAAACATCTATCATCCTGTTTGGCTACTTTATTCAATTTTCATAGTTGCCACTGGAAATTATTTGCACAAATGGAGAGTGATTTCTTTTTCCATTAGCTCTCCTCTCCTCAAGACTTGCTCCAGCAAAGCACTTGGCAATGCCAGAGCAAATGGTAGAAAGGAATGGCACAAGCAGAGTTGGGAAATACTGAACTTGACTGTTCAACAAGAACTACTCACTGGCAAAAGTAATATTCATTTTGCAAGGCACAGGAAAACAAGACATCTTATCTTAGTCCTAAGTATCTTGGAGAAATATTTCCTTAAACTGTTTTATAATCTGTACATGCAGAATAAATCCTCCATTCTCCACAGTCAATTTAAAGGAGAAAAAAGAATACTGAGATGCTTCATGTTGTTTCAAATACATGAAAAATTACACTGCAGCAGCAAGCAGCAACATTAGAAAGATGCACAATCCTAACAGGATCTAAAGAACGGGCTATATGTAATCTTGCTGTCTCCAATTTTGCTCATCAGTTGAAGCACTCACATTAAATGGCCTTTATATGCTTCCTAATTCAAAAAATGGTAAGGAGTTAATTCAATCCTCAGAGCAGATACTATCAGAAGAAGTATGTCTTGTGCTGTAAACAGATGATGCAAAAAAAAAAGGCAGCTTCAACTCAGGAACAGAAAATTTCAATTTTTTTCCATAGTATGAACTTCTTACACTTCCATACTCTCTTGTTCACTTTCCAAGCAGCACAAAAACTTCTACTCTAACAAACATAGCTGTAGGCCTGGCAGATAAAAGGTATCTCCAGCCCGCCTTTTAACCTTAACCATGTACCACCCCAGCTTCAAGGAGTTTAAGATGCTTTAACTTTTGAAACATCTCTTCATTTCTTTCAGAGTCCTGAATTACTCTGCTTTCAAAGTTTAGAAGAGCCAAATTCTCGCTCTGAGCACCCTGGTCTATATATATATATATATATTTCCTTATTGAAATAGCATCTCAAAAGCATTGGGCTCAGGTCTCTTGTTGCCCATCAGAGGTCAGCCCAATTCATATTACAAACAACTGATGATATCCCTGTATTTACGTTGACGCTGTTTCAAAAGGGATAAGATGGCAAGCAGACTGAAGACAGCCTTTGTCTTTCAGGGCCTTCATTTGTCAGAGATATCAACAACAGGCTGAGACTTTATGGCTCTGTTGCTCACGGGGTTACAGATGCAACTGGAGGAGAAAGCAGGACCTGGAGGAGCAGTGGGCAGACAGAGACAGGCTGAATGATGGCTCCTACCCAGGGAGGGATGGAGAGTGCACAGGGGATACCCAAAGGACACAGGGGCTCACACAGGCTCCAGATGCTGTGCTATCAAACACACTCGTTGGCAGCTGTGCATGCCTCAGTCAAGAAAACACACCGCTACGTTTTTAACTAATTGACTCTGTCTTTGGACAGATGCAACAATCTGTCTCGTTTCAATAGTTACAAGGTTGATTCAGAAAATCATTCCTTTTTTAGTCTTGATGATGTTAATCCTAGTCCATGATTTCCCATTTTTGCAAGAAGTTCTCCAGGGGAGGGGCAGAACATTGGAAATGTCACAGATGGCAGCACGGCAAACGTCACTACCTCATTTCTCCACCTTTCCTGAAAGGCTCAGCAGTCCCTCAGGGCCCCCCAAGAGCCTGGGGATAGTTGACTAAAAAATCAGTTGTACAATCCTTTTTTCTAATTCAGGGAAATGGTATGGAAGTGACAGCAACAATTACAAGATGAATGCACTGTTAAGTGGTCTACAATGAACAAGAGTGGAATTATAGAATAAATTAGAATGGAATTACAAGAAACACTTTGAAAACCAGCTTAAACTAGTTTGGCTTAAAAAATCTGTCATCTCAGTAATCAAAAAGTTTGTTGTATTTGGAGTAAGTCTTCCGTGAATAATATTTGAAATATATTTTAACATTTTTTCATGATTATGGATCATGAGCAATATTTAATAACACAAATTATATATTAAAAACTATGGCTTTAAAATATGTATAATAAAGTTGGGAGCATGCTGGTCTTTCCACTCCCCCAAAAAAGTCATTATTCTTCTGCTGCTGGGCATACAAGTATATTGAAAACCAAAATACTAAAATAAGGATGTCACATATCTTGTGCAATTACTCTTCTTGATTCTCAGTCATTTCAGTTTCAACACTCCACTGCCTATAGCAGAGCAGAAATCATCTTATGATCAAACCCATAAATGAATACCTGTGCAAATAAAAATTTAGAGCAACATTGCCAGAAATTTGCAGCTTTAGGAGTGCAATTAGAGCCACCATAAAAAGCAGCTGATATTCAGGCAAGAGGTCATCTGCACATTTTTAAAATGAGATTTTTCTACACAAAGTGACAGCAACAGGCTAAGGGGCAGGTGCACTAAAAGGCTCTGGAGATCTTCCCGGCTCACTGCAGCTCCCAAATGTCCCCCTGAGAAATGCTCGAGGCAGAAGCAGCTACCCCAGCCCACCACGTGCAACCCAAGGGCCCCACAGGGCTGTTACCAGGGCAGGGGTGGCACAAGCACCTACCTCTTCCTGCACTCCACAGTGACAGCACAGTTCTGCCCACCCCTTTCCAGCCAAAGATAAAAGGCTATCTCTGAGAATTCGAGCGAATCTGGGGAAAGGGCACATACCACTGTACTCAGCCTTTAAAATATAAAATACCTGACCAAAAAAATAAAATTAAAATACACTGAGGTGGGGGGCGTGAGTCTCTGGCTATTGTATGCAGATGGTCAGAGGAGATGGCTGGTGAGACTTTGATGATATAATAACACGAACATCTTTGTATGTCCTTCCAGACTCCACAATAAGAATCTTCAACTCAGTAACATTTATATATCCCAAAATAAGCTACATTAAATCTACCACCATGTCTGTATGGCAGCTGTCACTGATCACTTGGAAAAATCTAATAGAGACAATAATAATATAAACACAATGATAATAATGCTTCACCCTTTAAAAACCTGGCATCTTCATTTCACTAGCTAGAAATTACTACAATAAAGCTTCATATTTTTAAGGCCAGAAGGTATCGTTATAGCCACTCAGTCTGAGCTTCTGCACCACATTGCTATGAAACCTTATCAAATGGCACTCGCATCAGGTCTAGAGCTTCTTGGATTCATCACATGCTTGACTTCACTAATACAACATTTTATCACACTCACTGTTTCCGAAAGTGTCTTTTGTTCCAGCCTCAATTTCTCCTAACTCCCATTTCTCTATTTTGTAAAGGCTTTTTCTACTAGAGTATAGAGCAACTTACTACCAAAAATATTGCCTGAAAGACATTACAGAAAAATTGTCAAACTTTCCCGAACTAAGTGAACCTATTTTAAGTTCTTAGAGCAACCAGAAACAGGTGTCAGATCAGCCTTGTATTTCTCTACTCAACACAGTCACTTGCCCATATCCTCTGTAAAGCCCACACAACTGAGATACACTGTATTTTAAGACTGCTTACAGTAACATAGTGGTACTACTGCTATTACTCAATATTCTGCTCTCATGGCTGCTATGAATCTTTAAAAGCTTGAATTTACAAGTCTCAGAAGGTAATGACCCATATTGTTTACTAAATCACAATGCACTCTTACACAAGTATGCTATGCATCCCACCTTCCTAGAAATATGAGGTCACAGCACTTAACGTGATTGCAGGACAGAAAAGCTCTTTGCAGTTACAGCAAAACACAGCTAAATATCAGCCCAAGTTACAAATCTCATAGTTAGCATATTTGTAGAAACTTCCCATGTAACTTTCCTGAAAAATAATTCTTTTTACTCTTTAATGACTAAATCTCTTCTTTAGTCTGATGTTAAAAACTATTCATGTTCAAAGAAGCTGCAGTTGATTAGTACCCTCTCAAGATAAAAATCCTAAGCAGGGTGTTAGGTACAGGTAGGAATCTGAATTATTGAAAACATAAGTCACCATTTTCCTACGTTATGTCTAGATTTATGCATATGCAGTCTTTAAATATAGATTTGCTTCATCTTTTGGTAACACCAGCATCCATCAGGTAGAGGGAAACTACGGAGGGTGAGAGAAATGCCAAACTCACTTTGCCCCCAGTTCAGAAGGGATATGAATAGAAAGTCTGATTTATAAGATGATCAAAGACCTCCAGAACCTCAGAGGTAAGGTTATGTATTCCTCGAATCTATAGTCACAACTCAGCAGGTCTGCCTACGCTAATTAGGATACAATGCAGGAAAAGGTCAACTTCTTAAAATACCCAGAGAATTAATACACAGTGACCTTGCCATTTTCTTTGATTTGATTACATGCACACTGCCAGAGGAAGACTTCAGGGGCTGCATTTTATTCATATCCACTTTTTCTAAAACAGGTGTTTGACAAAAGTGGAAACTCCAAGACTCAGCTATTCAGAAAGAAAACTTAAAGAGTTAACTTGTGTGTCAAAAAAGGCACAGGTGGCTTTTTTCCTCATTTTTGTTATTTTATTAGTTCTGTGTCCTACTGACTATATTTTTCTATGTTGTGCAACTATAACACTGAAAAGAATTCCAAGTGAATAGAAGCCCTTGCACTTTTATCCCTCCCTCATAGTAACTGTACAGCAGCCTACCATGTCTGGGCTGGCTGAAACTTCCCTGTGCAGTTTGTGTTCCTGGGGCTACAGGGCTGGGCTGGCAAACTCCCTCATGCCCTTGGGAGCACTCCAGGAACCCAAACACAGAGCCCTGGGGTCTTTCTGTGGCACAGCTCCCTCAGACAACAGGCAGACCTACCCAAAACCCTCCTGGAGGAAACATTTCACCATTGGTCAATGCCAGGACCAGGCAATGATTTAGGGATGGGCCACCACAGAGTCCTTGTATTGAATGGTAACTTGTCTTTATAAAACGGAAACAGCAAAACATTAATAATTAGATTGGAAGGCTGAATCTATTCCTCTCTCCCTTTGGGTGTGTTGAGGGTTTTAGTATTGGTCAAGGGTTTTTTGTTTTGTTTTAGTAACAGTTTCCATGTTTTATTTTTCTCACTCACAGGCTTCAAAGTGACAAGCTGGTTTAGAAGATTTAAAAAGGTAAGTTTTACAAATAGCATTTTAGTCTTTGAAGTCCACTTTCATGCACAGTATTAGTTTCTTCTGAAAAGTAATCTCTGATAGGTGATAAATCTTGTAAGAACTCTTGGGCAAGCTCTTTGGGGAGTATAACTACACCTCTCCTAGGAATTGTATTTTAGTGGCATTGGGTGGTTTGATTTTCTTTTTTTTTTTTTAAGGGGATTTGTCTTCATGCCTAACACAGAGAAGCCCCAAAGAAAGCTTTTTCAATTTTCAATTAATTTGAGTTAATTAGAAAAGGAAAAATCTATTTCCTGACTTTCATTGTTTTGTTCTGACTGTTCTGTTATGCATTATTCTTCCCTTCAGCTATGATAAAGATTATGTTTTTCAACATCCATCTTCCTATTTTTCTTCCACATTTCTACTAACTCCGAAAAGTCTTTTGCATTATTTAACTGTTTGCCTCTATACTGGAGATATTAATGGTTCAGCACCTCCACATAACTTAGTTTATATTCTTCATTTTCTCTGCTATTAACAAAGATATTAAACACTAGAACAGATAAAATTATTCCCCAGTTAGGCTTTCCCAAATGCTGCAGCCTTATCCATTTAAGGTGATTCTTCATTTACAGTCACCCTGCCAACCCTTAGATCATATGGCAGCACCTCCATCACAGTCAATTTCAATCAATTTTTTCAAGTAAGATTTCATGAAGCAGATTATCAAATGCTTTACTTAAGTCCAAATCCATTACATTTACTGCATTCCCTTCATTCACCAGATTTGTAATTCTATCAGAAAGGTAATCAAGTCTGATATGCCTTTCACACCACAGTTTTAACTTTCCCATTTTCTAGCCAAAACACATTCATCACACTGTACTCACAAAATGCAGAACCACTGTACATGCAAAGCTGAAAAACAGTTTTGTGGTTTCAGAGGTTGAGCAAACTTGACCACTGAACTGTTTTAAATCTCATTTCCCACATAAGAAAAGTGACACCCCATTATGATTCAGCACATACACAAATCTAACGTCATTTAGGTGCCTTTGATACAATTTGTACAATTGTATATAGCTCCAAAATCCCAGGGTTGTATGCAATCACAATCAATATCCACTTGCCTCTGCATCCTTTTAATTCTAGACAACAAACATGTTCTTTAATCAACAAACACACAGAAGCTACTTTTTTTCCTTCCAGAGCCAGATATCATGACTGCTTCTGAGGTCAAGCTGTGAAAACTGTGGGAGCAAGACAAATTATGGCTGGCTGTTCTCATCTGCTGGCTTCTCTCATTCTTGGCTCTGAAAGGCATGTTATGATGCCTAGGGAATCACCCTCACTCGGCTTGCACCTGGAGGCTCCTGCATGCATTCAAAGACAGAAATACACACACTTTCAGTGTGTATTTTGGACTGCAAAAGCAACAGGCCACAACCACTGGACAAAGGCACAGCCTGGCTGCTGCAGGACTTTGGTCAATATATCCCACACTTCCCTTCTCAATTACACCAGTATAGACCACCTTATTTTAAAATAATACAGAGTAGTTGCATAAAGAGTGCAGGCCAAAGATAACTGCTTCCTGAAAACAACCAACATTCCACATGAGCAAACCAAATTGGCCTTCAAGTCCCACTAAGTGAAGCAGATTCCCAGACAGAGCGGATGGGTAGATTACAAGGTACTGGCTCTTCATGCCATGCTTTTCAATGAAGATAAAAAAGCAAAATTATCTTTGATAATACAGTTCCCTCTTGGTCTAGAGCACTCTGGCTTCTCTGTTCATTCTGCTCCAACTGCTTTCTTTGTGATCTCTATGTCCAGGTGCGCTCAGTGAAAGAATCACCTCAGATCCACCACTCCCTTGTGAGAAGTCCACGCTCAAAGACATACACCATACACTGTGATGCATCAGCTGCCCCCTGCTGCTCCCTACTTTTGCAAAAAAAAGTGAAAACAACTAACATGTTTATTTCCCTTTAGCTCAATACAAATTCCTCCTTCCTGTTGGACAACTAGCCTTGCTCAAACCAAAACACCACCAGACCAAGATAATAACCTAATACACCATTTTCTTTTGCCTTTGCTACTGTTAATGCTTCAGTGGCAATTTCTCCTGGCACACTGCTTGGTTGGGGTCATTTATCCTCTCTGAAGAGCCACTGACCACACTGACACAGAGGGAGGTGAGCCACCCTTCAGGGTACACTTGGCTGTGTGGCTGGGGCAGAGCCTCACCCTGCAACTTCCCCGTGTAGGAAGTGCTGCCACTCCTCTTCACTCTGGCTCCTGGACAGCACAGTGCCCTCAGTGTCCCTGCAATTAGATCCTATCCCACCTGAGCACAAGTGGCAGACTCCAAAGCAGGATTTCAGGCTTCCTTAGTCCCTGGAGCAACAGGCTGAATGTGACATCACTGCCAGTCTTTTCCTCTGACAGCATCCACACAGCACACGTTACCCTCTGTGCCACCCCAAGCACCAGGGTGCAGCACAAGGGACCTCGCACATGGCATTCAGAAGGGGCTTTAGTTGGCTACTGCATATTAAACATCCAAAACCCTCTTCAAACTAGAAACACTCGCATCTGCCTCAAGGATACAATTCCATTTCTCTGCTTGTAAAACATTCAGCAACAACACCTTTAGGTTATCAAGTACACATTATTAAGGAAAAAACCAACAAAATGTATTCCATATACTTGGCATTGGTATCCAGGTTGACTAGAGAGCTAAATCTAGGAGCAGAAAATTCTTGTAAACATGCTGCCAGTCATGGGGAGAAAAAAAAAAGACACATTTAAAAATGATGGACTAGTTATAATCAGCCAGAATAGTAATATTACAATTAAGGGATTTATAATGAATACAGTTTAAATCACGATGAGAACCCTTATTAAATGTAAACTCAAAGCAATTATTATTTTCAAAAGCTTTAGCATCAGCCTGTGCACAGGGCAATCCACATCAGCTGGCTATTGCCAAGCAGTTTTGAAAGGTTCAGTACTCAACCAAGGACGAAATGAACATAGCTGAAGTCAGAACCATCAGTGGCTACAGAAAAAACCCAGAGTATATCCAGAATGAACGGTTGTCTAGCTAACTTATATACAAAAGCTGTATTTTAAAAAATGAACCAAGGGAAAACAAGGTTTATGTACTGAAGGACTTGCATTTCCTGCAGAGATACAGCCCAGATAGTTAAAAAGACAAAAACAACAGGATGCTGATCAATGCTGTGGTCTCCAGCAGTGCAGTAGCAAAGTACAAACCTCCATCATCTCAGTCTTAATCACAGTTTGGTACAAGTTGGGCTGAACCAGCCTGACACCCCCTCACTGGCACACGGCCACTTCTGTGAATGGAGCTGTTGATCTCATTACAGTTTCTAGTAAATTATAGTAGACACATCAATAGCTATCAGCACTACTGTGACATTCTGAAAGGAAGTTAAGGGTTGGCAAGCTCTGGCCCCCAAGCAGCCCTTTTTCCCCCAGAAGAGTTCCCATCACATCAAAGTTGGTAAATACTGCTAGATGTGGAAATAGCGACACAGACACTGACAGTTTCAATTCTGTTTTGATGGCAATCCAAAATCTCTATCAGGAAATTAATTCATGTGAAAGAAATAAATCTACTCTCTTTAAGAGGTCACTTTATAATTAATTTTACTCCAGCTTTTAAAGCATTTTGCAGAGTGCAGTTCTCTCTAACATAATTATCTCACAGGCTGCATTTTATGGCAAATCTGAAGTGAGTACTCTAGTCTGGAATGCCAGGAGTGAGACTACTTTAATATAAAGCTTCAGTAGGTGTTTATAACAAGTATTGGAAAAGCAGGTAACAAAATATTACACAGCCTTGAGACAAAAGTTAATGAGACAAACAGTAAGAAACTGGCAGGTATTCTATTCCAGAAGTAGAAATTACACAATCAGTTGTCTCTTAATATGAGCTTTCATACTGACTGTAATGTTACAGACCTCGTTCAGACGTGTGAATTATTACATCTGGTTTCCCACTGCTTCTCAGTGGCCATTCCACAGCCCTCTTCAGCCCACACACAGCCCAGTGGCTCCATGTCCTTGCCTTGGGCAGCTCCCTGCACCTGACACAGCCCATCAGGCCTCAACACCATCCCAACAACTCCAAGAGACACACTCACCACCTGCCACTTTTCCCCAGCACCGTGGAAGGCACTGCTCATCCTCCTAGGGAATATCCTAGGGAATATGGGGCATTTCCCTTTGCAGGGAGCTGTGTACACAGCTAATGGAGAGGTTTATGCACACCTAAGCTTTGCTCAGGACTAGGCATACACAAGGGAGACTGGTACCAGCATACCTGGTAAAGCAGTTAAAAACCAAGCAACAGGTCCTTCCAAACCACACTGGGCAATGCTCCCCATCAAAGACATTCACACTCATTTTTTCCACTTCACGCAGCTCCTCTTCCCCATCATTCTCCTTTATCTTTACCTCTGTAGCCTGGATTTTTTGTCATTTTTTTTTTCCACCCACTGTCTCCTGCATTTGCTCCTTAACTCATTCCAGTTGGCCAGATCCTCACTTTTTACCTCTCCTCAAAAATGTTATTCTGCTCTACCTTCCCATAGAGTAATAGGAAATGCTCCTTTCCCTCAGAGAAACGCAGCTCAAAGCAATTAGTCATTACCCAAGACTTCAATAAGAGTTCAAATTAAATCTTTAAGAAATTCAAGACAGATTGTCTTTCACTAGAATTCCATTTCTCCTCACCTTATGTTGAAAGATCCTCCCCTGTTTTGCAGGTACAAGCAAATTGGAAATAACAAGACTGAAAATACATTCTTCGTTCTATGTGAAATCCTGACATTTCAGATCATCTTTTCTAAATCAGTACAAAAGACTAAAGGTGTAGGGCTGCTAAATCCCATTTGTTTCATAGCATTACACATCGGTAGCACAAAATAGTAAATCAAAATTGCAAACATGAAATATTAGCTAAATTAGTTTCAGAAAAGCACACGTTGTAATAAAAATAAGCAAAACAGTGTAACATAAATCAAAATAATTTGCTATTATCAGAACCAAAATTTCATCAAAATACAGACATTCCCACTATGGATTTGTACCAAAACTGCATTTATCTTCCACCCAATTTTCTAGGCTAAAAGGAAGTGTACAGTTTTGAAAAGCCTTGAGGTACAATCCAGATTTCAGGGTACTCTAAACCATCCACCCACAGCTTTACAGTCACTCCACGTGTGAGATGAGTGGCCTTCACCTTGGCTAAATTCAACTTGTTTATGATATACTTAACCTAACAGGACTCTGTATGTGCAAACACTGATTTATTTTTTTTTTTTCTGGTACTTATGTCTTAATCCTCCCTCTTTACAGTACTGAGTGTGGTAGTTAAAAATATTCCACAGCAAGAAGTTTTAACCCACGCCTTCCCACCTGCATCCCCTATTACCTGGCTGCTGATTTGAACAACCGGGTACACTGGAAGCCTGGCCACAAAACTTTCTCCATAACTGAAAACAAAGTAAAATAGTTCTCAAAGGACATTTATTTCTTATGACAATTACCTCTATTTTATTACTTATTTGCAGAATTCGACTTTTACACTTCTTTCTGGCTATTGCAAACCGGGAATTTCTGAGAAAATTCTCAATGCAAAGTAGCATTCCAGGCTCTCTTTAGAGACTTTATTCACTCATGACCATACCAACCCAATTGGAGTAAGAGACCCCTCATAATTAAGCACCCTACTTCTAATAGCCAAGAGACCAGGTAGCAGCTTCCTACCCATTCCCCAAGTACTCTCTCCATGTACTCCCATGATGATCTTTTCCACAGAGGAGTCTACAGTTCTTCAATAAATGACCCTTGAACCACAATCAGGAAAGGGGTTGCTTCATGACTAAGGTCTTCTGGCTTCCTTCACACAGGCTGAAGCATAACAGACCATAGAAAATGACCAAACTCATTCTCTTAGTTCTGATAACAGAAAAAAAAAATAAAAAATGTGGGTTTCCAGTCAAGGAAAGAAGCTAAGAAGTGTTTAGAGCTGGTCTGTCTCATGGTATTTTAATGAGATTGCTGTGGACCTCAAGTCACACAGCAAGCCCCCGCAGCAAGTTGGTACAATTCAACATCTCTTGCACATGTGAGTTACTAGCCAGAATACAGACTTCATAAAAGATTTAAAGAGAAAGATTTGTAAGTTATTTGCAATGATGATGAAAACTTCGCCAGTGAAGGTAGTAGCTATGTCAACAAGAACATCTAGGCAGTGCCCAATTCAGAAGACACTCAAACACCATTTTTTAATACAGCAATTAATCTTAAATGTTGTCTGTTTGGTATGAATTCACACTGAACTCCTGTCACAGCATGGCCCAGGAAGCAGCAAGCACATATCCTGTAACTATATACACCAGTCCTTGGGATGGCAAGCTGTCCTTGGCCAGGTCAAAGCTCTGATTCCATCCATCTGTCTCACAGCAGTGATGCTTTTTCAATGGAGATGCACAGGACCTAAACTGCCAAGTTCACATCGACAGGATCGGACCCCAGGGTTGTTTTTGTGAGCACTATTTGACCCATACTTACCTAACCATCTAAATAAATATGGCAGCCAGATTTTAAATGACGAACCAGAAGTACAAAACTATAGTATTTTAAAAAGGCAATTTAGAAAAAAAATTATCATAGAAATTCCACTGATTCTGAAAAAAAACAGCTGTAGTACAGAATCTATGGTTTCAAAACGTAATTTCAGAAAAATACTAACTACAATCTGAACATAATTTTATTTTCTATATTCAAATTTGGTTGAATACATGCTTTGAGTATTGTCTATTAAAAAGCCCATACAACAATTTTCTATGTATCTCATTTGCAATTCTGCTCTATCATTGAAAATTTCTAGTACTGCAGCTGCAAAGGCTGGTAAATCTGCCTGATTTTTGGGCCATTTGCAGCTACACACAGAAATACTTGTGCTGCTCAGTCCTTTCAGTTATATTTCTGCTAGATTACAGACACTTTTGCTCACTCCCCCACCCCCTTTCTCACTGTTGGGGCATTAGGTTATGTAATAGACTGTGATATAACATAGTAATAAGTAACATAACCAGCTGCAACACAAAATATAGAGGCCTTATCGGTATACAGTGATGCAAAGGATATTCTCTGGATGATGTTTGTTCTGTCATCATGTGTCCATAGTTTGCAATATGTTTGATAAAAATATGAGGACACGTTTTTTTAAAAAAAAGCTTCACTAACACAACTATAATCTCTTCTGTTCTATGGCTTTAATCCCTGAAGATCTTTTTTAATAAGCCTCTCCCACAGAAACCGATTAAAATCCACATCTTTCATATCTTCTGAGTAGAAGAAATAGCACAAAGAGTAGTTCATATAAAGTGTTAGCAGTTATGCTGAAACTGCACTTAAACATACTGTTTCCTTTGATTTATTTATCTCTGGATATCCATGAATGAGCATACTAGTCCATTACATGACAATATTTCAGCATCAACAGGAAATCACAGTCTGGAACAAAATTTACTGGATGACAATTCCAGTATAGCAAAGAAATAGGAAATAACCTATATTTGTGTTATTAATTACAAAGGAAATTTCCTTGGTACAATCTGAAATTCACCTAAAAGCATGACTATTTGCTGCTTATGGTAGGTAAAGCCATAATTTCCCCCATTTCAGGCCTTAGGTCAAAAAATAAACACATTTCCACGTTAAACTTAACACTAATCATTTGTATTTAAGAGCAGAATAAACTCCTCAATGATGGGACATGTCAGGTTTCTGTTAAAGCATCTGCGAGTTCTATTCTGGCTCTTTTGTCTTAAGTCAGTCATTAGAAATTAGATTTTAAGTACATGCTTTGCAGTCTCTGCTTCAGTTTAGAGAACTCCTGCAGTCACACTGACTGCAGAATGGAAGTTGTCAGGCAGGAGCACAGCCCCAGGGAGGGGAACAGGAGCTTCTCATGCTCTGCTCAGACTTGCTAAGAGACTATGAATTGAAAGGACAAGGAAGAAATGACTCCTCACAACAAGGAGTGATAACAAATCAAAACCCAGCCCCCTTGCCGTATCCATTATTCCCAAAGCCTTCTGAAATCACAATCTCCAAGTAGAAGCCACGTATACAGGAGAAAGCTAGTGAAGCCCAGAGTTACAAATCCCCACGAAGTGCAGAACCACTGCCTTCTTCCAGAGAAGATGAATACCACAGCTGACACTTAGACCTGAATGTGTGTGCTACCGAAACATCAGGGAGACGTGTCAGACAGCACTGAAAATATTCACTCAAAATGCATCATTTACTGTACAATTCCTCTGCATTTATAGCTAAGGAAAAAGTACAAGGGAACAAGTTAACATCAGCAGCCTTTCCCTCTGTGACCTCCTCCTTTGTTCTGTAAGCAGGTCCAACCTAACTTCTCCTGGCACTCCAGAGAAATGTCACCCTGAAGGGCATGTTTAGCAGGCCTTATTTCTTGTGCAGCAAAACAAGCATCATCAAATAGGTAAAATTTAAACTGAAAAAGATTGAAAATTGTAAATTGTAAATACATAGTAAAACAAGATCATAATACATACCAGGAATTGTTAACTCAAGCTTCCTTGGTTCAAGAACTCAAGGATGAATTTCACAGTGGAATCCACCACTAATTATCTGAAGGCAAACAAGAGCTTAATATTGTCCAGACTGCTCTAATTTCCAGCATTCCATGTCTTGTTAGGATTGCATGGACT
The DNA here is from genome assembly GCA_035222235.1 of Margarornis squamiger. Lineage (NCBI taxonomy): Eukaryota > Metazoa > Chordata > Aves > Passeriformes > Furnariidae > Margarornis > Margarornis squamiger. The sequence goes on from JAWWTY010000158.1 coordinate 7,904,088, forward strand.
CTGGCATAAATTAATCCAAACAATCTGCAGAATGGGGACTTGTTTCCCTTCTGTGGTTCCCAGGTAAGCCCTTCAGCATCATTAGGCGGGCAGAAGAGAGCAGTATTAACATAATTACACACACAACCCAGGGTTATCTGCATAAAAAAACAAAGCCTTGCAAATCAAGTAATGTTTTGGATGTCTGTGGGTAATCATAACAGAAGTCCATCACACAAATGCTTCACTAAGTTTCCCAGTCTCTGACCCTCAGAGCCAGCTCCTAAATAGCAAAATCCTCACCCTTAATAGCAAAATCTGTTGCTTTCTCTGGCTTTGTGCAGGTTTTCTGACATCAAAAGAGGACTTTTGCAGACATTGAATTCACGCATATGAAAATGTCACTTCTTTCCATGGTTTACAGCTCAATTTTTGATAAAAGAATAGGACTTTGAATAATTCTAACAACTGAAGCTACACATGAATAACTCATGGACAGGGCTGCCTGACCAAGCATGCCTGCCTCCAAAGAGCAGCTCTGCAGCACACTGCTAAAGTGTGGTTAGCCATTTCTTACAGCACAACCAGGCAAAAAGCCACAGGGACCCTTAGCTTGGGGCACTTGCCTTATCAGTAAGAGAAAGATAAATTTTATCAGGTTTACTCCTAGTAAAACTTTGAAAAAAAGCCCCCCCCAATTAGATTAAATTGCAGGTGGCCTGACATTTTATAAGCATTTGTAAAAATAATACTGTTTTTCATGCTTAATCCAAACTGACATAAGCTTTGGGTGAATTCATTTGTTAATAGCTGATTTCAAAGTCATAAGTTTGTGACCTCATTCACAAAGTGAGGTGATAGATATTTGCATCTTGTTATGAATTGCTGACCTACTTTACACAGTATTTACTCACAGTTACCCACATGACTGTTCCTATTTAGTACTTCTCTTCTGAGACTGCCATTCAAGTTGTCAGTGTCACAAGGTTTGTACAGATGTCCTGTAAAAAACTAACAAGCAGTATAAAATACCTACCACCTTCCTTACCGGCTACCTAACAGCTTCATCAGATGGACTGATGTGAGCAAAGTGAAACCTACGACCCAGCGTGGAGGAGGTTCTCCCTCTCATTAACAGTCCCCTGGAGCAGCTCCTTACTAGAAAAACATTTTGGTTTCTCAAATAGTTTTGTCACTGAGTGGGGTATTTCCATCAATATTATGTGAGGCTGAAATAACAACTCTGTGAGGGAGAAACCCAGAAGAAAACAAAGCCAGACTCAATGGGCCCTGCAAAACCGGCTGCAACATATGAATAAAATGCTCTACTAATGAATTTCCAAGTCTCTATAAAATCCCAATATTTGGCAAAAAAGCTTTCCATTTCCCATTTTAACATCCTCTGGCATAAACTGTCATGCTTTAATTAAACACAGAATGCAAATCACATCCCCAGGAAATTATGCCTCTAGCTGCTTCTCTTTCAGTAAGTCAGTATGGAAATCAACTACAGCAATAAAGCAGGACAGAGATCGGGGCAACTGTGCCCCTCCTGGGGCTGAGCTGCCCAAATGGCACTCCAAGGGGCAGCTCCTGCGGAGTTACTGGAGTCACAGCTTCCAGACAGGCTCCCTGTCAGCAAGCAGCACACCATCCATCTCCATGCTGCCCTCCCAACTGATAGACTGCACTGCTGGCAAGCACAGGACAACTTGATGAGCTAAGGCTGGTCTTACACACATTTCATTGCCTTCAGCTGCAGAGGGAAAAGTCCATACTCCGAGGCCTTTTCCACACTGCAGTTCCCCATGAGAAAGCCCTCAGCAAGCCTGGAAATTTTGAGAGCTATCCTACATAGTTCAAATAGCAGACAACACTTTTTTCACCTGCCATTTAAAAGTACCCTTTGGAGACAGCACAGCACAAGAACTGCACTTGCATCCAAAAACATTTTGTCTGGTGACTGACTACTTCTCTACCGGGGAGCTAAGAAAAATATAGATACAATATGAAAACTGAAGTCGTGCTGGCAGAGAAAAATTGTGTACTTGCAAGTACCACATCAGGATATTCAATATATCTTCATTTTCTCTCCCCCTCAAATCTACGAGCTCAGGAAAGTCACACATGTTTTCGCAATAAATGAAGCCTGAGGATGGGAACAGAACCAAATTGTATTTAGTTTATCGTACATGGAATGAAACAGAACTCTTCCTTCCTAGACTGTTTTTAAAAATAAATGATATAAAGATACAGCTTCCACGTAGCCAAGATTTGTTATGTACATCTTGCTCAAGTATTTCTTTTAAGAGCTGATTCAAACATCAAGGTGTAAGTGTATAACACACTACTCCCAGTACTGGGAATCCACTGTTAGGTCTCCTCTGACTTCAAACATGATTTATGAGACCCGGGAACTCCACAATAGCAAGAAAAATTCTCAAGAGTCCTTCATAGGAAAAGAGTTTGTCCAAGATGACTGACTCAAGTGTGTAAAGTACAGCTCATGCTACAGCCCACACTGTGGGAAACAACCAAACAGAGGATACACATACATGTAAAAATACTGTAATCTAGAGTGCATTTACTCTTTGAACTGAAAAGTGAAGCCAGGAAAATCTACTCCACAACCACGTACATCTTTATACACAGACTGATATTCAGAATCAGTACTTTCTGCTGTAGAGACACAACATACTTAACTCCCCCATCACGATCAGGAAACATTTTTTTAAACCAATATTCTGTAATCAGAGTCCTGCATGAAGTACCTGAATGCATAAAACCTCAACTTCCTCCAGTGTGCCTTTAGACCTCTCGGGGTGGCCAGTGCCACAAGGTGATACAGTCTGACTCCTGCAGCCATTCACACCCCGTTAGAGCGGCTGGTTACACCTTGTTGTGTGCACTGAAACACTGCCCTGAGGCTGCCAGCATTGCCTTGGCTCAGATGGACATGCAGCACGGGAGCTGGGAAATGGAGAGTGAGGCAAAGACAGGCTCTGGAGGAAGCAGCCCTTTCACAGGAAAAACAAACTAACTCCTCTAAGAGATAAAAAAGATGTGAAATGTTAAACTTCTTTCATCTTGGGTGGGAGAAATGACGACATTTTCAATTAGGTATTGCACAAGTTTCAAAAGTTGAGGAAATGTCACAAGTTCGACCTTTAATAAAAAAATCATGAACATTTATTATTGATGATCCTTAGTGGTAAATACCTTAATCTAAAATTCTTAACTGATAGGAACTTCTCGGAATTTTTTTTACAGGGCACCAAGAGGAATATTTCACTGGGGCGTCTGTGGCTGTGAACACCTTCCCTCTCACTGGGGAAAAGATGATACAGTTTAAGTAAAATACAGAAGAAAGACTATGTTTAGACAGGTGTCTATGAATACTAAATAAGGGGAGATGTTCCGAAGCTGGGGCAGTTCTTGGAATTGCCACACTGGCCATACAGCATACATAACATCAGCCCAGTATTAATGAGCCCGAATCAGGAGACTCGAGTGCCCGTGTGCCAGAGCTTTCTTTAGTAATTACGCAATAGAACTGTTTTTCAGATTCTTTCCAGGCTAAGGATCAGCAAAACTTGACTCTCTAAACATGTGGGGGGGGGAGTGTTGTTGTTTTTGTTTGGTTTTGGGGGGGGGGGGTGGTGGCCCAAATGATGTACTGTATATACCCAGGACCTGAACTGTTGTGATTCTAAACAAAACATTACAGTTGAAGTCACAGGGCAGTTACCAATACTGGAAAATATATGAAGTTACTTTTCTGAATTAGAGCCCTCATCACTGATGTGATTTTAGGGAGATGCTGAGCCTAAAACTGTTGGGCATTTCAGTAAAGTTGCAGATATTTTGCTCCTCAGGGCAGGGGGACAGTGGGATAGAGCCCACACCAAGAATCTTACAGAGACACAAATTTCAGATCCTCTCTCTGTGAGTCCTTGGCTTTCTACAGTAAGAATGAAAATTACTTTTTGCATTTCTTAGGTTTCTTTTTCCCTTTACCTTCACTAAGATCTTATTTCCCTGGAAAGCAAAAGAGCCACATGGCAAACCAAAATATTTGCAAATGCTAACATTCAGGCACTCCACTAGTACAAACAAGGATGTATCTTCTCCAAGCCTATCCAAAATCCCTTTTGGGTGAGTATCAACACAACTTCATTGCAGTCAGTCATCAAAAGAGACCAGTTTCACTTGCAAAAGGCAAATGCTGATTCTAAACTTAAATTGGTACACACGTGCACTACTTAGGGCAAATAAATGCTATTTCAATATTTAACTGGAAAGATTACATGCCTCTTCTTACGGGTTCTGGTCTACCTTAGAACTTTCCTAGCTAAAGCAAAAGATATCCTGCACTCGTGCATGCACTTTTTACACAAATGTAATTTTTTGAAACTTATCATTATTGTACTGCAATAAAATACTCAGACTCAGTCTGTTTAAGTATTGAACATAACTTTGAGGGAAAACTAGAAAACACATTAGGAAGTCAGTTCTTGGGGCTCTGTTTTATGCAATCGCTAGCTAAAATCCAGAAGAAAAAGCTGTCATGCTGCATATTAAAGCCACTTACAGTTCAGTTCATTTTCTCTAGGTGATGTACATACTTATTCACATAGTGTTATCACCTTAGGGAGACCTTGCTAGATAATCACTTATATTTATCTCAAAAAAAAATAAATCATATTTTGCTTTGGTTCTATGAATATACATGCATGTCCCAAAGGACCAAAAAAAGTCATATATTAAAGGAAGAAAAAAAGTATTTCCTTCCCCCAAATATGGCTTTTTTTCCTACCTGCTCAGTATTGCAAAATACTTTGCTTCTAATCAAAATAATGAAAGCAGGGCTTCCGTACTCAGAGGTTTTCATTTGAATAAGCAAGGCAATTTCCATTTCAAATGTATGTTCTGCCATGCTTCCACAAAACAAGAGAGTGTCACTTCTCATTTAATGCAGATGCCAAGTTAGAGGTCCCTACACCCCTCCAGAAAAACGTAAAAGCATCTCAGCGTGCCCATTGCTCGGCACAGCAAGCTTCCTTGTCCAGCCTGAGGTTTCACTGCACAGCTGACGTGTAAAGGCTGCCCAACTCCTGCTTTCTATTCTTAAGTCTGACTTGGCATATGAATTTTCTAAGGTTGCTGCATCTCAGTTTCCCCCCTCATTTATTTTCTCACTCAGGGATATTTATGACCTAAAGTTTGGGAGAGACTTTGATATACTCAGATAAAAGATGCTGAGTGCTGCTTGGAATCAAGCTATGCAACAGCCAGCTTTGTCAGTTCTGCAATGTCTTCTGCACCAGCTCATCTTGTTGGAAGAAATAACACAGACATTAAAGTGAAACTACAGATCAAAATTTCATGCTGAAGTTCTTTTTTTTTTTTTAAATCCTCTTAGAAAATATCTTCTTTAAACAGCAGAAGCAATTTGGCAAAGAGTGATTGATAAGTCGCTCTGTTTCACGGTGTAAATCTTTAATTTCATTTGCTGTCCTTGTTACTCTGACCCTAGCAATAGTCCATAAATATTTAGGCAGCTTTCGACCAACATGCTTTCAGCTTTTGAATACTAATGCTGGCTGCAGTGAAGAAGAAAAAGAATTGCTGTAATGGACCACAGAACTAACTGTGAATATCTAACCTGCTGTTTGTAAGACACCCTGTTTGCTGGAATTAAAGCAGTCATTACCAGCACACAGGAGCCTGTCACATTCTTAATGAATTGTGAGGCTGTCTTGGGAAAATACCAAATATCTTTACCTGAATAAGCATTAATGTTGTAACAGCCAGAAAAAAAAATAAAAATCAATAGCAGTATAAAGCCCAAGGCTAAGAACAGGAAAACAAGACCAACATGCATACAGATAACCTTACCAGTGAAGAAATCAAAGAGATTCTGGTTTACTCTGCATCTCGTCATGGTGCCTGACAGATTATCAACAACTTTAAAAGTAGCCTTTGATATAAGTACAGTCTAGGCCTAGGGATATGACCTTTTACTACCTCCATTCCACAGCACCCCAAGCTTATTGGACTTCAAAGACAGATTTGACAAGACGACTCTTGGCAAAAAGTGGTGTGCAATAGTGTGGTGAGCCTTCCCACTGCTCCAGCCAGGCCAAATGCAAGCTTGGGAGGAGTCACAGAACGCCCCTTGTTGCCTTGGCCAGGGATGCAGCATCCACGTTCAGTCTCCCAGAGGACAGGGTCATTCAACCCGTGAAGAGGAGTTTCCCTGCCCACTGGCCACATCTGTCATAGATGCCCCATGTAGAAGCAACCGTTTGCCATTCCCAGCAAGGAGAAGCACTGAGCATAAGCAACCATTACTACTGAGAGAACAGCAGTGCAAAAGTTGGCAAAATTCATCTCTACCTTGCTCCCAGCTTCTGCTAGAAGTCTTATCTAGGCTTTAATTCCTTCTTGTGTCCGCTACTGAAATTGCCTTATAAAGTTACCTTGGTAAATTGCTGCTTTCAGAACTGCAGAAGGGAGTTGAGAACACTGTAGCACAGCTCTCCTTGTTGCAGAAAGCTCTTATCATTTCGTCTTGAAAGTAAAAACTACCCTCCTAGTTTCAGATGGCATCCTTGTATTTTTCATGTGCATGTAGGCTTTGCTCTTTAGATTCTCCTTGCCTATGTTCTGCTTCTTTCTGGGGACTATCCAGAGTGAAAAAGGAAGTACCAAGGACTTATCTGCCTTTGACATCCACTAGAATTCAGTGACAGTAAAACCATACCTTTTCTTTTTTAGTAATTCTGTAAAACTAAATGGAGCAAGCAATTGGACTCTGCCTTACACAATAGCACAAGGGTAGCAGAGTCTAAAATTTGCCTTAACAGTTGCTGAAGCAAATTAAGTTGGTGCATATCCTCCCAAATCCTCCACTTACTTTTCCCCAGACTGAAAACTGAAGTCTTTGCCTGCTAAAAACGTATCAGCAACAGCAAAGCAACAAGTCTAACATTAAATCATCAAGCAAAATGAAACAGTTTTCTTCACATCATCTTAAGAAGCATTTGCAGGAAATTACACTGCAAACAACAGTTACGCTGAGCTCACGGTCTGGCCTGTTCTAATAAGGCTCAAAACTGACTTGGCTTGACTAACCCACATTCTTCACAGCCCCCCAGCACTTTGCTGCTTTTCTCAAAAGCAGCAGCTTAAAGAAAAGGCACAAAGATCTGCAAATTCATTTTCCAAATCCTCTTCCAAATTGAGTTAGCAGGTTTCTGCAATGTAGAAGATGGGATGGTACTTACTAGCAAGAAGATGATTCCCTAAATTCTTTTAAGAATTAAAACTCTCTCACCTTACACAACAGTTTCCTGATTAGACTGTATTTTACACAACTCTCTCAAGCCCACTACCAGCTGCCCAGCATGCCATAGCAGGGTACCATTTTATCCTTTGAGTGCTACTGCATGAAAGGGAGCAAAGCACTCAGTAGAACTCACAATAAAGAAAAGTAGGCTATCTTTACCATAAATTTCAGGCACCACTGAGATAACAAGTACCCATTGAGCAGGGCAAAGAGCATTAGGAGGTCGGAAGTTTCATTTTCTTATTCAAGTAAGGAGTTCTGTTGTTACTGCTGCTGGATTGCAAGTTCTCTTTTATACACAGTTTAACAGTAAATGTGAGCAGCTGTTATTTGCTAAACAGTTGTTACTAACAGGATTTTCATTAAAAGATATTTTTTTTCCTTTGTAAAGTGAAAAAGTATTTAGGTACTATTTCTCAGAATACATTGATCCAGAAAAGCACAGCTCCCAGACAGACCAGAGCTTCAGAATCCTAACACATATTTTCAGAACATAAGCCTCTAACATCTGAGCACAAAATCACCTTCAGTGATACATCTTCCTTAGAGTATTTACACATAAAATCAGGGTCTGACACCCACTGCTGTCTGAAGGAAAATTCTTTCCAGTATTAACACTGGCCCAAGGCTTCAAGGTTTCTTTAAGCTGCAAATTATCTACTCAGACTTACATGCAAATACATGCAATCACTAAGGAAATTGATAAAGTAATCAGTAATTACTGAATCACAAGCCAATTTGTTTAAATACCACTTGTTTAACCAGTTTTCAAGGAGATTTAGTGGCACATTGGGAAGAGTTAATAGTGAGATTTATCTTTTTTTTCACCTTGAGGGGCCTAAGGAGATAGAAGACATTAATAACAGTGCCAAACCATGGTAGTTTCCTAACGAGGTGTCATTCAAAAGCACTCAGCCCAACCTTTTTCAGTCTTTGCTTTCAGAAGTAACCAAATACCAAGCCCACACAGACTTCTAACAAAATATCTGTAATATAAAAATCTATCTCCATTCAAAGCAGCTTTACTGATTTAGATGCTTCAATGCACTCCCCAGAGTAAATGCCTACACCGAGCAGGTGAGCTCGTTGTTGCACACACCCCCCCCATCAGGTACAGCATCTTCAGAAAACACAATTTGGTCATTCAGCATTCAACCCTTTGTGTTCCAAAAACACGTTAACATCTCTGCCTTAAACTTTCTTTGTGCAAAACCAAGAGGATTTAAGACCCCACAGCATGCTGGCGCTTCTCTTGTATAAAGAGTTTGGCGGTTTGCTGTTGCTAATTCAGAGTGATTCAGAGTGAACGTCCTTTCAGCACTGTATTCTGAGCACTGAGTTGGCAGAATGAACTGTAAGTGAAGCCTGTAAGTACTGTTATCCAAAAAAACTGCACAGATGCTACAAAGAAGTTCGTCAGAGAAAGAGCATCTTTCAAGCCAGATGCCTTTTACCCACAATTCTTCAAGATTAGGAACCCAGCAGCACCAGCAGTGAGGACACAGAACATATTACGCCCTTAATCAACAACATCAGCTCGGAGGTGTCAGAAGTGTGGCTGAAGCAGAAGGTAATGATATGTGGGAAGCCTCAAAAAACCTGCACTTAAAGTCCTCCTGCTGGTGCACTACACAGCATGGGGAAGTTGCACAGCTTAGAAGTGTAGCCTGTCAGGTAAGTACTTAAAAGGTCTCTTTTGCTTACCTCTAGTGACTTTTAGAAAGAAATTAAGGGCCCTAAGACTCTTTTAAAACTGCATAGAGGGAATTAATTGTTATGTACTAGCCAACACAGCCTCTTTCACTAAAAGGATACCATTAGACATACCTTTAGTGATTGCTAACCTTTGAATAGCTGCTGGGATTTGTCATGACCAGTGCACTGCTACTACTTAGCCTTTTAATTTGGATAGAGCTTTAGGACACTTCAGGGACCTCAAAAACCACACAACCAACCTCACCACCGCCCCCTGTAGTGCTTACTAGGTTAGCACCTGTAAACTACAAGGAGAAAACACTGAGCCTGGCAGCACTGGCTGGTGCCTGTGGCTACCTGACAGATAACTGCATGGCTTGCAGCTTCCCTGCCCTTAATGCTGTGTTCCATGGGGTGGTTCATTCTATACTCTGCTTCCCAGCACACACTTAACTCTGGCACCTACACTGTTTTCACCTAGAGGTAAATGAAATCACTGTGTGGAGCTGCTATTTTTTCAGAGCCCTCCTAAGTCCTGGGAACATGGCAGAACTTCCCCATTGTTCGTGGTAAGGCACAACTAATATATCCATGACACTGTCTTGTGTCACTTGCTCTGCCAGACTATGCTGGAGGTGGAGTTAAGTAACTGATTCACCAAAAAGTAATCTCAATCCACACATTTCTCACAAAACCAAGGAGTACCTTTACGGCATTCAGTCTCCTGGTATCAGCCTGATTAGATGATTACATTCAGGGAGGCAATATTCAAGGATTTTCTCAATGATAGCTTGGAAAAGGAGCTGTTTCAATCTTTTCCCTTGCCAGCATGAACTTTTAATGAAGGTAAATCAAATTTCCCTCAGCCCTCTAGATATCTGAACTGCCAATGATGGTCTAAAAAAGTTCAGTTCCTCAACCAGTTTTCTTAAAGGAGTTGCTTTCCCTGCTTATCATTCCTAAGCTATACCCCACTGCAAAACTGCCCTGGGAGAAGCAGGTTTTCTTTGTCTTTATATTCATCAGCTGCATCTCCAAGCTCTCTTTAGCAGCTCTGTTAGGCTTGCACAGCTACACACAGCAATGTCTTCTTCCTTCATGAGCAGCCTGTGCTCCATGCCTGCTCGGGGATTTGATCGCTGGTCTGCAGCCAACTATGACTCTTAACAAGGAAAAGAGGTTTTAGATTTATAGTCTGCTACATATCAGCAGTTGTGACCAGATTCTGTATCAAATACCTCATTAAAAGCAAACAATACAACGACATGCCCAGCAGATTTGTCCCATGCTTAAATCAGGCTAGGCAGACTAACCCCAAGTGTGTAATCCTCCAAGTGTGGGATTAGGGTCACTATCAATTCTGTAAACTACTGTCTTCTAAATTCAGAGACTTAAGTTTACTCTGCCATACTATTTTTTCCCCCAGATGACCTGTAAAACCTTAGACGTCAAATACAGTTTTAGCATCAGAAGCAAAAGTGCTGTAAAAGTCACTTGTGTCAGTAAAGCAACATTGCAGTACAAAGTCAATAAAACACTTGCTAGTATGCTTTTAAACTTCTCTCACATCTTTCTTTGCCAGAAGCTCCCTGAACCAACACAGAAAACAGCACAAGACTCAGATCAGACACATGCACAGCATTCATACAATAAAGGCACCTTCCAGCTACTTTACATTGATATCATACTGCTGAAATGGTAAGTGACCTTCTCACTTACCTTTCGCATCTGATTTTGCTCATGGTTGTGTACTGTGCAGCTGGGCTAGTCCCTCAAAGGTGCTTTTTCCTACTGTTTGTCCTTTGTGGTTTTGCACAGCTGTGTCCCATTGAACAGACCCTATGAGCTGCATCTGCCTTCTGCTAGATATGAGACAAGAGGAGCCACAATTCTATTAAACTAATCTTTTATCTACAAGTTTCCAAACACATGGTGCTAGAAGATTGCGTTTAAATTCAACACTTAATTCCCTTAAGTCAGTGTTTAAATTGTTTAAGGTGTGAACGAGGTATTAGCTCTATTGCTGAATTGTTCCATATGACAGGAATACATTTTTTTCAGGTAACTGAATTTCATAATGGGTGGTAAGAATTCAGTTAGCCTGAAATATGTTTGAAATAGCAGATTTCAAAGCAGCTGCACCTAAAAACAAGCATGACACACAAAGTAAGAGAAAAGCATATTGTTCAAGTATTTTACTGATTAAAAGCTGTAAATTATAGATTAAGTAACTAGCTTAAGACCATGCAGAAACAAGTAACACAACCAAATATTGAACCCATATCTTTAGGACACAGACTTGTTTTCAAGCTGCAAAACAAATCAAAATTGAAGAATAATTACTTTCTTTTAGTATTTGTTTTAAAGCACAGATGATTCAGGCTGACTTCAAAGCCTGAATTGTTTTTTTCCCCTTTGGATGATTACTCTTATTAATATTTCTCCATTGTTTTTGTTGGATTTGTTCTATTATAGATTAAATTCACCCCTGAAAAACAAGCTTAATTATTTTGTGCCTGCTTTAACCATGTTGAAATCTCATTTCATAAGTTTAATGTAATATGTACACAAACATCATATGCCTTTACTAAGTGACTACACATGCAGAAAAAAGGCCCAACTCTATGGAGATGCACTGCAGTCACATAACCTGATGCAGCCACAGGCACAGGGGCAGAAAGGAACCTGTCATCTGCTTTTCTTTACACCAGCATACACCAGTACCAACCTCACAGGGGTAAAAAGAATTGCACTCATGTTTTAGAACATGTATATAAATATAACAAATACACACAGTATTAGAGGCATTATGGCCTCAAGTTTCGTCACCGATTGGGACAGCTTGCACTGCTGTTGCTACAAGTGCAGGACAGGAGGTCTCCAAGACTCCACAGCTTAAACTCTCCTGCTAAGTCTTTTTGAATACTTGAATGAAAAAATAATAATTTACTTTCCACCTTTCAGATATTTATATTCAGCTACACAGTCTGTTTTACACTGTGTTTCTAACCTATCTGTGCGAGCACAGCTCTCTTGCAATTGCTGCATAAGAATTTCTGAATAGAAGGAAGTTGACAGTGATGTTTTCAGATCATGAAAATATTCAAATCAACTTCCAGCTACATTTTTCAAAACAGACCTGTAGCTGTACCAATGCAAATCACTTCTGTGCCCAATTGGTCTATTATCATATTCATACCAGTTATTTGTTTTATAGACTTGAAATCCCTCTGTGGAGGATTTTATTATTTGTTCTTTGTTACATTAGCATTGTTATGCCCTTGGAAATACCCATGGCATTAGTTTGTGAATCTTTTTCATGTTATGTATTTCAACAAGAGAAAACACATTGTTTTCCCTGTACCTCTTGAAAAATAACAGTTAAATGGATCCAGGAAAGAAGACTTATACAAAACAAGGTGAAGGAGTAACTGAACACTCAAAGTAAGAGGTTCAGACAAACGACTAAAATTCATTGTTTTAATAAACATGTAATGGAAGTCAAAACTTAGATTTAGAATAAGCTTCAACTGGCAACTAGAAGGTATGTTGTGTTCTGCCATGACATTTACCTCTCTCATGATTTAAACCAACATACATTTTAATGGGTTTGTAGTGAACAGCTGGTAGAGAATAGGCACATAGATCACCCTGATAGACACACATGAATTTGGTCAGGCAATAAGTAATAAAATTTGAGACATAGTAAATCCTATTATTTTCATGCAAATATATGGAAATTTTAGAATTCACTACAAGCTCACAAAGGACCCACTTTAAAAAATTTTGACCAGTTTCTTATGATAGTAAAGACTGTCACAAAAAGGCTGTTAAACAATCTGAAAACATCCAGTAAAGGTCCCTTAAGGCAGTCAATGTTCAATAGCAAACCCATCTCAATTTTTAAAATTTAAAGATCCTCATAAGCAAGGAAAAACCTCAAGCTTTTTCAGCTCTATTTCTGAAATCTTCTCTTTAAAAATCTACTAGAAATATTCACATTGTGCAGACTGATTTAAACACCTCAGAAAGCCTTTTCTAGAAACCTTAAACCATGGAAATTACTGAATTGAGCTAACTACCTGAATTTCAGTTTTCATGAGCAGTTTTGTTTTCTAAGTATTCAGCATTAAAGAGGTTGTGCCATTCATTTCAGAGTTCCCTGGCATGTCCTCTCAAGGATTCAAGATTCCTCCAATGCCAATTCAAAACACAGAAGCAAACCCCTATTAAATTCATGTTAACCAAAAGACAAATGTGACTCCACAAAATTTCATGGCCACCCTAAACAGAAGGCAGATCAATTCACCTCTTTTAGCTGCAAAAGAAAGATCGTAAGCAAAATCCAATCCCCCCTCTTGGGGCAAACTCCAGTTAATTCCAGAGTGAGATACTGGCTGAAGTTGGAAGGTGAGAGCACCAAGTCCACTCCCACACACACTCAGGCAGGGTCACCAACAGCAAATTGCTCAGGACCATTAGAGTAGAACAAATTTCCCACAGATAATTGTCTTGAAAAAATCAGTCTTCAGGATAAAGGGTCTCAAGTTTTGGAAAAAAACCCCGAACAACCATGATATAATTCTATAGATTTTTCAGAGGAAATTTGTACTATGTTACTGCTTTCATTCCCACTAAATTCTTAGACTCCTCCCATTAGATACAACAAATACAACATGATTTTATTAAGAAGCACATTTCTCAATAGCTGTTCACACGCACTAATTGTTGCACAACTTAATGCTAAAATCCAGATTGACTAGGTTTCCTAACCGTTTAGCATACATGGCATAATTCCCTTTTCAGAGCAAAGGAGACCTAGTTAATCCTTATGTACCTCATGTTTTACACTTTGCAGAGGTCAAAGAGTCAGATAAAAGAATCTGCACTAATTTTCTCTCTTGGTGAAACACACATGGAAATTATGTTGAAATCTCAAACTGTAAGGCATACGTAGATGAAAATCCCTCTCAGTTATGACAGCCAGGATTATATCCAATAATTTTATCCAAGTTCCCAACTATCCAAATATAAAAATCAAATGACCAACTAAACACATTAAAACACTTAAGATGAAACTGGAAAAATTATTCTCTCAAACTACTTTCTGCTATTTTAGTGGCTACTAACAGAGAACTGTTGCTGAGCAAGATTTAATTCTTGGGAATATAGTTCAGTATTTCTCATCATGCAATAGCAAATTGGTTTATTTTAATAATCAGATCCCCCAAACCAATTTGGATCAGTAATAAAATTAAAACAGTAAATTCATTCACATTTTAGGGAGCCACTGATAGACAATAAAAGAAAAGCTACTCAGATATGCAAGCCAAAATAAGTAATGGGAGACATGGACAGAAAAAGCCAACTGCATAAACAGAAGTTACAACTGAAAGTCTTCAGCTCCAAAGGGGACATGTGGCTATTTAACAGTCTGGAAGTGGCTTTAGAAGCAGCAAACCATATGTCAGGGGACATGAGTCAGTAGAAGAGTAATTGCCTGTTAAGAGCAATAATGATTGAGATGTTATAACCATGACTTCTCTGATACAGATTAAATGGGACAGATACTATGAACAAGAAATTGTACTTTCTTTAGCTTAAAATTCACTTACATACTTTGCTGTTATACTAACCAAGGCAATACTGCCATGGTTTAATCTAACCTTGATCATAAATCTTCATCTCCAGCAGAACCTAAAACTGCAGATTAGACTTAATATGCATGTCCTCGGCTAGGATACAAGGAGATTTGTTCAAGGACATTTCCCAAAACGAATCATCTGCAGAGATGGGAAGCTCTTTCTACTTACTGCATTACTAAAGATATTTGGAATTTGAACGTACTTCCTTTTAGAAGATTGTTAGATAATGCACTGAGATAGTAATTATCATAGACATAAGTAACATGGGCTAAGCTAATGAAATCTATGTAGGTACATTTTATGCCTTGCTGAATCAAATTTTATCAAATTTCATAACACATTCAGTGGATCTACCTTATTTGCTGAGATGTTCCACATCCAGTTGAAGAATATATTTAAGTTTATAAATTTCAAAGGACTGGTAGTGATGAAAATTGCCAGCTTGATTCCTTGGGAAACAGCGTGAGTTTGCTTCATTAGGCCTACCTCACTGATTGAGTTCAAATTTGAGGTGGTATGTCTGTACACTGCTTGTATATGTTGATATTCACAGACACACCAAAACCGCTCTGAACTCTCTTTTGCATCTCCTAACCCATCCCACACATGTTTGAACAATTACACAAACGTAATAAAGAGTATATTTAGAAAAACCCAATTTTAAATACATGTTTTATGGCCACAAGTTACTTTTAAAGTACAGGTCCAAAGTTCCTTCTGTTACTTGTGGTGATTTCAAAACACCACACGACAAGCTCCTCTGTGCTACTGGCCCTGCTACTATTACTGTTTCTAGGGTAACCCACATTCTGCTCAAGACCATACAGTGCAGCTACTGTCTTTAGAGACCTCAAGCCTGCACCTCAAACAGATGAATATTTAATGTGCTGTAGACTAGCTCCAGCTCACACAGTAGTGTTAATTAAAAAACAAACAAACCAACCAACAAACAAAACCAACCTCTACAAGATGATTCTAACCACACAACCTGTAGGATTCATGCCAGAATTTCACAAAAAAGTCAAGAATAGTCTTGGTACTTGATATTTTTTTCTTCTTTCCCCCTCTTCTACTCCCCCAAAATGAAAAAAAAAAAAAAAAGAAAAAGAAAGAAGACAAGATCTGTGTTTGCCTTGGACAGATAACTGGATGCTATTCCTCACCAGGAGAGGAGGAGGTGAATTTCAATGCAAATAACTGAAGGTGAAGAATCAAGTTACAAACTTGGACTTATCTGTGCCTCAACGCAGTTGTTGTGAGCACAGGCACACAGATCAATTAATTTAGTGCCTTCAGAAATCTGATCCTAAATGGTTAATGGCCTGTTTAACAACTCACAAACAAGCGAACACACGCAAACACACCTAAACCCCCCCCAACACCAACAAAAACCCCAAAACACCAAACTAAGCCATAGATAATTTTGTTGTCAGCAACTGGGGGCACCAAGCTGCACTGGCTGCTAAAGGAAACAAATCCATTTGGTCTCCCAACAAGGTGAAACCGAGCTCAGCAAAAAGCCTTCACATGTCATTATTCAACTGAAATGCAATGCTTTGCAAGACCACCTTCAAGGCATGGCTGCTTCACTACATCTCCTCAGACTGTTCAAGCTGAGCATATTTTAAGAACCAAGTTTATTTCACTGCCAAGAGTAGCATGAAAGACTAGCAGATTCCTCCCAGGAGAACAGGTTTACAAACAGATTATGCCCATGGAACAACAATCCTGGGGAATAAACAAAGGAGCAGCAGGCCACTTCCCCCATAAGCAGCCAGATTCTGTGAAACACTTCGGCATTCTCCAAAAAGACTCCTGAAGCAAACATGAGGTGACTCTGCATGAGGAGAAGAGTTCAGAGGAACTATCATCAGCAACTGAAAAAGCAAATGAAGATGCTGAAACCCACTACACTCTGCCACTGACTGCTCTGCTCACTCATCACACAGGTCATACAGCCTGCAGGACAGCAAATCTCCAAACCAAGTCAATCCATTTGCTTTATGCAACGCAGTGAACAACAGCAAACAGGCAGGTGAAATGCAATACCACTGATCTGCTGCTGACGGAATAAGAGCAACAGCCAAGTCAGGGAACTTGGCTCTATTTGAAGTAGCTACTTATTAAACACAAACCTAATGTGTCTGAAGAAATTGCTTCAGTTTTGTGGAAAACGCTTTTTTCCTGGGGTTTGGCTTTTTAAACAAGCTTCATTAAAACTGTTCGGCACTGTTCTTTCATTTGTATGAAAAAAGCAGCCATGGGCACCTAGAAACCAGAAATCACTTCTGCAAGAATCAGGATCCTATATGGCCAGTTCTTCAGCTTATCTTTCAAACACAGTGTGCAAACATGCATGCATACACAATTCTTATATTTAAAACTACAGTCAAGGCTAGACATATTATACAAGTTAGAAGACAAAAAAGAACAAATCTGTTGGTAATTATTTAGCAGAGGTTTAGTTACTATGGTGATGGGTTTCCTATAAGTACCATAGTCAGAGACACAGCAACACACATTTTTGGCAATGTACATTTATTTTGCAATTATGTTCAGAACTGTCCTCTTGTAATGAACTACAGAACTATCTTTGTTCTCCCATAATGCTTTGAAAACCAACCAAAGTATAAAAAGCATTCAAATAGACAGATTTGACAGGTAGGAAGTGCTGAGTAGAAAGGAGCTGCAAAGAAAAAGAGTCTCATGGTTTTTCTAATCTTTTAGTAAGTGAATATTAAGCAAATATACTACAAATTAAACATAAACACTGATTTATTTATTACAAGTTATTATCAACAGAAGTAAAACATGGGCAAGAGGCAGTAAATTTTAATATTGACTAAAATGAGCACCCATGTTCTTTACAATTGCATGCTCTAACTTTTATTACCAATACTTATTATGACATGGGTACAATTTTGGTTTTAAGTTCAATACATGGGCCTGCAGTGAATGGGAGTTTTGGACTAGAAAAATGCTCCAAATCTCTAGAGACGGGAATTGGGACCTCTGTTTGTAGCTGGGTGTTTGGAAGACGTACATGACACCATGAGGAGATGATTCCAGCTGGCCTAAAGGTGGCAGCAGTCAGCTCTGAACAGTTCACCTCCTTTAGTCTTAGCCAGTTTGCCATTTCCAAGGCAAGACAGGGCTCCGGGGCTCAGGCTCCTTAAGGGACTTGGGTGAGACAGAGATACCTGACTGCCAGTTAGGCAGGCCAACTCCCTAATCACAAAGCAACCCAAAGCCTGACAAGTAACACCACCCACCTATCACCCCGACACCGCTACTACCTCACACAACATCACTCTCTGAAGTCCTGGACCTTGGCATTCAAATTCAGACATGGCCAGGTAAGTCAAAGCGGGAGTTTGGGGGTTGGTTTTGTTTGTTTTGTTTGATGGCATTACTTTTATCACTCGCTTTCTAGATAGGATGACTATGGATAGGGTTGTTTGTCAAGACAGAAGTGCATTAACTGAGATAAATAAAAGCAACACAGTACTTGTCCACTAGACCATATTTTCCACTGCAACTCTATTTTTTTTTTTAAAGGGAATTAACTGTCCTTTGCTCACACATCTTAGGAAAAGAAATAAAATAATTAAAGAAGCACATGCTGTTTGCACCCTGAGCTGCTCCCGCTGGGCTGTCAGGGCAGGCTGGCTCGCAGGATCCGGCCCCATGTTCTAATATTAGAATGGATTATAGTCACTGCACCGACACTCTGCTTTACTCATCTCATTGAGACAGACATTTGGCATCAAAAGCAACATACTAGCTCAAGCATGTGCACATCACCATAACAAACTGGCATATGGCTATTTTCAGAAAAATCTTCATTTGGCATACGAGGTGAATAATGTTTCCGGATTCCAGCATCTGACCTTTCCGACACCAGAATGACAGAACTTTGTCCTAGTCCTCTAGCTGAGGACTGATTGCAACCTCCTGGGAGCAGTTAAAAGGTTTTAAATACCGTAATAAATGAGGCAGATTCCCTCCCACTCTCCCTCAACATTTTGCTAAATTCAAAAGCAATGTATAAAAATACATGGTCCTGTTCTCACTGCAATGCAATGAGCTGTTCAATGAGTCCTCCTTAGAAAGGTAAGCGATCCTTACACATGTATTTTTCTAAACAAAGATGAATAATTGCCTACTGCTACCAATTGTTCATGTGCTCACATGTTGATAGGCTTTTAATGTGAGATTATTCTTTTATAATGTAAAAGGCATAGATAACCAGTGGCCACAGCAAGTGTTCTGCATTCTCTTCCCATCTCCCAGCTGCGTGGGGTGGAAGGCTGACCCATTTAATATCACCTACTTACAACCTCTTATTGAACCTTACCTACCTTAATCCTCAGTGACAAGATGGGTGTTGCAGTTACTAATGAATGTCATCACTGGAGTTTTACTGAAGGTTCTCAAATGTTGGCCTGCTGAGATGCTACTAATTAGTACCCTTTGCACATCATTTTAGAGAAGCCAAGAACTCAGCTGATCCAGCTTAGCTTCTCTTAGAGCTGGCTTTTCCAGGCAAGCTTGACATCACCTGCTATTGGAACATTTAAACCATTTCTGGCTGCTTGGTATGTGGAGGACTGTATTTGCCAGGACTCATTTCACCATTAATTTGAGAACATGACTATCTTTTTCTGCATATTGATGTAACTCAGAGCGGGAAAGGAAAATTTTAAATCAAAGCTATGAAAATACCCAACATGACAAAGGCATTGGGGGGGCTTTCCACTTCCCCTTTCCCCAAACCACAGTCATGCTGGTTTAATATTAACACAGGAGGAATTTTAGTTGGAATTTACTCTCTTCTCAAGCTGAGAAGGCACAACAGATCCTCTCACTGTAGGTAGGCTCTCAGGTTAGCAGCCAGCTCAGTGAGCTGTGCAACTGAGCACTGGAATTGGGACCATCCAGACATGAACCTGAAGGGAGAGAGAGAGGGACAGCTCATCCCTTTTCTCATCTCATTAAGTACGGGAAGCACAGCTCCCAGGAGAAGGGCCAGCAATAACAGGGAGCACAGCTTGGTGGAAGCATTATTGAGCAGCCAACTCAGGAAATGGCTAGGATATGGCAGCCAGTTTTACTCAGCTGGACCAAACTGCCTCCACAACACAGCCCAACATGCATTCCAATCAAAGAAATGCATGAGCTAGCTCCATATCAAGACATAATTTTTCTTTTATCATTCTGCATTTTTTAGTAAGCCACACATTTTTCCAGATGTGTTATGGTGAGGTTATTTGACCTGTCCTATACTTTGGATTTCAAATGAGTTTTCAACACTAGACAGGTTATTGGTCACAGAAAAAGCTATCACCCCTTCTAAAATTATGTCCTCAGTGTACACTGGCATTTTTAAACCACTTTTCTTACTTATTAAATGCCTTTTTAACAACTCTGCAAAAGTATTCCCTAATCACTGGTTGTCATTTGTCATTCCTACAACACAAAAATGACACCCTCACATAAAACAGTCTTTTGCCTGTCTCAGAAATCTGAAAGAACTTTGCCATGACGTGTTTGCCCAAGACTTATCCTATTATTTGGTAGAGTGAAACAGCATTATTTCAAGGGTTGTTTGTCAGCTGAAAGGGTGTTTTCCAGCAGTTAAACCAGATCATGTAATTGCAATCTAATCACATTGCTCTGATCAGTCTTGAATAAAGTTCTACTGATTCAACTTGATCAAGAAACATGACCAAAAAAAGAAAAAAACACGATCCAGACTTTTTCAGGTTGCATAGAAATATTTCTCAGTTCTAAAAAACTGAAGAGAAAAACATTCCACTGTAACCAGCCAGTTCTTGGCTGCTACAACATTGCCAGGCAATGCTGACACCAGGGCTTGGGAACAGCTCTGGCTCTTGCCATTGTTTGTTGGCTGCACAGCCAGCACAGATCACATTTAAGAGATCTCTAGCACTATAATACTGGCAGTAAGTAGTGGACAGAAAGGCAGCGGTATGGAAAGAAATCCAGAAGATGTAAGAAAGCAGTATGGAAAGCACCCATTGGGCAGTAAAAGCATGGCTGGCAGCAAAGTTAAGGCATAGCGGGTACAAAAATTAACAAGTGTATGGCCCAATTTTGTTGAAACAATTTAAATTGCAAAAACTGATCATCCTTCTGCTTCCCTATTGCTGATAAAACCTCCACTACTTTGAATTAACCTGATTACTACACCCACATAATGCAAAATGATATGAGCACAATATTGGCTTCCACTGGACTGAGACATAGGAAAAAATTTTTCAGAGTTTTTGTACAAATGTCATTTTGTCTTTCAATTCACCTTTATATTCTTCTTGATTAGTGTTGCCAAGGAGTAATGAGAATTGAAAAAAAGACAGCTGAAAGTACTAACCTGGTTCATTTGAAATCACTGAAGAAACTGTCATGAAATACTGCGATACCTTTCCTTTCATGCAGTACACAATTCACAGAACACAACAGGCTGACTACACAGGACAACCAGTTAAGTTTAAATGAACAGCACAGGTGACAGCAAAGATCTTACAATTTGTTATATAAGTGGTAAAGCCTAATGTCATTAACATTAATTATGTAGGCTTTAAAAAAACTCATTTACAACTCAGAGTGTACTCACTTCTCTTACTGCACAATGTCTTAATATTGAAACGGAAAATTTGGAGTGTTGGCTTTTGAAGAAACAAACAGAAGCTAAGCAACCTTAAGATTAACTATGTGAATATAAGACAAATTCAGCTTCTCTTATTTCACATTTTACTTGGAACTCTAACGAAAATAATGCAAATGGCATAAATCATATAGTTTGCATATTCCACAAAACCTGAAGAGGTGACAGATCATCATATAAGGGCAATATTGACTGTTCTGGTGAACATATTGTAATAACTTCCTAAGCATATGAGTAATATCCAAATATTTTAACTCACTGTTCTGCCTTCCTAAGTTTTTTCTAAACTATCCGCATTGCCACAAACAATAAAACCACAGCTAATACAGCTGCTGCATCATGTGCAATAGAGACAGAAAACACTTGTGCTACCATGTAAAATAAATGCATAATACAGCTGAGTAAGACACAGTGAGACACCACTGCCCACTCCATTTTGTCTTCCTTTTTTACCCTATTTAAGCTTTCAGTGCCCAAACACCAAGTACCTACAGCAAGAATTTATAACTCTCGCCAATCCTGAAGAACAGCCTCATCTTGTGTCCTCTCTCCCAGCCACTATGTCAGCCACATCCACCTCCCTGCTCAGCCTGGCAAACAGGAGCTGGCAGGGAGGGAGCCACACACTGGGGCCCTGCTGGAGAAAGGCTGAGCATGGGGCAAGAGGTGGGGATGTTTGCAACATACCTGACTGCTGTGCTGCCAAAAGGAACATGGTCTTTCTCATCCACACCACGCATTCTTACAGAATGTATAAATTCCCATGTGCATGCAGGCAAGTCTGCTTTCCTGTCAAATCACTTTTTAAATTGCGCACCCGCTAAGCAAACCTGTGTAAACAATCGAATCCCCAAGTGCCAGAAGAGGAAACACCACCCATGTACCAAATGGAGGGAGCTGGGATCCTGCCTGGAATAAGCCCAAACCTCCTCCTTCCTTTTCTATTTTTATAACGGGTGCTATGTGTAAGAAAAGGAATTAACAATCTGTCAACTTGCTTCTAGGCCTTTTGATGCCCAAAGAACTGCAGACAAAATGCAAGCAACCCCTGCCTGTTGATTGCTTCAACTCTGCAATTTTCTTCCTTTTTCTTACCATGCAACAGAAGAGATAGTCATGCACCAGCTCTTATTCTTATTTATGCTAAAGCAAATGTCAAAATCAGCATCAGGACTTTCCTGGCATAGCTGCTTTCATGTTAGCCAGCTGTCAGCTACAGAAAAACAGCAAATGGACAGGGAACTGCTAAGCTACATTCACGAGTAACTTCATCCTGAAATGCTGGAGCAACCACTGTCAGGTTCTGCCTGGGAAACACTGTTCGGGAATGCTCCCGTTTTCCAGCTTCACAATGTACGTGTCCTGTGACTATGGAGCACAATGCAGTTTAGCACACAGCAAGGAAAGCCGGCCATGGTCAGGCCATACAGTTCATCACCATGGTCACTCCACTCACTTTAAATAGTTTAAACCATGTTCCATACTGGCCCAGTTAGGGCCCAGTAATTTCACACGTGTTTCCAAATCTGTTAGATGAAAACCACATCAAAAATGGCAAATACCTGACAAGTATAAATACTGACATGGACAAAGACTGTCATGGAATAAAATTTCAACTGCCAAGCCAGTAAACTTGTGTTTTTGTAAGCTGTTTAATTAAAGGAGAAACAGTCAACCAACTCACTGAACATCAAACCCAGAAAGTCCATTCAAGATAGTCAGCAACAGGAAGTCTGTCCTAGAATAAAAACATTTTCTCCTGATTTACTGTATGAACACTAGATACACATATAGCCACATACAAAGGGGTTTGTTTTCTCATATATACATGTACACATACATATATGCAAAGCAAACATTTGGCATTGCATTCCATGCATACAAGAAACAAGTTCACCAAAGTCAGCTAGTTCTTCTGGAGGGACAAAGGGGTAGACTTTTTACTCTCTCTCACCCTCTCTCAGCTTTTCATATCCCAGAAAACTTTCTGTAGACTAGCAATGTTTTTTATTGCTTTTGGTATATATATTTTTCAATTCTATATATTGCACAGTGTAAAATATAATCAAAGCCAAGAAGTTTAGGACAAATAAAAAGAATATCCTTCAACAGATTAGTTTAGTTTCTAGTACTTGTTTCAGTCCAGGAAATTGAAATCTTAATTTAACCATTACCTTGAAAATTTCTGATGATAATTTGAGCCTATGTCTAGTCACAAACAAAGGGTAAGAGTTTCTTGATTTTAGTGCACCAAAAACATACCAGAACTCTTGTGAGCAAACAACCAGGGCTGTACAATTTTCTAGGATAATTGTCACTTTTTTAAGATAAACCCAGATACATATTTTCTGCTACTTTGTCCTTCACGGGTTCAGAAAAAAAAAAACCCCTTTCATATGCATATCCCTTTAATGCTTCAGATTTCACAACTAAAAGGTTTGTTCAGCCTGAATTGTGCTTTACATTTTATCATTTTTCATCAAGAACCTCTCCTAAAAGAAAAATGTCTCCTTCCTCCCACAGAATAATTATGAGGCAGTTCAGTGAAAAACTGGTTCTAACAGACAAAAGAAAAACAAACACTCTTTACCTGGTTTCTCTTTTGTTGTTCAGGAAATTACACAGTCTAGCATAACCCTGCATGGCAAGTCTATATTTGCACAGTTTGTAATCCCAGAGATAATGTTATGGTCTCTGAGGTGTCTCTGGTTTAATGCACAAACTGGAGAATAGCAGGAATTATCTCTGCAGTGATTTCATGCTGAATTTGCAGTGGTATGTAGAAAACAGTAATAAATGGACACACACACTATTTCATCTTCCTTACAGAAAATAAGCAGCAATAACATTCGTAACATGTTTGCAGACAGAACCCCAGGCTTTGCAGAGCAAAGTTTATGACAAAGAACTTAACTAAGACAGAAAATGGTATAACAAGTTAAAATCAAAATGAACATTTTACTCCAGACAGTTAAAAAAAAATAAAAATCATTAGTTATCTTAAGGTTAAAAAAATCTGCAAAAGATACTCTTTAGTAATTATATTTACTGTAGCCATTAAAACAAGAAACATCAAGCTCTTCATATGTGATGATTCTGTGCAGATACAAAATAATATCGTGCTTGGCCAATACGGGAAAGAAAGATATTCAGTGTTTAAGAAATCTGTCTCATTTATAATAAATCTTTTTCTAGAATAAAAGAAAATTATGAATCTGCTTTCTCCTTCCTCTCCTATTCTCATCTCACTTTTCTTTTATGCTTTCTTTTTTTTTACCCTTTGTTTGGGATGTTTGATTTATGAAGCAGAATAGATGACAAGGGAGAAATACACATACAATGCAATGAGCTGTTGCATTGCTTCCAGTATTTCATGTATAATAGAGTCACTGCTCTCAAGCTCAGAAATTATTTGCAAAATAACTCAAACTTGTTTTGGCAACTTCTAAGCTGAGGGAGTAGGAAACCAGAAACATTATCTAATTTATTTTTAAAAAATTAATTAAAGCTAGCCTGGGATCACAGAAACACAGTGCCACTACCAAAAACCTACTACAGAATTCCAGGAATTCTGACTACAAATTAACTATGATTTCACTTTTACAAGCTTGGACTTCTTTGAAGCACAGCCTTACCCATCAATTTTCTGCTTATTATTTTCTACTGAAACTGCTTCACTTAAGCACTGGTAATCCAGACTTAGATTCCATCTCAATATATTTATCTTGGCATAACAGAAACAATCACTAGTTGGCATACTTTGCTACCATGTGCCTAAGTTAGAGAGGAGAACTTTTAAGTACTTACTAACAGTTTTTCTTTATTGCACAATATTGACACAAATTAAGGCTGTTTAACAAAGCAAAACTCTTAACAACCCTCCTTAGGCATTCTTCTCTACAACCTGAAAGTAATAAGTGTCCAGACCAAGAACAGATGCTAAGACAACTCTCAGGACCATGTTCTCCTTCTGTTAGTTTTTCAATATTTCAGGTCACTTTCCAACTAAGAAATTATACTTTCCAAATTAACAAGAGGGGCTTAGACAATGATTTTTACTTAATTCACCAAGTATTTCTCAGAAATTCACTCAAAATTCACAACTAGGAGCTTTGAATCAAACTCCTCAGGTTAAAGCTAACACAGCAGGTTTCTTTAATTCACAGAGGAAACAGAGATTCTCTCACAGGGCAAACACTGAGTACAGGGTGCCTGTTAAGGTGAATGCATTATTTAAATATACTCTTCCCCACTACCCAGAAAGTCTCTTGCTCCACACAGTAACTTAGCTCTGAAGATTTGTTTTCCAGCCAGTAACACCCATCAAAATGAGGCTGTGGGAGAAAAGACAGGCGATGACAAGATGAAAGAGAGAATGAGTATGTTCTCCTTTAACCTTCCCAAATCAGGGAAGCAGAAGGAGCAGCCACAATAACAATCTCCAAATACTGACTAAATAAAACAACCAGAGGATCTTCACTTTCCTATACCCAAGTACAATCAAGAACAACCATATACATCTCCCATTCAGCTAGTAAGGGCAATAACACTGCTCAGGAGCTGGAATTTTCCTGGTTAATGAACTACACACATGCAATTCACAGAAGTTCACAACGACAATAAAAACACATCTATAACCCAGAATACTGCTTGGGAAAATTAAAAATGGATTTTTTTTTTTTTTTAAACACACACACACTCCCACCTGCAGCACAAAACGTCAGAGGAAAACACAAACAAAAAAAAAGAGGCAAAAAAAATGTTATTAAAAGGCTTATTGTTATTAAAAACACTCAGAGGCCTTTCCTGACAGTTACATAAGTACTGTAAAAGCAAGATGTTCTTGGCAATCAGCATAGCTCCACTGTGCTTGCTACACTGGTTTCATTAACTATTACATCATGCTTAATTTCCATAATTGGCTTCAACTTCACTTTATAAGCTAGTCTAATTTAGTTTTTATGCATATTTCAATTTAATACAGTTTGTTCTCCACTGTAAACCCTTCATGGGCCACATATTCATCCTGTACTACCTCATTTAGAGCTTTGCCTAAGAGAAAAACTAAAAGGACAAAGACCACAGTGTCTAGGAAGTGACCTTTTCTTTCAGCTCTGACAGTTAAAACTCTCATCCAGGCCCCCATCACACAGACTTGACTAACAAAACTGTCTCATTTCGCATACCCAAGACACAAGGACACACTCGCCCTCCAAAAAAAAACCAAAACAAAAAACCTCCCCAAAAACAAACAAGCAAACAAAACCACAAAAAAAACCCAAACACCCAAGCAACTGCTAAGAGTTGTGTTTCCTCTATTCTTTCATTAATCTAAGTCTCTGTACTAATTATCTTTTCTTCACACAACTTTTTTTTTTTTTTAAGTCTTAACCTTTTTGGTTTCTCTGTATTTTTAAGTACATTTTCACTCTTTCATCCAGATCCATAGGTAAACATAATCAAATACTCAGGGACTATGGATTTGGCACATCAGATTCTACAGAATACTCGTTTCTCCCACCAAAAAAAAACCCTCCACTTCTTGTTCCCAGTTTCACTCTTCAGCTACAGCACACCCTCAACATACCCATCTGCTCCCTTCTCCTAATTCACATCTCCTCCAGATCTGCTTTTATGCTGACAGCTGTAATGATGAGCTAACAAAGGTCACTCATTCTTTTATGTACTTTTCCTTCTATGCGTTCCACTTTTACTGAGTCAATTCAGGGTGTTTACTGATCTAATACATCCAGTTCTCACCTTCCCCCAGCCCCCATCTTTATTTCTGTTATATTCTGTTTTCCAGTGTCTAAAATTAGAGTGATATCTCCTGAGGGAAGAGCACACACTTTGTTAGCTGAAGCCTGACAACTTTTGTAGCACAGCTTTTGCAGATACAACATCATACGCAACACTAGAACATATATAATAAGTGGAAACGTGACACTAACGTAATACAGAGCCCAACAGACCGTTCATGCAATTGCCTTTCAGAAGACAAGTGCACTCTGATGCAAGCACTGACCTAGAAAGGGAGGCATTACTTGGATGGCTTTGTTATCCACTATGCATCAAACCTTACTCACTTGAAAGATACAGATGCCATCTATGCTGGGGAAATGTTTACTTTGCTAACGTGATTAAGCTCAGTAGTTACTCAGAGCTAAAGTCTCAGCATAACTAGGCCTGCAGCTGCTACTTGCATTAATATAATGGGTAAGTGCCCCCTTCTCCAGTGGCCTTATGAAAACCTAGTGGAACAAACTGTGCCATATTAAGAAGCTACTCCCATGCACCTCTTTCCATTGAGTGACACAGACTCTGATAACGCTCACCAGAGAGGGAACACAAGTCTTGATCTTTAGTAGGAATTAGATTTTCATGAAACCTCTGACTCTTGAATTTTAAGCTGAAATGGTCAGCAGCTTATTGTTTTCTGCAAAGAAGACAATTATTTATTTTTTTTAAAAAGAGAGAAGCTTGTGATGACTAAGAATAAAATTACTTTATGTATCAACTTTCAGAAAAAAAGATCTTTATTCTTAGACTGAATGCGATCCAGCCACAACAATTTAATATTCCCCAGTAATCCTCTAAATCTTAGATTTGTACATCACGCAACCCACAGCACTTCCCAAATCGTTCCAAAAATAAATAGGTCAGGAGTCATATTTATCTGTTAATATGATATTATAAGGTTCAGATTAGGGCAGGGACATTGGGAAACTGGCCACAGAGTCACTCTTAGCCATAAGCCAATAACCCACCAGCCATGACACGCACAGCTGACCGAGCTGGCATCACAAGCCCACGAACAGAGTTGGGGCAGGTCTCTGAGCACCCAGGGACCATCCTGGTCTGCCAGCAGAATCCCATAACCATGCAAGATGCAGGGAAGTGTCACCACACTGCCACATGGTCCAACTATTTTTGGAAGTAAGAGAGAGAAAATTAATATCAAGTTTGTTAACTGAGTTCACTCATAGGATTTCTGCTTTACCAGCTTTGGTTCTGATAAAACATGCAAGTAGTTTTCAAGGCACAATTTTGAGCAGACGTGAGCCACACAGTATGGATCCAGACTTGAAAAACCTTTACTTGCAAAAACTTCACCTCTACTTTCTGAACTAATCACAGTAAATTTACTCACCAGCATGAGTGGCTTTAGGATCAGGGGCCTGATTTGCAAACAGTCCAGAGAATGCAAACAGTTGTTGAGGTTCATAGCAGTTCTCTTCCAGTTCTAAAGTCTTTCCCAGGCCAAGATCATTTCTTCTTCCCCTTCCCGGCCCCCCCCACAAAGCACTGATTAACTGAAATGTTGAAGCTGAAGATAATCCACCAAGTAATAGAACCTTAAAGCAGTTTTTTGTCCTAATTTTGTTTCTCACTAGACTTTCATAATGCCTAAAGCCCTTCACAAGTCAGTATATACTCTGTTGTGTTTGTCTCAGATGCAAAGGTCCCAAGAGGTAATGGCAGACAACTCAGGAGCAAGAAAGACTTTACATCAAAATGAAAATTATCAGAATAGGTTAGATTGAGACTTCCAGGCTATTCCTGTAGCATCACAGAAGCACATCCTATTCCCAATACCAAAGCTCACACCAAAGGGGTTTTTGCCCCTCAGAAATTTAAGAACTCTCAAGTAATTTATAGGTACAAACACTTTTGCCTGGACGCAGTTCAGCAGAGCAGTAATTGCTCTGTCTGAGTTAAGTGGGTTCCTGCTCAGCTTTCTCCTCGCTAGCAACAGACTCTCCTCGTGGCTCCTGCACAGCAGGAGCTCCCTGTCCTAGATCTGAGCAAAGCGAGCTTCCTTCTGACAGTATTTATACCACTTTGGTAGGAGTTGATGTTCAGCCATTGCAGCACATCACATACCCAAACAGAGTCCTTAGTCAAGACACTACAAAGCTTCAGTCTCTTTTGTGCAATGGAGTCAAGTACTTCACTTCTACTTCACATTTTACCTTTCTTTCTAAATCGTCATTATCCTCTTGGCAATACTGGACACTTTATCCACAGTTTTCCAGCACTTCCAAAAGCAGACATACTTGGTGAGCCAGTTATTTCTCAGGCACAGTACGTAACTCATGAGAGTGTAGAGGATCTCAGGAGATCAGTAGCTAGAGGATCTTCTGACGATGAGAGTCAAGTGACAGTTCCAACCCACGAGCAAGCAGCAGAGTGCCAAGCTCCTGGACAATCCCTGAGCCGCCCTCCCCCTGTGCTGTGGGTCAGCCTTAACCTGCTTATCCCTCTCAGCCTCTAAGGCAGCCAGGTGAGCCAAGCAGAGGGTGCAGCTGTGCAGTAGCTTAGCTGTGGGTAAGTTGAAACCTGAACACAACTTTTGCTTCCCAACAGTGAAATCAAGCAGAAGCCAATAAAGGGCAAAGGCTGCCGTGCACACCTACACAGCTGCCAAGGGCCTATCAACCCGCAGACTGTTTTATCAAAGGCAAAAGCACATTCTACGGAACTTTCAAGATTTAGAACAGCCTTCTCCGTGCCCCCCCCCTCCCCCAAAAGCTGCTTACTTCAAGAGAATATAAAGCTGAGGCTGGGTGAAATCTTTCAGTTCAAGTTTTCCTCTCAACTCATAAAAGGAAGTGAACATAAGAGTAACACCAGGATTTTGTAACATGGTGATGAAAGAAGTTTTTAAGATTTGCCTTCATAAAATCAAGTTGTCTGCACTTTTTTAGGACAAAGTGTGTTCTAGAAAAGCATTTTGATTTTAATTGGTTTTGAGCCCTTCACATTGATTTTTTTTTTAGCCCTTTCATTGACTTGTAGCCCTATATTTCACTGATTTTAAAGCAGTAAAATCTCCCTTTACAATGAATTTCATCTCTTGACATAGATTTAATACACCAACATAATGAAACCATTATTTGGGCCAAGAAAAATGTTTCATTCAACCCTAAAGACTTCTTCTGCTGTTTAAAATCATTAAATACTTCCATGTTTTGTCAACCCTAAGTGATTTCTTCCTCCACTTTCAGAATTGCTAAAGTCAGCCAAGAATAATCTTGAAAAACAGTGCAATATTCATATATTCTGTACATCAACATGTTTTTTTGTAAAGGAGAGATTTCTACAGAGACTTTCCAGCTTTCTAAAGCTGTGGTTGGGGTTTTCTGTTTTTGTGCTTGATAGAAGTACAAATCCCACATGTCAGAGCCAGCCAGCAGCTGGTCAATGGATTCATTTTATATATTGTGATATCCCTACAGGTCTATGGGCATCCTATGCTAGTTTTTTTATCACCAATGACATCAAGAAGTTAAAATTTCACTTCTAAAGCCAAGTATTTTGAGCTTAACACAATTGTATAAAATGACATAAAATTTTAAGGTATACAGATTTCATACCTTGTATAGTTTAATATTATATATTGAAATATGTGCATTAAGTTGACTATACAATTATATTATAGAAAACTATAAAATACAGTACTCAAAAAGACATTATACAGAAACTGCAGTGAAAGCTTTCGCAATGATCATCACCTAAAACAAAGACAGACTACTTGGTTACTGTTTAGAATTACTGTCTTGGCAGTTATGGCTGTGAGTCAAGAACTGAGGGAGTTTCTCCATGCACTGACTTACCTTGTGTCGCTAAATATCCTTTGGAAAAAGAAACATGTAACTGATCCCTAGCTATCAAACTATTCACTTATAAAATCACCACATGGTTCAATTAATGTTTACAAACTACCCGCTGGTTTTGCTTTGCAAGAGAATTACACAAATCTCCACAAACAAACACCTCCACATCTCCACAAACACCCCTAACAACAAAAAGTTACTTACACAGCACAGATTTCCTAACCAGACTTGGTTCAACCTTGTTTGCGTTGTTATACAAATGTTAATTACAGGATCTTACTTGCCCCCCATGAGCCTTCCCATGCCATTCAATGCACTGAGGAGAAATGGAACTCACTCACTGAGCAGACTGAATAACAAAGGAAAATATTGTTTACACCTACCTCCTGTTTTTCAGTTTTACCTTCTAAAACAGATGTTCATTTCCCACCAGGATTTTTCTATGGGGTTTTGTTCCTCCTGTCTGGATGCTTAATAAAATTATTTCACTCATTGCACCCATCCTGCACATGGGATGGTGTATATAAAAACATAAAAAGCCTTGACTAAACAGTTCAAAAGCAGTAAAAGCAGCCCAGATGTGGTCCCAGTATTATGCACTGCAGAGCCCAGCTCAGCTCCCAGCCCTGCCTCTGACACCTGTTCATGACCAGGAGTCCTGCAGCACAAACTAAGGCACCACAACAAGTCAGAAAGAGCTTTGAAAGAGCAACAAAATTGGGATCCCTTATCTTGGATCTAAGTCAAGCAGCATGTTAATACCAGGAGCATGATAGTGCCTGAGTTATCTGCCAGAGCAGCCATGCCTTGGCAGTCAACACAGAGCTTGCAGTGCATCCATGGAATCCAGCCGCTCACTGCTTATTACACATTTGAGTACTCATTCTGGTTGCTGGCACAGTAAGGTCACCAGAAGGTGAATCCTGTTCTCATCCTCTTCCACTCCGCAGGTCTGCAAACCACATTCAGCTTCTGTCACATCCAAATGCCAGCACACAGACGATGCTGTTTTTTGATGAGCAGTCCGAACCTCCCCATAACACATTCCCCTTCACACATGCCTCACAGAAGGGGATAAAGATACACAGGCAGAAACCAATTACTTTGGATTAAAAAGAGAGATTAAAACAAGAACAAACGGCAGTTAAGATGCTCAAAGTCAGTGAGAACTGGGCACCTAATTCCCATTTGGCATCTCCCTGTCACAGCTCAATCATTTGCCAAAGGTTTTCTTAAGAAAACAAAAAAACCAAACCCAACAAAACTGTATTCTGATGCTCACATTCCTGCTAACAAACTCCATGGTTTCAGATATAAAAAAAGGGCATTAGACCAAATGTTCTTATGAAAGAATTTTTCACAAAAAAAGGAAAAAAACAAAAACCTCTTCCTGAGCAAGTCTACCAATTAAATGTCATTGATATTCACTGGATATCCTGCTTATGGCACAAGATTTCCTTCAAAAGAAGAAATTACTTTCCATCTTAGAGAAGACTAACCATATAAATCCATTTTCCCTGGGTTTTATTTGATGTTTGTTTCTGAAATTTAAACCAAACACTTTAGATACGCCCAACGACTTTCATCACCGGTTGCATTTAGAAGCCATTCACTGGCATTCATTCAAATACTCTTAATACTGTAGACACACATTGTGAAGTGATTGCACTTGATGGTGCTTTAGTCTTTGAGGACTGCTAATGGGATACAAACTTTTCCACTCCATTTGGGTAATTAAAAACCACTTTTCCCTATGTCCAGGCTGAAACAACGTTCAAATCCTATCTGCTTCCCGGCAAATAACAAACGAACTGCACAGGATGAAGGACTACATAGAATAAAAGGGATTTATCTTCCCTTTTAAGAGGGGGAAGCATGCAGCAAGGTCATTTCCCACAGATAAACTGGAAATCATCACTCTTTCAGTTATTACTATTTTTTTCTTGAGAAGTGAATGTCTTAAATGTTTTAACTTGACGCTATGGGTTTTTTTTAAAATCTAGAGTTCCACATTACATTTTCTTTGTCTGTTGAGCATCAGTTTTCTTCTTGCTTCAGAAAAATCCCATTACCTACATCAACATCTTCATCTCATTAAAAGCCGTACATAATTACTTAGTCCCCATGGATTATTCAAAGCACTCACATAAGCTTTCATTCTGCTTACTCTGTTGCTGCCATCCTCTCACCCTCATATCCACAGCTCTGGCCAACAAGACACTTGGCTACAAGAAAAGGGGCACTTGACATCTGCAGCAGAAACAGGCCAAGATCATGAAGTGTTGCCAAAGCCCACTTTCTCAGAAACTGCCATAAGATCATCTTACCTTCTTAAGTCACTACAAGAGCTCACTGAGAAAAAACATGGTTTCTATTCTTAAAAAAACTGTCCCTCAGCAAGCCATTTCTTTTCATTTACACAGACTCATTAGCTGCCAAAATTGACCCCTGTTTTAAAGCTACATATCTCCCTTCCAAATGGCATTTTCATTAAGATGAAATGCTGCTTGAAGCCTTTGGAGAATTTACATTTGGTAGACACAGCACATTGTCATCAAATTGTATACAATTAACCTGAAATTAGAATGAACCACAGAAAAGCAATTAAAGCAAACTATCAAAGAAATGAAGAAAAAAAATTTGGTAACTCTTCAGTGAACACTTTTTGGAACAAATACTGATGCCCTTACAACAGGTCTGCTCTAGAGAAGTCCAAAACAGCACACAGTACTGTGTAAATCCATCATTCTAAAAGCTTTCCCAGGTAAGTATGTCTCACTATGCCAAATTTTGCTCAAGTTTTTCTCTTCAGCATCTATCATTGACACTTGAACTGGATGAGCCCACATTCTTCTTGCCTTATTGAACCTCACTGTCTACAGTAAAAATGGACATAACCAGAGAACACATTCCCCGATGTTTGCTTGGCAAGGTGGTTTTTGTTGGTTTGTTCTTAAAATGCAGAAAGTGACTATGGAATCAAGACAGGAACAAGTCCTCATGCAAGGTCTGATGGAGGACTGTCCTCAGCTCAACAAATCCTGAGAAGGTAGTAGGGTCTTTGCATTTACTTCACAGTATTTTGGATTAACTCCTACGAAGCAACAGAATTCAAAGACTGGACTCGTGTCTTCACAGCTTTCATGGAAATCTCCTTCCCATTCCATACCTACAAAGCACCCAATAATGTTCTCAGCAAGTCACAGCCCTAAAGCAGCAAATGATTGTTCTCTATACCAAACAACAAGCACACATGGTCTTCTTCAGGCACACAAACTCACTTCACAGAGTTAATCTTCAAATTGCCATTACTTAAGGCACTGGCATCATATGGGTTGATAAACAGGGTGATAAAGGGAGAAAACACAAGATGATGCCATGACTTTTGCTTGTATTCTGATATATTCAAGAACCAAACAAGCCTCCACACAGTGCACTGGCTCACAGTTCAACACTAAGTCACTTCTCTGCATTCTAATAGCCTTACCTATTGCCACAGCAGCACTTCACCTTATTTCTTTGAGGTGGGAGTTCTCAGAGGAAGCAACAGTCCCTGGGCAAAATGGATAAGCACTGTGGCTGAATGGATAGATGGGTGGAAAAGGAATGCTCCATCTCAGAGCAGCTGGAATGCTGCTGCATTCTGAGGACTGCAAGCACAAAGGGAACCAAAACCTGTTGCTTTACAAGAGTAGTCCAGTCCTGAGTTCCACACGCCTCAGGGTATGGAGCAAACTGAGCACAATGGACTGGATCTCTATGGTAACCAAACTGCTTTTATTCTTTTTTTACCCAGGAGACTCTTTTTAAAATATAGATGCTCAAAGCACATTTCACAGTCTGGTTTTGAAATTGTAGATGGAAAGAGCTTTACTTCGCATTATTTAAACAAAAAAACCTTCCAGTATAGGCATCACTACGTGTCCATGCCCACCCTCCAAAAACAGCACAGCCGAATGTCAACCAGCCACGACAATCTGAACAACTACCCCTAAGTCATGTATTTTACTGCAATCCTAGGGGACTATTATGCCTGGGAGGATACCCTCCTGAGCTTTAACTAATTCTGCAGCTTTTATAAGATTCAGACCTCAAAGAAACATTGACTATCATTCTTGTGCTGCTAATTAACAGGACATAAATTAGTTTCTTCTCTCTAACCTTTAGCTAGCCTCAGAACACAACTGAAATGCTAACAGAAATTTTAGCAGTGGCAGGCAGCACTTTTAAGCTGCCATTATCATAAACAAATACATGCACAAATTTCATAGTTTGAGGAAATCACTAGTTCATTAAACTTGGTCACGACACTGCCTTCCTGCAGATCATCCCTACACTACAGCAGTAACCCTTTAAAAATGACATAACCTTATGGAAACTGGACACTGGTCTGCCATGCTTAACAAAATGAGCCAAATATTCCACAGCCTCCTTTTCTTAACTATTTCTATAGTCTTACCTTGGCCTTTGTACTTTTTCTCCCCTGCCCCACCTTAACTTCATTATTAATTTCCTGAATAGTTACTCTTGTTACTTTAAATTGTGGGTTTCATTTATCTCATGTATTCTTCCAAGAGTTAAAACTACAAGTTTCTGAACAGGTCCCTTTACTGTGTGATGGTTGCTAAAACAGATGAGCATTCTCCCCCTTTACTTTTTGGAAAACAGTTTCCGACATGGAAATTAGGAGACCTTGCCCCATGGGCCTAGCCCAGTACCTAACAGTACACTCCAGAAGAGCAAGGATATTTCTAGGCAAGCACAGGAAAACTGTTCTAACCTTTTAAAGTGAACATTGCTCCATGTCCTACCCTACCATAACCTTAGCAACCTACCAACATCTCTCAAGAGAACGTCTGGAAAGCACAGACCATAATTGTCAAGTCTACTTCTACCTCTCCTAATTTCATCTGAATCCAAAGGTTTTGAAATATTTTAGGGTTTTTGCACATTTTCTCCCCTTAAATTATAACTGGGTCCACCACCTTGCTGTGCTTGGAATAACACCATGCACGTTCCTGAATTCTTTAATGCAGCACCTGATCACATATATACATCAGCAATACTGTCCTGTACTACTTCATACTACAGGAAAATAAACAGAAGCTTAGTTAAAATAGGCTACAAATGTTCCCTTTTTATCTCTTCAAAAAGTCCTAATTAAAGTTGTGAATTTTTAAATGGTTTGAATTATCTCATTCCTAGCATGTATGTTAGAAACTCCAAGAACCACTATTGAGGGGAAAAAACAAACAAACAAAAACAAACAAAAAAGTACAAAACAAAACTAAAAACCCACCAACAATTTTCACAAGAAACTGTTTAAATTGTTTGCACCTCATAATCTGAATGATTGAGGAATCTGTGTACACCAACATCTGGATTTTAATTCCAATATAATCTAAACAATTTAAAAATTTTACCTCCTCACAACAGCCTATTTTCCTTCCTGGAGCTGTGGCCTGCTTTAGTCGCTCATACTGAAAGTGTTACAGTTCTGGACTCACAAGTAGGACTCTAAAATATTTAACTGTTGACCTTTCAGTGTTGTTGTTTGGTTTTTTTTAAAGAAGAAGCCTCCAAAATAATTATCGGAATAACAGATGTTGGGCAGAATGTCCAAAAGGTTCATCATGTGCTTTACTGCACAGGATGACTACCACAGTTGTAGCATTAGTATCTGATTTTCTTTTTAAGTACTTTTAAGTAGCAGTTTCCAAATCGAAGGATTCAACTTTGTGTGCCAGCACAGGCTGGTCCACACGACCTCCATAGCCAGATGGAGCTGAATTACTTCCAAGCCAAACCTGAGGGGGGGTCAGCTTGTGGTTTAGACTATGGTAGGAGGAGAGAAGATGTCAGCGGGGTGTTTGGGTGTCTTTCATTGTACACAGGAATATATTTTCTGTACAGAGAGGCAAGGCATTCTGCTAGTCTCAATTATGCTATTTGTGGCAGGCATAGTGCATAGCAACAGTAATGGAAAAGCATTCCATGAGCTATACAGATCACCGAAGGCTGCTCCCAGTTGTAAAAGGGACATGGTCTGTCTGTCCTTTCTGATGCAGGCATTCAGCACACAGTTATTCCAACACCCTGCCTCCTAAAGCAAAGACCAGAAGAAAACCTCATCCACACTAAGCTCAACAAGGGTATGTAGCTGGAAATGTAAAGGGGGGAGGAGAGGTTTGAGCCAATACATTCTCCCTTTTCTGTGCCAACAAAAGCAGAAGCTACAGGCTCAAACAATAAATATGAGGCATTAAAAATATCTACCTCTTATCATACAAGACAACACAATTTGTAAGGACTTGGCTTACTGCTTCAGCCTCTCCCACAATACTTTTATTCAGTTCTGGTTGGCTTATCCACTCAGTTGGTATCCTAATACTACTATTTATGTTGTATCATCTCGTTGATTTCTTGACTATTATGCCTGTAATTGGGCATTAATTTTTATTTTTTGATTATAAATTCATGATAGAAGGGGCAGAACTGACAACTGCAATTCACAGACCAGTAATAAACCAGTAAATTAACACATGTAAACACTGACTTTCTGCCAACAGCTCTCAAATTACTAAGTGTGAATTACAGTAACAAATAGATGAGGCAGGAAGGAAATTATTTTAATAATTACTGAATTATATATATTAAGATAAGACTTAGAATCTTGATTAAAACTGTGGCCTTTCCTTAAGCATTGTATAGGCAAGTAAGCAAAAGCATTATTCACCACAGCCTAAATAAAATGGGTGTATTGATAACCGCAGGCATTTTTTTAAGCAGACCTTCCCTGGACTAAGCATAAAATTTAAAAATTAATTGAAGTGTTCAGTATGAGTGATAGCAAACATAACACACCTCGTAAAAATACCTCAAATACTCTGATGCAATAAAGAGCAGCATTATGTATTTTCCAAGTTTCCATGCACTTGATCTTGTAATTATGCAGCGATGCTTATTTATATGCAGAGCTTTGCTTGGGATGGCATACAAATACAATAAGGAACAATTTTGCTTTCCTAGTTAGCTATCCCTTATTCCTCCTTAGCACAAGCAACTGGGAGAGGCATGCAATTTCACTTACAAAGGGGTTTCTATGCTGCATTTGTTCTGCCTGCAATGCCACAGGTGCCCTTGGTGCTTCACAGGCAGAGCAGAAAGTCTCTCGAATGCAGGCGCCGGGGGTGTACCTGCTGGCTGCTCTCTGAAGTCTGGAAACACACCTGCAAGTCTGGCTTCTATCATCTCTAGCAAATGAAAACTGCATGGTTTACTCATTCCTACAAAGGATCTCAAAGCCAGAAATATTTATCCCCAAAAGAGTGGCACACCATTTTGTGTCAAAGGAAAAATGCACTGTCATCAGATATTAACGGGTCAGAAATAAAATTCCTTTTTACAGTAAACTGCTATGACTGCTGCCAATCAGGGAGAAACCTTCACTGCTCCTGATTCCAGCAGCGAGGATATGAACTGCTGCTGAGACTAGCCAGGACTGAAGGAAACAGCTGCCCACACCTAGAGCACTGCTGATCAAGTGAGGCTGGCAGCTCTTCCAGCCTCTTTCACTGCTACCACAGTTTAGTGCACAAGGAACTCATAAGAAAAGGCTTTTGGCAGAAGATATTCTAATCATTCTCCATTTCAATTATACCTTTGAAAAATATACATACAATATACTGTATGTGTATTTTAACAAATAACCTTGTAACATTGCTGGTTATAAGGTTTCCTTTAAATTAATGTCCAGCAGTTGTTCACAAAAACACATAAAATACAGTCAGCTAACCAGATCAAACCTCCCGGGCACCAGTAAAAATGACACTGAGAGCAAAGCATCAGCTGTTGTACTGGTGAAGGCTGGCTAAGACCTTTGAGGGGTTTCATTTTATTCATTATCCACTGCCATGAGGCCATAGTTCAACTGCCTCTGATAAAAAATATGGCAGCAGGTGGAGAGTCAGTGCAGAAGGGAGAAGGGGACAGCAGGTGATGGAAACAGGTACAGAGAACATATTTGTCCCTTCTTTTCAGGTCTACTTCTATGTATTATGCAACAGCTACCACAGTTTCAACTTCCTGCGCTAGGAGGACTTGGATATTCCTTCCTTAAGGGGGATCAGAACCACAGGACAGATCTGGGTGTGATAAATAAATAAAGCTACAACCCCAATAGACCACAGGCTGACCCAGTAACTGAGTCAATGAGTCAAGCTGTGGCAACACTACCCCTTTCCCAAAGGTATGGTTGTTAAGCCTTCCTGCACAAAACAGAGAAAGATAAGTCAGAACAGCATTTGATCTTTTTCCTATTTCCACAGGTATTTGTCATCTGACACTTGTACAAAAAACTAATCTTTGTGCCCATACTGCATCCTACACACAAGAATTTTGTTATACATCCCCACTGGCAGACTATGTCCATCTCAATAGTAATGAGGATGTTTCACACTCTCTCCTGCTGCTTATACAGTAATTTTTTTCTGCTCCTTACCAGCACAGAGAGAAGAAAGGTCTCAGGAATTTCTACTTGAAAAGAGACCTGAACTTCAACCTCTTACCTGCAGCTCCTATGTTACAGCGTACATGATTCAAACTACATATGAGCATTAGATTTTGCTCCAGTAAGTTAGATCACCCAGGAGGTGGTCCTAATCTACCAAAGCTGGACAGATTTTCGAGGGTATTGTATGTTAAAACTCAAGGGGACTGACTGAACAGATGAATTCTTATATTATTACAATTCCATTCCAGCATCATTCAAAGTAACTTCACACCAAGAGAGGGGTTTTCACGTCCATGACAAGATCTTACTTTGAAAAGCAATGAAGGGTTCATATGTTTTAAATGCAAGTTATCTTATTGTGGAAATAAATATATTAATGGTAAGCTGTTTGTACATATTGGAAAATAGGACAGTTACAGTGTAATTCCTACCATAAAAACATCTTTCAAATCATTAAGAAGCCTGCTACTTGACAGGGTGCTGGCAGTCCTAAAGTAGATGCACAGCTGGACAAGCATAAATCCCCTATTTTAAATTGGACTTATCCCTTCGCTAGTCAGGCAGTAATTTCAATTTTGAAATTCCATTGCCCAGGCACTACATGAGTGGGAAATCCTCTCTCACAAGAAGCTGAATTCCTTTCTTCAAGTATTGTTATGAAACAAACATATTGATCTCTGAGCCCTTTTAAAGCAGGGACTGAACTCCAGTAAAAGAAACTAAAAGCTCTGCTGGCATGAAATATATTATTCCCCCAATTTTTCTACCAAGTATGTAAGCAGAGAGGAGAGTGCATCAGACAAAGTTAGAGACAGCACACCTATACCACTCTTAGCTCCTCAAATGAGAGCACTTTATGGCTGGGGAACAGTAGCAAAATCAGCTGAACCTGGAGATTCTGGATTTCATCTACAGAACAGAGTTGTTGTATGTGTAGCCTTCTTGGGATGGAAGCCCCTGTAGAGCCTGATTTCAAATCATAAGCCAACCAATCATCAGTGGAGAGATGCCTGCAGATAAGACTTGCCACTATGTCCCATACTTTTCTCTTTAATTTTAGTACATGACAGATGAAAACAGGCTATTTCACAGAATCAATTAGGTTGGAAAAGACCTCTGAGATCATCGAGCCAAACCTATGCCCTAACATCACTATGTCAACTAGAGCATGGTATTAAGGGCCACATCCAGTCTTCCTAGGCCTCTCTGGGCAATCCATTCCATTTGTTACTAGAATCCTAGTTTCTCTTATTCTATTTAAAAAAAAAAAAAGATTTCTAAGATCTCTGCTAGATTCACTACACAGTTTCACTACCACTTGTTATTTTATGATTATATCTTTATATGGGGAAATAAGCACAATATGAAAAGCTTAATGGAAGAAAAATTAAAGCAAGGAGTGGAGGAAAAGAACTTTGAACAAAAAAATCACGATTGTTCTGTAACATTTAATATTTTGCAATAAGAGCCTCAAGATTTGTAAATATGAATGCTGGTGTATGCTCTGTGTCTTGGACTCTTCAAAGAAATATTTATGACAAGTGCTTACACGTACACATGTCAAGAGTATGTTTAGCCAAAATAAGTGAGACCCATCTTACATTAGCAGGTTAGAGAGGAAACGTGTATGTGTCTAATGCATCATAAAATCCCAGTTTTCATACTGGATGATTTTACAGGAAGGAAGCACAGATGTCAACAGATCATCCAAATGTGGAACAGACTGCCTGCTAAATAAAATCTGTTTGGGCTGCTGAAAGAAACTAAGTTAATTTGGCACGTGGACTCCTAACCCAAGTTGCTCATAGTTCACAGACGCTTTTTGCCAGACAAAGGAGTCTTGCTTACAAGGCATTCTCAGGGTACTAGGATAGAATGCAGATTCAAATATGTTTCATTATTCCTCAGGAAAATTCCCCAAAGGGTGCATTGCACTGGAAAATAACAGAGCAACATGCCATCTGGAAGTTCACAGTAGCATAGAGGCAAATAATTACAGTTTAGAGTTGCAATGAGAATCCCTTCCCTTGCTCCCACAAGATCTCCCCAGTTTTGTTTCTTTTAATTCAGCTAGACACCCAAAAGCTTGTGACTGAACGCAACCAAGGTCAACCCTGCTAACACAAGCAGTCCAAGACTTGTGTGGCATTTTTGCCCCTTGAGCTTCCAGCCCAGCCCTCCTGCCACCCCATTACAAGTGCACAGCTGATCGGCCTTGAGCACAGAGCTCACACCATTGCTCTGACAGGCTTCTTGTCTGCTCATCACGTGGCCAGAAGGCACATGAAACCTCACAAGGGCAAGACCAAACTCACCATCAAGAGCAGCCGTGTACCTGGCTGAGCCCTTCCAGATGAGGATGCAGGCTCAAGTCTTCGTAAGCAAAACATACAGTAATTACAGACATAATAAGAGGATCTCCAACAGGACTAGCACTGTTTCCCTACTGCAAATCACATTTTTATCCTACACAGTGCTGCTGAAGACTTTCACGTCAATGCTTATATTTAAGGATTTCCCCTCTAACTTCATAAATGTAGAATTTGGGCAGGGGGGAATCAATGTGGCATCATGGTGACTTCGGCATGCAGAGATTCCACAATTTAAGATCTCCAACATCCAGAGGTGGCAGTGATCAGCACTGTCCCAAGGGCTGCACATGGGCATATTTGAGCAGCCTGTTGGATTCACAGCTCCTTAATGACAATGCCTGTGCCTCTGCCGGAGCAGTTATGCAAGCACTCCCTTTAGCCTGTGACCCGATGACAAGCTAAGATGATGTGAATGAATGTGACAGAGTCCATCCACTTTTTTCATAATTCTTCTGAGATTACTGAGTACAGGCTGGCAGGGTTTCAGAGTGGCAGAACTTAGCAATTCAATCCTGGTTTTTCAGACTTAAAAACTCTAGTGTGTGGTAGGAAATACAGAGAGGAGTGATGGGTCAAGAGAGCTAAACTAGAATCAGTTCTTAGGAAAATCAAAACTATTACACTGAAACTTATTTTCAACCAGCATTTGAAGAGCCCAGAAAAATAACTTGGGAATCATTACAATGAAAAATGTGTAAATCATGTTTCCAGTGTGCATGACTGTACATTTAATTAAAACCAAATACAATTATTATTGTGTGTTAAACAGCATTTTAAAAAGTACCAATTGAAGAGTATTACAATAAACATGCACTGACTTCTGCATGCTAACTCATGCACAACTGTAATAGGCTTAAAATGAAAACATGCATATTTTCTACTTTAGAAGGCTTTAATAAACTAACACTCCTCTCTTTCACAAACTTCATTTGCAAGATTTGATACAGTTCCCATTCTTCATTCATGTGACTAGTGACCTCCTTTACCAGTGAGTTTGATGATACTCTAAATCACCTCAATGCTCTTGCCATGCCTTCTATTTTGAGCAGCAGCCTTTGACCACTCACCGTCAGCTTCATTACATCCAACCTAAATCCTGTCCAACAGAGACCAGCTCTGAACTTCAACAACCAGAGGCCTGCAGGAATAAGGGTATGAGAAGTCTTGCTTTTCAAATCTTAACCTCTACTGCAGAATTAGAATGAGTACAAAAATACTCAAGGAGAACTATTTTTAATATCAGGTATTTTCAAGCCTTGTAAGGAAGGGCATTCATCACAATTTGATCAGTAGAGGAATCATTAACTCTAAACGTTGCTTATTCAGGTTTCTTCTAGGCCACGAATCAAATTCAAGTCCAGGGAAATGGCCTAGCTGGAAAGAGAAAGCAATCAAAAAAGCTATAGCAACTCCACGTGTGTTTTTGGGGTTTTTGTCTTTGTTTTTAATAAAACAATAGAAAGAACCACAACTTAAATAACCCTGTTCTGAAGAG
Source organism: Margarornis squamiger (assembly GCA_035222235.1). NCBI lineage: Eukaryota > Metazoa > Chordata > Aves > Passeriformes > Furnariidae > Margarornis > Margarornis squamiger. Next base: position 7,947,442 of record JAWWTY010000158.1, read on the forward strand.
AAAGAGACTTAGCAGTGGCAAAGCAAACTGGACGTGCTCTGGAGAGTGAAAGAAGCAGAAGCAAAGCTGAAGAGATCTCCAAGTCCATGATTGACATTCTACTTGCTAAACCACTTCTCACTATAATAATATTCTAACTCTGATAAATGGTATTTTAATGGAAGGCCTTTGGAGATTTAACTGTCAGAGTACAATAACAAAGGACAAATATGTATCAAACCAAATATTGTAGAAAACAGCCTCTTTCCCAACTCTCTTGTCACATGATATACGGCATCACAGCATAAGACAAGCAAATGCCTTCCAAAAGAGAGGCAAGAAACAAAGGCTAGCAAAAATGTATTTGGAAATATTCTCCCTTTTTCCAAGTTATATCTTGAAAATAAATATCCTTTTAGACCACACATACTTCCAGAGCACCTAACCTACCAGCATGCTGCTTATTTGAGAACTACTGAAAACCACCTGTGCCCAATGCAGTCACACTATCACCACTCCTTCCTCCAGGATAAACATGAAAAAACCCACAAAGGCTATCCCCCACCCTGGGAGGTGAGTAGCCACACAGCAGGTTTCTCAGTTTTGGAGATAGAGCCTTCCATCTTACCAAAAGAAAAGTAAGACATTTTCCATGTACTGCATGTTAGCAATTCAACACTCCCTCACCCAAAATCACTCCTTCCCAGTTAAAAGCTAAACAACACAACATCAATTGGCAGATTTAGGAATAGGTCTATCAATCCAGGAAGGCTTCACTAGAGTCATTCAGAGCTTCACAAAACATCTCTGTTCCCAAAATTTCATCATTGGTGCCAAAAACACTTTCAAGGAGTAACCAGCTAGTTGGGGAGTTCCCTTCAATGAATTTAAGATAAGCTGTAAGATGCCTTGAGAGGACTGCTTAGGTTACCTGTTAAGGGCAACACAGCTGCATCAAAAACTCATTTTGCTATTTCACCTGTCCTGCTTTTCTCTTTTCAGCACCACAGCAGTGGCACAGCACTGTGAAGTATCGTTACAGCTATGCCTTTGAGGACATGGAAACATCCTAAAGGGCATGTCATCGATTGCTCTGATTTATACTTCTAAATGGCAAAGCAAAAGATAGAACAGGAATAAAGAGGTCTCCTATTAAAAAAAGAAGCATTCACCTTCTTTTTTTTTTTATATTTTAACATCTGATTATTTTATGATGAAGATCACAGAGAGGTTTCTTTGCATGAGTCTGTAAGTCCACCTGTAAAGTACTCTGCCCTTATCTGCCAGACACCATTTCTAATAATTAAACTTCCTGGACTTCTGATTCTATGTTCTGCATGGTGACTTCATGCTGATATCCTTTCAACATAAATTTTATGATATATTACTGATTCTTTGCCAGCTAAGAGGTAATTTTCAGACAGTGAAACTGAATATTAAGCAACAGTCAAAAGAAAAAAAAAAGGAAGATGAGGAATTTTTTTAGAAAAAACACCAAAGAAAAATTAACTGTGACTGCAGAAGTCAGGAAGAACTGTTCATACACAATTTTATTCTCCATGTAGGTTCTCAAAGAAAATATTTTCAGATGACACAAATACAAGAGAGGGCAATAAGCATAAAAGAAAAAAAAGTGTCTTGCTTTAGATTGAAGGGCACCACAGGAGAAACTCACCCTGATTTATCCTACTTTTAAGGAGCTATGAACCTAAATAGTGCAATAGCAGGCAGAGCTCCATCACCTGTTCCACACAGCCAGGAAGAGTCAGAGCAAGCAGTGACAAAACCACTGCAATGCAAATCATTTAACAATGGAGAGGCTGGGAAGTACAGACAATGTACTAAGGGAAGTGGCTTGGCTCCCTGGTGTTGGGTTTCTATTTGAAAGCCTCAACTCTGAATACAACTTGCAGGGAATGAAATGACTCCACTTTGAAGAAAGGTAGAGACCATAGTTCTCTCCAAGCACAACCCACAGTCGGCTGGATGGAAGAACCTTCATGCTAAGTTCACTACAAGTTTTAGCTTTAAACAGACCCTCAAAAAGGCTTCTGAAAGCAAAATGGTTTTCTATCCTTTTTGGTATTCTTCCTCACAAGAGAACTTTTCACACCTTTATGAAGAGCAGCAAGATGCACCACAACCATTCTTTTGGTAGAAACAAAAGAACATAAGATTAATTGGCCACCTTCAGGCACTAAAAGAGACGAGCATTTGAAATAAACATAAGGGTAAGAAAATGAGAAGTAATTAACCTTTTTGGCTCATCTGTCTCCCTGTGCTTGCAACTGGGCATGCGGCTTTGCCACATCAAAGAAAAACATGTGATACAGGTACTGGTACTTTCATCAGCTCAGTGCTCTTGAGAGTTCTCTAGGAGATGAAAATAAAACATATTCCTCTTCTGAACCATCACCAGCATGGATGTGAGAATAGAGAGTCTATTTCCAAAAGGCAAAAACCATTAAAAAATGAATTCTTTATTCCAGGAAGAGCTTTTGTGTCACATTTCAGTAACTGGTACAGGTGTGTATCATTGAAAAGTGTTCTGCGATAGCCATTTTTGAACCAATATCCTCTATATGAGGTAACACCACCTTTGGAAACGGGGAGCTCAGCATTTTATTCAATCAACCTCATTTTTTTGAAAATCTGAATCAGTCATAACTAGCTGATTCACTGCAGGAATAGGTTAGATCACCAAAAGAGTTTTGGGTGAAAATCTGATGAAGACTTATATCATTCAGGAACAGGCTTGCAATGAAAACCAAGTGAGGCTACTATTGTTTAAATCATAAAAGGAGGAAAAACAACCCAAGAAAACTCTTCATTTTTCTGAGCATAATATCAAACGCAATCCTGTGTATACTTTTTTACATTACTACCATTTTCCCATTATGTCAACAGAAGACTCCTTTCAATAGAAACTACCTATACATGGCCAATACTGGTTCTATCTGAAAGAAAAAAGGAAAAGCAACAAACTTGTCTTACATGACAGTGCTGTGCTGAGTACAATCCATTGCACAACCCCAATTCTACAAAAACAGCCAAAGAATTTCAGGGCTAGTTACTGTCACCTTCAGTGACAGGCTGGGGAGGCCCATCCACAGCTGGACAAGTGATCCCTCAGATGTTCAACCAAAGGAACAGGACAGCAGAGCTGGGATAATTAGCAGTTGTGAGTTAAGGTCAAGAACTTTCTAGTGAAGAAACAGTGTTTTTGGATAAGAAAGTCAAAGACAGATCTGTGAATGCTGCATAGCCCCTGAGTTCCCTAACAAGCAAGGACTAAAAATCTTCTAACAGCTGAACTGAAACTCACTTGTCTAAATGATCTTAAACTCTATTCCTATTGTACTGAGAGGGAAGGAAACCCTCCTATGGGTGTTTTCAGAGCTCACAACAGAGAAGAGTCCTTTTTTCTTTAGTACCCTTTTTATCTTAGATAACAATGACATTGTAAAGTGCACACAGTGATGAGAACCATAGTATTTCACATACTCCAGACTCCTTCCTCTTTCACTGCCACCCACTTTCCCCACCGCTCCCCAGAGTGACAATCTTTTTCAATTTCTCATATCAAAACCTGTCAAATGAAAAATTATTCTCCACCACCATATAATCTCCATTGATGAATGATCAGGAATCCCTATCAATTTACAGAAACAAAGACTCGTGAAAAATACAAGAGCTTTTTGAACTAGCAAAGACTTGACTAATTTGAGTTGCATGTAATGTCTAGTCATCTTGAGCTTTACTTTTCCCGTCCAGAAGGAGACAGCAATGGTGTCCTGGAGAGCACAGCCCTTCATCTTGCATGCCTTGCTCCCCTCCTTCATCACACACATGAGAGAGAGATCGATGCCGTGGCCACAGTGCTAAGACAACTAGTGACAGCAGGACTGCCAAGTTTAAAGAGAAAACCTTGGCAGTGCAGTACACTAGTTTGAATTTTGTCCAAGTCAACACTGCACAAAGGTTGTTATCTGATGCCTGATCTTGTGAGGTGCTAAAAGACCTCAACCCTGACAGCAGAATCTCACCAACTTTAATCTCTTGAGGCTACTCCACCATGTCTGGAAGGGGTGGGTGATTGCCTTTAACTGGTCTGAGCACAAACCCCTTAGAAAAACACCCTTATTGTAGCTGTCACCTTCATATCCAGCTCTCCAGAGAGTGAGTGACCTCATCTCTCCTGCAGAAATTCCCCAAGCACTGAGGCAGCTCATGGACAAAACTTTGAGATTACAACCCATATTCGCTTCACAGGTTACAATTTTCCCTTTGGTTAATCAAGGTCTTTTTGCATAAGGCAAAAGTTAATGCAATAAAAACTAATAAAGCAAAAAATTAACAAGTAACATCTTATAAGTAAAAGGAAATAGGGCTAGCGGACCTCATAATCACAAAGAACACATCAGATTTTATTGCTGCAAGTGAGAACAGGAGTTTCTATTAAACCAACATAAGCATGCAAAAGGCAAGAATGCCAAGCCTGATGGAGCTGAAATGTTTAAGCTTCTGTTAATATTCATAACACTTATTTTTTAATATGACATCCAATAGAGGCAATATTCATACTAACATATCTAACAATCCTAATCCCTGAAAAGATTCACAGATTTTTACAAAATTGGACCACTGCTCCAACCCCAGGTTTGAAAACAAATAAATACTCTTCTCAGCCTAAAAAAAAAATAAAAAATTCACATTTCACACTCAGTCTTGTTCAATTTACAGGTTACAGCATCATAAAACCCCATGCAATTAGAAATGGGAACTGCCCAATAAGCAGCAATGCTTGCATCCAGCTCTGCAAAGTCCCCAGATACATGATTTACAATCTGTAACATTTTTATAGATCGTAAGACTGGTTTACATCCCTTTTATGAGATGTTTTAAAATTTATAAGTTTTCATTTTCCCCTCCCTTGGAGTCCAGTTATTAACGAAGAGAGGCTTTATAGGTAGCAGGGAACAAGAAAAGGATCAGATTAAAAACAAACAGAAAGATCTGCAGAATACTTCAGCTCCTTTATTCTACAAAAGAGGCTGACTTTGGGGAATAAACTAGTTTGGTATGACACAGTGTTTAGTCCAAGATACATTTGGGCACTTCTGAATCTACGTAAAAACCTATGTTATACAATATGACATCAACACTAATTCATTTTAAGTATGTAGTTCAAAAAATCCAACTCCACAACAAACATTTGATTTACCAAATAGGTTTTAACTGGTACGCAAAAATTTATGGAGAATTAGAAATGTAACAAAAAAGTTAAACCTCCAACATTATAAATAATTGTTAATGCCAGAAATTGCTCACTTTACTTTTTTTGTACTTGGAAAAAAACCCCTAAAACACCAAAACCCTCACAACACAAACATAAAATACCTTTTTTTCAATATTTAGAATATTTTTCTCATTCTCCTCTTTCTTTGGTATTTAACATACTTGAACTAAGTGTCAAAGGTTATTTATGAGAAGGAAGGACAAATACTATTAAAGAACTTCAAATAAATATACTTTATGCAGCTTAATAAGAATAAAGTGCAACTACTGAGATTCAACTTTGATCAAACCAGCTCTAAGCTACAGTGATAGATTAGGATCTGTGACTTAATCATACATTTTCCTCACAGGGCTTTACAATTTTTTAATAAATATCTTACTATTAATAACATGTAGTCTCCAGATCATTTTAAGATACTTATCTTGAAGAACATATCTTTGTAGTTGAAAATTATGCTTTTATCTTATTAGCTTCCTTGATTTTTAAAATCTTAGCCATGTTATTGTACCAGTATTCACCTCTATTTTGCACAGCAGTCATTTCTAACTTCTAAAAGAACAGTTCAACAAGTGTAATGAAACTAAAAGTGTCTTATTTTTAAATAGGTAAAATAGCACTTTCTGTAATTATTACCTAAAAAAAAAAGCTGTAGTAACTTACCCTTACATTTATCTTTCAAAAAAAGAACTTAAGAAGCATTTTTCAGTAAGCTGCAGACAATTCTCAGAAGGCATATTTTCAAATTAAATGGAATAGAATAACTTAACCCATGTCACACAACCCTAATCAAGCACAGTAATTTTAAAGGATAGATTTTCCCAATAAAAGAAAATACTCAGCATTTGAAAAAATTCCATTATATGTATATACAATTACATTCTTCATACCAAAGATAAGCCAATAACATTTCCCATAAGTGGAGTTTTGTGGCAAATGCAAGAGCAGAAAGCTGAACCAACTTTCATACAAGCAAACATTGTGCTAGAAGAGCAGTCATTTACTACAGCAAAAGCTTTTGAAGAAAAATACTTCCAATTTAGAGTGATATTTTTGAGGAAAAAAAATAGAACAGAAGTCAAATCTCTGAAAAACATATGTAAAAAACACTGTTAAAAAAAGGCAGAGGAATCATACAAAGGTCCTGGCACACTCAGGTAAGCAACAAGTATGTTGAAAAGAATAATCAGCAAGGTACTCTGCTCTCCACTCTCATGGAAACTGGGCAGTAAAGAGCAGATATAGAACAGATGACAGTGACAATTTTATTCAGAAACTTTAGGGTTGTTTTCCCAACAGGTCTTCTCCATCTCAGTTTCATTAATCCATAGGTTGACCAAGGTAACACTTGGCAAAGCTATCTCGAGCCAATCCCAACAGCTTTTGGCTCAGAAAAAGATTATAGCTCTTCCCTCTTCAGTTCACATTAGGTGCAGAATCAAGAGAGAAAAGGGAGAGAAAGACAGAGCTAACTTTTACGTTCAGTTTGGAACAAAGTTCAGAATTTTATTTTTGAACACAAAACCCCAGTAGCACTTGCTCCTTTCCCCATTCTTCTTTATCATCCTTCCACCTGTCTCTCCTCTTCTCTGGAAAGCTTCAGAAGGCTAGCTAGGCAAACATTAAGCACAGAGACGTGGGGCTCCTCTTGACTTCACACAAGGTCATGACTTGCTTGCCTGCTCAGTGACTGGACAAATACCACATGGACTATCCTGGAAGGAATTGTGCATGAGGTTTTCAACCTACTAAAACATGTCTTGTTTAGCTTAAAGAACAGAAATAGCTTTTGAGGACATAACCCTGCAAATTCATTACCCAAAAGGCCCAATTAAATTTGCTTTATTTACATTCCTTGAACAAAGATGACAATCACACATTACAGGTTATTCACTGCCTTACCAAAAGACAATGATATAGTCGTAGATGATCACACACTCAGGCATCAGCATGTTGTGTTTGAAGCATGAATAACACTTTTCAGAACTGTAGTCTAAACTGTTTAAATCTTTGCAAAGCCAGCATCTTCCATGGCAAATAATGAGGGACCACATAAGCAAACATACAATTCTGGTAGTACCCAAAAAACCCCTCTGCTCCTTCAGATCAGATCAACCAGATATTAGTACTGTGTTGACTTCTTTCCACAATTCTTTTCAGAGATCTGTCCTAGCTGAAAAACCTGTAATTATCTATTTGTCAGTACTCACTCCCCAAGAGCACAGGAGTCACGCAGTGCACTACAACTCCGCTTCCAATATTGTATCCAAGACTGGAAGTGTTGCACAGAAAGCACTAACTCTAAATACAGCTTACAAGTGCTTCGAGCATGTCAGTTCACAGGGTATAACAGCTGGATGTTTTACATTCAAGGGGCTGTTAAACTCAGGAGTACTTTATCAAACAATTCAGCATCCAAGACTCGAGCACTCCAAAACATTTGTAATCTGCCTCATATATTGTTCCAGGAAACGATACGCAGCTCAATATCTCTCCTACTGCTTTATGAGAAGGTTAGCCTTTCTCTGGCTTGAAAAATACATCAGTACTGCTGAAACGCTTATTCCTTGAGTTCCTTCCAAAAAAGTTAAAAACTTCCTTCTCTTCAACCCAGCCTACCACAAAATAGTAGTAAATCATCTTTATTATAAAGGCAGCTACAATTCCCTTCCAAAGAACAAACCTGTTTTGTTTATGATTTAACTAATGTCACAGAATCACAGAATTGTTAGGGTTGGAAGGAACCTCTGGAGATCACCCAGTCCAACCCCTCCATTAAGGCAGGGTCACCTAGAGCAGGTCATACAGGAACATATCCAGGTGGGTCTTCAATATCTTCAGAGGAGGAGATTCCACAACCTCCTTGGGCAGCCTGTTCCAGTGCTCTGCCACCCTCAACATAAAGAAGTCCTTCCTCATGTCATTCAACATCAAATACTACAAAAAGCTTCTGCCCCCTCCATCTAGTTCCAGGCAAACTGCCACACAGTTCAAATACAGAAGACTTGTAAAAAGTTACCAACACCACAGAACTTTGAAGTACCCTAGAAAACACTTCTAAAGTAGAGCAGCATTTAGGACATTTGCTTTTATAGCTTTAAGTAATGCTGTTCAGTTGTTCTGCAATTAATTTAGCAAAATGATCAACCAAAAAGCTTAATTAACTCAAGTTATTCTGTCTATATCAATCAGATGTAGTAACCCACCAACTACTTTAACAAAGCACACTTTCTAAACTTTAATTTTCTGAAAATGAATGTAGATCTCCACTGTTCTATGGTGGCTTCAGGGGGCAAGGGGAGGGGGTGGTGAATGGGGCTGGAGTATAACAAGCAATTCTTTAAGCAGCAGAACAAGTCAAGTGTCATTTCCAATGGATTTGTCTCCTGACAGAAGCCAATTTTGTAATCTAAAGCATGACCTGTTTCAGCAAATACAATGACTTCTGTGGCCAAGAAGCAGACAAGACTTGCCACCTGCCTAGAATTTCTCTTGTGGTAAAAACAAGGAAGCACCTGCTCCAGGCATGGAGCCTCCTCCGCAGCAGGGAATGTTAACAGGATCTCCCCAAACCAGCCACCTCTTCTTTGAGTTTGCCCTCCTGCCAATTTCAGCTGAAATTAAACCTCACTACAAGGGAAGAGGAAATACACATGTAAGCACAAACAAATTTCCTCTGGAAAACAAGATAAAAATCATAAAAGTAATATGAAGAGTTTCTCTTAGCTAGCATTAGCATAAATCATAGTATATGTTTCTGATTTATAACTACACTATGCTGTGTATGCTACAAGTTCTCAGAATTGTCTGAAACATCACACTTAGAGAAACAACTGTATGTGCATATCCAAACATAAAGGTTCCTGATTATATGCACATGTGAAAGCCAAAATGAGTTATACTATTCCCCCTTTTGGCTACCCAGTATTATTTACCTTTGAAAATACATAAGCCTGAAAACACTTTGAGTCATCCAGTCATCTCATGGGAGAAAAATATCTCATCAAAGGAAAAAAAAAAAAAAACACGTTTAAAAAAGGGAACTGAGATTGAATTACTTTGCCCAGGAAACACTACTCCTGTTTTAGTTCCTTAATAATTGGCAACATCCTATATTATGAGACAAAAAAAGGACTTCTGCATCATTCATGAAGATACTTGGTTGTAACTTCTAGTGAGAATACATAGTTCTACATTTTGATTGACAGTGCTTTCATCTAGTGCTCCCTTCGCAGTTTTCATATTACTTTAAGATAGAAAAGCTCTTACAGAAGACCTACAAAAAATGCTAATGCCATGGACATGATTTTTCCAGTATGCTGGATTCCTGTTTGCCCTACAGCAACTACTTCTTTGTCTCTGCAAAAGATATAGTCCAGCCCCACAGCAAAAGGACACCAGGCATGTCAAACCCTAAAAAGCTTTGGCATGCTCTCAAACTAGGAAGAGCATAGAAAAATCACAATTCATCTTTGTGAATAAATAGTGGCAGGAAAGGAGAAATGGCGCACCATCCCCCACAGTCACAATGGCACAACAAGCTCTCAGGAAAAAAATATATCACCCAGGAGACAGATTAAAAAGAATCCATAAAATGTGATGCAGAGTAAAATTGGAACAGTAGAAGGGAAGATGAAAGTGATACCTTTGCACAACATTAATTACTGAGTTTGGGCCTTGCCCTCCCCCCCCACACACACCTCTCATCTGCATTTGTTCCACCTTCTGGAATTCAAACCAATGCTTTCTTTGAAAATTCTTTTAAACAAAGTCCTAAAGTGGCACTCAGATTCATCTTCATTATTAACAACATGATATGTGCAACACAAATTGCTAAAGCAGCCACATTTTGCACCCTAAGACTGGAGTGGAGACAGGGACATGGGGGCTGATTATCAGGGTCTGGAGTCATTCCCCCTCACTCTCAGTCTAACAAAGATACTGTATAAAAAGTGGAACCCCTACATGGGAAATACTGAAAGCAAAGCAAACCCCTCTGTAAACATCTATACAGCTGGCATTTACCTTATTTCTGAAAGAGTTGAGGGATGCTTAAGTTTTTATCAAAGACAACATTAAAAGATGTTTCTCCCACATCTCAGCCAAGTACCCTACATGTTTCATTGACTACTGTCTCATGTAGAAGTGCTGTCATAATCATCCCTTGTGAATGGAGAAAGGAAAGATTTTCATTTATCCTTATTAAAATAATAAAAATCCAAGTATAAATAGCCTTATTCAAATGGGAAGCAGTTCTAATCCCTTCAGTTCATCTCAACAGATACTCACACTTCATCCATCCCTCAACTTCAGTCCCAAGTAATGCCCTCCTCTTGAAAAAAAAATAAAATAATTCCCATGCTTAATCTATATCAGCAAGTAACTTACCACAGTGTGAGGGGATCTTGCACTGTAAGCAGTGAACCAGCTGGTGCTGATCACCAAGTGCCCAGAGAATAGGATTACAGGGTTTTACTTGGGACTAGCACTGATCCAGTGCTGTGGGTTAACTGCCCCTTATCAGCTTTAGGCGTGCTCCTGGAGAGCATCTTCCCATTGAATTTAATCAGAAAAAGCCTGGTTTGTGAAGTCTGAAATTGCTTCATGACACAAACCAAGAGGTACTAACTGGAGCAGGGACCGGTTTCAGAATTAACATCATGATTCAAACTCACATCTGCACACTCACACTTAATTCCCTGTTACAATTTCAATTTTTTCAGCAAAGGTCACCCAAGAAAACATGTGTAGTATCTCCATCTGCATTAGTGCAAGAAACAAAATATTCTCCCAGCTCTCAGCTGTGCTGAGAGGTGCAAAGGAGACACTCAGTCCCAGCTAGTCCCAAGGCTGGTACAGCACAGGGGCTGCTTCCACAGCCCCCAACAGCTCCACCCGACTCTTCACTGCATGATCCATTTCTCACCTTTTAACCATAAAATCACTTCAAGATGAACTTGCAAAAAGCTATTATGTCAAGATCTTAAACTTATGAGGTATATTACTATCAATCTTTGCATCACAAACATCAGATTCCACATTAATCTCAGGTCCTATATTCTCTACAAAAAGGTGCTAACCAATCTGAACTGGATTTCAGGGAAAAAATTTTTTTTTATTTTCAGCTAACAGGCTGAAACGAGCTGCAAGACGCAATCTTACTAAGACTAAAACTACTAAATATACTCTTAAGTATACTAAGACTGCATGGGTAAACCTTTCAAAAAATTAACAAAAGCTTCTGTGTCCCACAATTACTTCTTCAGTTAAACATTCATATTTCAGAATGTATTTTGACATTCTTTGGAATATTGTGAGTGGACTATTGTTTTTTTCAGGACAGTAAAGGAAGCTCTACATTACTTTCCCCTAATGCATAATGCAGTTATGAGAAAAACTTGAGAAGCGATAGCTCCATGGTTGGAATCAATCATATTTTTACACATCTGTCAGATCAGAATACAGATCATCATTGAATTGAACCACTGGCTGATCTGTTAGGTGCAAGAAGAAAAAGTCCGATGAAGCTGCATCAAAAAAATATGATTTAACTTGAAATTTTATTTTTAAAACAATTAAAATTATTCAGCATAGCATGTAGGAAAAACAAGATACTTGTTTATCCAAGACTGTTGCGCCCCAGCTCCTGAACAGGGCACAGCTTTGGTAGTTCCAACCTCCTGAGCTGCAGCATATCCAAAAATCCACTGCTAATACCCTGCCCCAGCTGGACTGTGGTACCTCACAGTGACACCTGAGGCTCACCCCTGAAATTCTGCACAAATCCGACAGTGAAAATGTCAAGTAACAGAAAACAAGAGTGAAGAGAGAAAGCAGAAATCTCTAACATACCATATAATGTTTGAACAATTGCATCCTCTCCACATCCTTACTTGAGGCAGCAAGAAGAAACCCCTGGCTCAGATTAGTTTTCAGCTAATTGAATTCATTTGTCCTTATTTTAAGACTGGAGGAAATAGTTCAGTTTCTGTTCTGGGTGTGAAGCAGGAATGGGTTCAGTTTTTTGGCTTGGCTGGAGTTCATAAGGGCAGTCTGCAGACCACTCACCATGTCCTTTATTTTTCCTTCTTCTCTTCCCAGAGCTCCTTAAGGTTGGATTTCGAGGGCAGCAAACTTGTCTGACAGAAAAAATTGTACTTCCCTACAGAAAACTGTAGTAGCCATCCCTGACAACTGCACACATCACTCCTTCCACCCTTCAGGAGAGATGTATCTTTGAGAGGCTAAGCAACCCATTCTAGCATACCAGAGAGAGTTAACAACAACATAATCTCTCTCATTATTAGTGGCACTCCAGATAAGAGCTTTCAGAGATGACAGTGAGGAAAGTTTATGGCTGCTAAAGCAATGTATAAATACCGCATATGAACAGTAGGAAATAAAGTAATCAATAGATTACATTTATGTATGTACACCATCAAGACGTGCGCCAGTCACTCAAAGCCTGAGCTAAAATAAAAGCTTCTCTCTAGATGAGCTAGTGGGATCAACAGCAATCCTTCACATCTGGGAACGTGCACCCTGCAGCACTTCACAGAGCATCGAGGAGAGGATACAACCTAGGAGTTCATTTACACAGCTGGTAGTTTAAGAACACTGAGGTCCTTGAGTTTTTGTAGCCTCTGAAATAAATCCTTGTAATTCAAAGTGTGCCATTAGCATTCACAAACGGTGAAACAATCACCCCGAACAAAAGCAAACTTGTGTAACCAAACAGTAACCAAAGAAGCCTTTGCAATAAGTTAATACAAAAAACTTTGTTTACTAACAGCAATTAAGGTGCCACTGGATATAACTTGGTTTATTTCAAACTCTTGTAATTTCTATGAATAAAGTCCCTAGGAGAGGCAGACTAAAAATGAAATGCCCGTTAAAATGCAAGACAGCTGTACCTAATTATAAACCACAACAAGATTCAGCTGGAACTTGAAAAAATTTGACCTTATCTCCTAATACTAGAGCTTAGCTATTGCTTAGTCAAGCTTTTCCAATCCACCTCCTAACTATATATCCTCAAGTTTTCTAAAGGGGATATTGTTACAAAAACAGAACCATACACATCTATGTATTATCTTGCAACTTTTATTGTTTCTTATATCCATAGCACCATTAAGAGTTAGATTTTGCTGCCTGCCTTTTACATTCACTTTTCACAGGTGCAAAGGGTTTCATAAAACTAACAGGGTAGAATGGATCCAGAGTGTACAGGGTGCAACCTTCTGCCACCCAACACAGAAAGAGATAAATCCAGAGTAATTCCCAGTATACATACTTCACGATCTGTACTATCCATTTGAATTCCATGACCTAACACACAAAAATCGGGATTTTATTCTAGTTTACCAACAATTAAGAGCTAATCAAAAAGCCAAGCTGCACTAAATCAATTAATATGCAAATCTAGTGAAAAACACCTTAAAATATTACCTGTAATCACTGAACATGCAATAGAATTGCCTTTTTGCAGGCACAAGAGTTATCTGTCCATGACTCCCAGACAGACACTCAACTAAACACCAGGTAAGTAGCAATCCAGTAGCTCCCTGCCCAAAGGGGTTGTTAGGTCTAAGACATAGATAAATTTTTGTCAGTCTTCTAACTTATGCTTGACTTTTTACACTCTATATGTACTTTGTATCATTAGCCTTCTCAGTCTACCACAGTCCTGGAGAAGACTTATACCTCACCTAGCTCACAAATACAGACCAAGTTTCAGACGTGTACAAATGCGTAAGCTCACACAAGCAAAAGTGACCCAAATTAAAGCATTTTTTACCCGTATAGATGAGCTGCCGTCAGCTTCTAACACACAAAGATCTGGCCGGAGAGCTGTTGTTCAAAGGCAGACCTTCAGCATCCCTACACCTCTCCAGAGCCCACTCAGCTCCCTTTATCCCAGCGAGGCCACACCCACCCCAGGTGGTGCCAATTCCCTTTATCCCAGCAAGGCCACTCCCACCCCAGGTGGTGCCAATTCCCTTTATCCCAGCGAGGCCACTCCCACCCAGGTGGTGCCAATTCCCTTTATCCCAGCGAGGCCACTCCCACCCAGGTGGTGCCAATTCCCTTTATCCCAGGGAGGCCACTCCCACCCAGGTGGTGCCAGTTCCCTTGCCCAGGCTGCATCACAGCTGCCCCCACTTACTGCTGGTGCAGCCCACACCTGTTCTCACCCGGAGTGCTCTGCTGACCCCCAAAGGCACTACACGACTGCCCTGCACAGCTAAGCCATGTGGAAGGCTGCCACAAATCCTCTAACAACCTAACCCAGTGGTGGATTCAACGAAAAGAATTTAACTCCTGGGCTTGACCCTGCTACTGTTGAAGTCAGTGGTAACTCTCCCCGTAGATTTCAGTGCAACAAGGTCAGTTTTCCTGCTGGGGAACTGCAATATTCCACAGTGTTCAGCAAGGAGTGTGTCAGGAGAAAGGAGGCAGGTTTCTGTCCCACAGTGCTGGGAGCAATCAGTCTTTACACCACCAGACAGACAGTTCAACCAGAAAACTGCTACCAATTCAAAAATCTCTTCTCAACAGAAGAAAATATCTTTATTCCAAATAGCTGACTATCCGTGTATTTAAGAGAGGCAGAACTGCAGAAGTTTTGTTAAAGCAGGATCAAGACTCCTTTTTCCTTCAAGAAGTCATATTCTGCTTAGTCACTGAATCAAAATAAGGGATGGAAACTCAGCGTATAAAAGCATCTACACATGACAAAGTTCTTGATAAACTGATGATGCCAAACAAACACAGGCAGCTGTTTGCCCTCCACATCGGAAAGTTCAGATTCTTGAGTTTGTCAGATTCAATAAACATGATCCATTAGATAATGGAGAAAATTAATCCTGCTACATGCAAGTAATATTAAAAATTTATTTGAGAGGAGGTTGGATTTAGTCTCAAAAACATGGCCCTTTTCCAATGGGAAGTAGTAAAAAGTAACACCAATTGCTTCACACACTACATACTTTATCTGGATATGCTCTTCTTCATATGTAGCTAAAAACTGAAACCTATACAGCACTGTCTTCTTATCTGCACAAATACACCCATAAGCATACCTAATTCAGTAACTGTGTCAAGAAATTCTGAAGATATTAGTAATAAAAAGAAGTTTCATTTAATAAATACTAAATTTATGCATAGAAGTTTGCTTCATGCAGAGTGAGCTTGAGAAAGAAATGATGCATTGGCTGCATCCATCAGCAGCCCAGGGAGACATTAGTTCCATCCATGAGGGAGTATTAAGATTTAAAAACAAATAAAATTTAAAAAAAAAAAAAAAAAATTAAAAAAAGACCACCCACTGCCACAAAAATAGAAAACATGCTTTGAAGGGGCCTATCTTCAAAAAAAGGCCTAAAGCAGAGCAAAGGTGGGTAGAGCAAGGAAAGGCTGACCAGGGCAATGAAGAATGAAACCTTGCTCCTCACTGAGACTCCACAGTAACAACAGCGACTCCGTTAGAAACTTCTCTTTGGAGCTCCTTGTCTGTAGGAAACTTACCTGCTCCCTGAAGGTACGGGAAGGGCAATTCATGGGCATTTGTTAAATGTGCTGGGGAATTTATACTGCAGTGCCACAAAATAAGAGGCTTTATAAGAAACTTTGATGCAGTCATGACAATTATGCTGTTTTATTAGTACAGTACAATATTTACCTAAAGTAGGGTATAATTCCCTCATTCTATAATTTAAAAACTCTCTCTGATCCTAAAAGCCCACAGCCTAAAACCTTGATCCAACACACAATTAGAACTCGTATTCTAGAGCCTGCATCAACATCCACAAAAAGAGAATTAAAATATCTCACTTTTCTCCTTTCAGTGACCTTTCTCTTTTCTTCACCTGAACTGCAGTAGAATCAATATCTTATAAAATCAGAACCAATTCTCATAACCACAGATTTCATTGCTCAGATAGAAATAAAATCTTGAGATAAATCATTCTAATTGTTCACCATAACAAACACTTAAAATGAATTCTTCATCCACACTATTGCTTTTTAATAACCACTTATGTAAACCATATAGAATGGCAAAGAAAACCACATTTAAGAAGTGAAATTGTACTGCTTGAGTATCAGGCATGTGGACCCTAGCAACTGGATTACTGCCTGCTCTGCCTGATCCTCATCAGTATCTGCACAGACATCCAAGACAGTGAATACCTTCCCTAGATTCGAGGCAGTAAAATGAAGGAGAAAGGTGGAAAGAAGAGGAAAACTATATTTAAAATTTTTTGGGTTGTATCACTGCATCAAGGAAAACTATATTTAAATTTTTTTGGGTTGTATCACTGCATCAAATACCCTTTACCCCTCTCAGGCTCTTCCCTCCTACACCTGAACAACCTGTTCCCCCTCTCCCAAGGCACGTACAGGAACACTGTCTCCTCAGATCCTACCATCATTATCTCTCAGTGACATGGAGAGCGAGTGCCCATCATTATCCATCTGAAACACACTATAAAAGTAGTTTATTTAATGCACCTGGTAAGAAACATCCTTAAAAGCAAGGCTTGTTTTTCAAAAATTGTCTACTAATAAGCAAGAAAAACTTAGGTAATTCAAGCTGACTTTGGCACTCCCTATATGGATTGCACTTAGGGTTCTGAGGACTGAGAATGCAAGACTGAAAAAAATTAAAACACAAGCCTTAAGAGCTCTGTTACCAGGAATGCCATCAAAACCTCTAAATTTGCAGACTGTTTTAAAATGCACCCTCCCTTCTTGCTGCAAATAGCAAAGTCCTGATGTGGTTGCCAAGAAACCGGTACTTGCAATTCAGAGTTCACGTTTGAGAGATATTTGCACTCACAAACATTTACAAAAGCAAAACTGAAGCAAAGCAGAAAAGGTGCTATAAATTCCTCTCCTGATCTGTCAGTATCACCCTAAAACAAAGGGTGCATCCCAAACCTCCCCTCCCCAGACTGCTGTGCTACCAAAGAAACGCCTGGGGACTTCTGTTCCCACTGTCTGTGTGACACACAGAACTGCCCACCCATGAGCTCTGCCACATGCAGACCTCATGGTTTCCCTGGCATCTCCTCATCAATTATAGCGTGGCCACTGGGGTCCTCACCACCAGCAAGCTCTTCTAACTCACTGTTCCAGCTCAGTGATTAAACCCAGAGTTAATCATGATTATTGTGCTGTAAAGCACCTTGGGAGACATGACATGAAAAGTACTAAAAAATGCAGTTGAATTTGAGTACACTATATCTTCTCAAATGCATTTATACGTTAAAGATTGTCTTCTGTTACATTCAGTATTATGTTTCATACAAATTCCAGTCTCAATCCAATTTTCCTGTGCCATTTTTAATTAATATTACTGTTTGCAACCAGAGATTTGACAAGATTGGGTCCTGTTTGTGCTAGGCCCTGTACAGGCATAAGATAAGCAGCATTTCCTGGGAAAGATAACTCACAAGGTTTAACAGCCAATAAAATACAAGAAAGACGAGATGAAGCAACAGTTTGAGACAAACAAAAAGAAAGGCGGAAGAAAACCAATAAGTAAATTATAGACTATCCGTGCAACTATTTTACACAATTGGTTGCTGCTTTTAACTTCCCCGAAATACACATATTCATGAGGTGATCCTTTGGTGTACTTACTCACACAAACAGATGTGCTTCATCGCTTCACCTTTTTTTTTAATCTATTTTTTCCGCTTTTTCAATTATTTGCAACTTTATCCAGCAGTGGTGTCATTTCAGAGGTATGAAAATGAAGAAAGCAGTTACTAAGTTAGCCAGAAAAGTAAACATGTGTTAAGTATGAATGGCAAAACTCTGTGAAAATCTTCCAGGCAGGAACAGTAAATCCAGAAGGGCTACAAGGCTTCAGTCACTGTGTGATACGCCACAGTTCTCTTAAGATGCTTTTCAACACGGTTTTGAAAGGATGAGATCAGATGACTTTTCTTCCTTTGAATAAAAAGCTTTTCCAAGAGAAATAGATGTCAGTACAGACTGCTGCACTAGATGATGGCGCTTCCAATACCCGTTTGCAAAAAAAAAGAAAGACCAAATACTTGCTATAGCAAACCAAATAATCTAGATACAGATTTAGAAACATGTCTAAGTATAAATTTACATTTCCCCTTTAAGAAATGTTACTTTGGTTAACAGAGAAGAAAAAAATAATTAGGAAGAAGCCAGGCTCCTGGCACAGCTTTGGCTTACTTTAGTTATATTGATTCTACCAGTTCTTGTATCCTGAATCCAAGCATGAGATGCAATTCTTTTTAATAAAAAAACTATTTTTCATGAAAAAGTAGCCCTTCCTCTATTTGTTTGTCATCACTAGCAGGTTTCCTTTACTAAAACATATCATTATAACTAAATCATTTTAAGTTGATAATAGCATTTACCTGCAGGACAAAATAAAAAGGCAGAAAAACAAGTGGAAATTTTAGATGCATAGAAGCCCATTTGTTCTTATCTGATTATCCTGTCCATCTCCATGTCCCAAGGTTGTATACTTACAGCATTATCCTATTTGTAATCTTAAAACATACAGAGCTTTAAGGGTAGCCTCTCTATGTATGAGTGACAAGCAAGATTCTATTCTCCTAAAGAAGGATTATTGTCTTCCCAGTTAAGAAAGCAAGTGAAATGGACTTAGGAAATAAATTTGCACTGTCTGCCTCTAAAAGCCACCGTGATTCACCTTATTTTAATTTCTGCTGTTACTAAGGCCATCATCTAAAGCATATCAGCAGAAACAGCAAAATAGAAATATAAAGTGATACGGTAACAGGTTTCTACTGGTTCTGACTGATGGTTTGGATTCATCACTTTTTAGTCACTAGCCAAGGAAAGGAGGAGGAATGGGGGTACTGTATTATAGGAATTAGAAGTCCAGGTTTATTAGTAAAGGCTGCGTTTATGCAGCCTAAAAGAGCATTCCGTACCGCAAATCAAGAAGATATGCACACATGCAAAACAAATGAGGAATTTCTCTGTAACTTTTTACATAAATATGTGAAGTACAGTAATAAAGCAAAGTGAGATAATCATATTACTGATTTACCTACTCAGCAGCTATGCCAAGAATGAATTCAGTTTATTAGGTATCTTCTCACACCGGAATAGCATCCAGATTTCTTTTATACCACAGAATGTACTCTTTTAAATGATCAAGGTCACTCTTTAAACAGACCTTTTCTCCCTCCAGCTGTGCCTGTATCAGCCTTTAAAGAATATAAAAGGGGCAGTAGTTTTATTCAGGAGTTCCTTAAATACTGTCCCATTTGTCACTGTTCCCTATAAACCAGATGTTTGTCAAAGTGAATCAGCAACTGGCCCCTTGCTGGCTACAGAAAGCTGAGTCACTGCTTCTGATCTAACAGAAACATCCTACATCAGATTCAGAATACACATCACTATGTTGTTTACCAACCTAAGAGGAAAATAAGTTATTGCTGTGAGTCACAGAGGGAAGGAAAAAAATCACAGAAATGAAGATGAATGTCTGGAGCCCAGAACAACCGGAAACAATAAACAAAACTCTGACACACAGAGAAGGCAGGAATTGAGTGCCAGGAGAAGACAAATACTGCTATAGATTCAGATGTCTTTCTCTGATAACAACCACAAAGATTAGTGTTTGCTGCCAACTAAATCACAAAGAAATATCTTCTACTGTCCTGTACTTCAGCCTGGATTATTAGATTGTATTGAACTGTACAATTAGGCCACCACCAAATGAAGTACGGCAAAAGTTCAGCCACACTTCATACAAATATAAATATGCTAAATTAAAGGGTTTGCTCACTGAAAATCAATCGTGATATAATCATGCATCACTTTAACATTGAAGATGACATGTTTCCTTTCCATTAAAAAACTGCAGATTTGCCATGATTAGAGAATCAAACAAAAAAAGATGAACCTTTCAGAGCCAGGAAGAAAGAAGCTCAGCTGTGGTTCTGACAGACAGAAACTCATCACCAACAAAATGAGCTGAGGAAGGAGGGTGTTTCCAGCATATCAACTAAAAAATATAATCAAGAAGCAGATTATAAGCATGCTTGTTCTGAATGATTCAAGAAACATAATTTCTGCTCTTGCCCAGGTAATTAGAAGGTTTTCAACTCCAGTTCAGAGATCTGTTTTGGGGCATTTTTCATTCTCAAAACTATTCAGCTAGTAGAGTTTTTTCTTGCTTTCAAACAGTGACATCAATGCCAGAGAGGTAGAAATGCCAAATAAGAAATTTGTTTTTATGAGTTAGTAAGAGCTCAAGATTTAAAATTCCCCAATACCAGTCAAGGGGCAAGAAAAACCCAAATCACTTCAAGGAGACTTTCTGAGGAAGCATCCTAAGCTCCAACCCCATAGCACCCTTGGTCAGCAGGGAAACGTGGAAAAGGCAAACAATTTTAAAGAACACCTATAGGGCAAAACACAGCATGTTTTTTTGACTCTGACTTTAGTTATTTAGGAAACATAAAAAAGCCAATAAACCACAATCAAAACTTTACTGCTGACTCTGCTTAATTATCCAACTACTTGAAAATTCATGACGACTCTCGGCACAGGAGTCTGATCTGAGTGCCTATGCTGGCAGAATTTACAAACATGGGGCTTATAAGATGGACCTGTAACTTTTGTGTAATGGGCTAGTTCATTAGATTCATTTGCATCTTATATTACGTTTTAATGAATGTCTTGCATAGGATAATGCAGAAAAATTGTAATAAAAGATGACGAGATTTCAGATGTAACATTTCCATTGTCAGCGGAGCTTAGAAAAACAGAAAGCTGGTAACAAAATGAGTGTCACAGATCTGTTGATGATGCATGTAAAAGCTTCCTGAATGAACTAACTCAGTCTCTTGGGAGAGGGAGAAAATACTTCCCTCATACAACATCAGAAGGTCTGTCTTATTTTTAATTATTCTCCAAGTTCTTTATTTTATTAAGTCTTTGTTGCTAGAAATTGTGTAAGCATTTTTTCATAAGATATACACTAGTGGTTCCTTTCCAATTTCAGACTAGTATTTTTTGATTCCAAAAGTCTAGCCTTAAGAATTCCCTTCAATCACTGGTGTTACAATAAATACTTGTATTACTACATAGATCTAAAAAATAATTAAAATTTTCACGTTTTTATTTTGCACAGACTGCTCAGTAACTGTCGGAGCATCCCCCTCTTACATGCTCTGGTTTAAAAAAAGACAGAAACGTGAAATATCCTATACTGACATCAATCACTTCACCCATACAGTCACAGATCATTTTCCCATCACTTTTATAGGGTTTTTGGACTCCAGAAAAATTATCCATAACAACACTTAAGGGGAGGAGAATCTGTCCGTTCTCTAATCCTTTAAAATGATTGTTTACTCTGTTCTAAAACAAGGTGGTCTGCAACTTATTCCAAGTCAGAGAGGCACTAAATATCACCTAACCTTAACTCCTGGCTCTAGAGTTAAAATTCTGTTCCTTGGACACTTCTCTACCTGTCTGCCTGTACGTTTGTCTGTGTGTGCACAGAGCCTTGTGGCCAACCCACACTCTCTCAAAACTTTTGTGGCTTCTGGTATGGCAGCAGAAGAAACAAAGAATTTTAGGCCACAAAGTATAATGATCAAGATTTAATGAAAGGTAGAAAACTCATCAATACATTTATTTGGCAACACTGTTCTTGACCCCTGCAAAATCACATCCGTGACAGGCATAATACAACCTTCCTTCAGAAGTCAGCAATAGAGACTACTTTTAAAGTAACAACAACAAACTTATTTTTGTGTTTCAAAAAATAAACAAAAGAAATGCCAAGCTTTTATCCTTCCCTGCCCTCTCCCAGAACTGCGTTTCCAGACATTGACAGGATGCAGACACTGTACAACACCCATTCCCCATTTAACAGCAATAACCATTCTGGGACGGCACCAGCCTGCGAAGGCTCAATGGTCTAAGGTGCTTAGATGTGTTCCTCACTGTTCCCCTGGCTCTGGGCATTTAATAGACACGAACTGTGGCCCTGTCCAGGGCAAGGCAACACTGCCTTCAGCTTACAGCAGGAGAACTGCAGAGCACAGCAAAGAAGTATCCTGACTGATGTTACACACCCATGAATCTGTGTCAGAACCGGGAGATTCTGGTTAAACTATCAAGTCCCTGGACTTGATAAATTAAGAGCACTTAGAGTACCAAAGCACATTCTCCCTCCATAGAATGGAGTATGTTTATACAATAGGGAATGCTTATACAACACAATACAGTGCAGTGAGTAGACCCTAAAACTACCTTTACATTAGTTAGACTAGGAATATGAAACCAGCTTTTCATAAGGCTCAGTACAGGACATAACCTACAGAGATGAGAGGCAGAGTAATCTGGAATGCACTGAAATTCATTCTGCCACAGAAACTGCTACCATTGTCTGAGCCAGTTTGTTTAAACCCAACCAACCAGGTTCTACTGCAATCCCAAATGTAGATAAGTTTGGGACCCTGGGACATGGGAAACTGAGTTGCCACTTTCTGCTGTTTCACACATCTTCCTGCACCTTAGGAAGGCCACAGTCTAGCTTACATTTCAGTTCCCTAGCTTTAAAAAATGAAGACTTTTCTGCTAAGGATAGCACTTTTCTGCCCCAGAGGCAAACTAAAATAGATGATCATAAAAACTTGGGAAGCATTGTGGGCATCCCAGAGAAATACTACATAACATACTTGTAGATTTTGTTTTTCCAGAGGTTTCTCCAACCCGTTATTCTCAGTGAAAGACAACTTACCACTGCACATTAAATTCTTAAATTTACTGTCATTAATGTCTTGCATTCTAAATGTAAAAATATTCAATTAAACTTCTGTTGCATCTCTCTTTGCGAATAATCTCTCATTTATTTTTCATATAGACAAACTCAAAACCCTTCCTTCCCTCAAGTAACTTATCTGTAGGTTACAACTGGCATAAACATTTCTTAGTTACAAAGACTAGCAAGCTCTTGAAATTACCAGCAATATTCTATGCAAACCAAACCCCCAAAAGCAAACCAAAATAAATTATAATATGCATTATAGGAAGAAAAAAAAAGAGCATAGAACTAGCGTCCTATAATAATTCTAATTCATAGCTGCACCAAGGTGATCCCCTTGATAAATAACCAAGCATCCCTGTGACCTTCCTGAAGTAAGGTCTCCACATTTACTTGCCCTCTCTGATGTGACAGAGTACTCATTATGCTCTTTTTGCTTCCTATGAACTACAGCAGAACGTGCCACCTTTCCTTTCCAAAGACTTCCTCTGAATTACTCTGTAGAGACTCATTTCTCTCACCCAGTAATAACAAGCATGTCTACACTATTTCTTTCCCTCCCCAAAACTTACAACTTCCACTCCTGTGTCTCTTCCTCTGTGCCACTGCATTCATTATGCAGCACATCTCCACACTCTGAGACAACAGGATGCTGATCCAGACAACTTCTGGAAAACAGACTGTCTCCTCTATCCCTTACAATAAAGCCACCAGGAAAGACAAAGAGAAAGATATCAGAAAACTAATCCTGAAGGACATCTCTGTTATCACAGCTGGTGAAACATATATGACACAATAAAGAAATCAGTCAATAAATAAACAAGTAAATACAAAATAATTCAGACATTCAATATGGCAGACAAGAACCAAAGAATGTCCTTTTCAAATCTGTTCACCTTGGACTTCACAACATTCCAATAGGATAAAAGCTTTAATATTACAGCTATAAAGCCTTTATGATACATTCTTAGAAATGTTTTTCATTTAAGCATTTAATGACAAGAAAAGCACAAACAGAAAGAAGTTGATTCTGGTATTTATAAATGAATCCAGTATTAATGACTGTATAAAAACTGTGAGGAGTGAAGATTCTTTCATTTATTCTTTCTTTTTTTTTTTCATTTCCATAATTTCATTTAATTTATCCTTCCATTTATTATTATTGCTTTGAGGTGAATATTCCACTTTCTGCAGCAAGTCCTTACCTTTGGGATTATACATTTACACAATAAGCACAGGATTATCTTCACCTACAAGAAACAAGGAGATCATCTTTGCCCTTCATACTCCATAAATGACTTTTTATTGCTAATACAGTCTTTTTTTCCACTAAGGCATGAAGAAAACGACAGAAATTACTGTCCTTTCTGAATTATTTTTCCTAGGTATGGTCAGCTTCTTGGGGGGAAAGAAAAAGCAAACCACAATAAAATGAAGCTATAGTTTAACGCAGTGGAAAGATCTTTGCAGCCGGAAGAGCTCTGTAACAGCTCTGTGTGCTCGTATTAAGGAAGCTTCAAACTCTGAGCTGTAATTATTTTTGAAGATGATGAGCACAGCAGCTGAATAACCTGATCAGATTTGCATGGCTGAGTCAGTTCACATACACTGACTCTTGCTCATTGCATTACACTGAACCTACATAACGTCTTCGGGGGGATTCCTAAACCTCAGAGAAGACTAATAACATGGTGGGACCATTTGCACAATTGATTTAAACAATGAACATCTGCAATTTGAACTTCTCTGTCTTCACAGAGACAGACCTATACTCTTTAATAACTGAGGGGGGAACCAAATCAAAACAAAGCCAAAATGCACTCCTGTCACAAAACCCTGAGAGGAAGACAAATATAAGGAGTGCAAGCAACCCGTGATTCAAAACTCTCCTCTCTCTGATCTGTGCTGAGAAATGTGCACCTCACCCTCTAAAACTCACAGGAGTTGTGGAATCTGCCGCCTGGAAAATACTCAAAATTTAATTTGGCAAGGTCTTGAGCAACCTTATCTTCACTGGCCCTGCTCTGAGTAAGGGGATTGACAGGAGGATCTCCAGATATTCCTTCAAGACTAAAATATCCTATGATTCCTCTTACACCTCGTAGAATTAACTCTTTGCTAGATTGTCTCCTCCTAACAAGAGCATTTCAATTTAAATTCCCACTTTAAAATGCAACCATTTGTGCTTTCTTATCTTACATCTCTATTTCCATTTCTTTTAAAATAACAAAGTGACCAGGGCTGAAGTGTTTCAAATTACGACTAGTCACTAATACAAGGAGAAAGCAATTTCTTAGGGCTAATTTAATGCACTTCTGAATCCTGTAATTTATTTTGATTCTGTGTTCTCTCTTCCTTTCCAGGCACTCTGCCAAAGGAGTTAAAGAGGGTTTTTCTGGCTAGATTTCCAATATTCTTCACATTTTTGGGGTGGTTTTTTTTTTGCAGTCTACAGACATAGGTGGATTCATGGCCCAGAGCCAAGCAGCAGTCATTAGTGAGAATTAAGCCGTGTGAAGCTGGTATTAAAGCAGAGAAAGTAAACACCTCTTACTGTATCAAAGTACACTTTGAGAACAAGGAGGTAGGCATCTTTGCTTCCAGGGCAGATACAGGGAGGAATATTTCCTGAGAAAGAAATATTTGTTTCTTCAAGTGTGATCTTATGTAGAGAGCTCTTCAAGAGTTCA
>JAWWTY010000158.1:7973309-8012575 GCA_035222235.1 Margarornis squamiger
AGGGAGGAATATTTCCTGAGAAAGAAATATTTGTTTCTTCAAGTGTGATCTTATGTAGAGAGCTCTTCAAGAGTTCAGGAAGAGACTTGAAGAGCTTTGCCTCCATGGCTGCAACTTGTATACTAGACAAAATGCAGGGTATAAATTTTAGTCAATTTTTAAGGAATGGACAGAATGGGATTTCAGCCTACAATCCAGGGCATTATGTAATAAAGTAACTTCCTTATCATCATCTGTAGTGCAGTAAGCACTGGATTTAAATATGGCTTTTATACTACTTTCTAGAGACATGTGTGGTAAACCCAGACACTCCACTGACTGCTTTTTAAAAGCTCCTTTTTTTAGCGAAGAGCACAAAGCAGTGTGAAGTGAAATTGAACAGATGAAACAGAAGGACAGCTTCAAGCTCTTCAAGCTTTCTCCTAAGCCTCTCCCTCCCTCAAGAAAAGTAAGGGGCACACTGAAGACTGAAAACACTACCTCATGTTACCCTGGGTCAGCTGGAACCTTCACCCATGAAACACAGGGCTCTGTCTTCACTCCCATTCACAAACAAGAAGCGGCAGCTCCAGCCCGGTCCCTGTGGCACTACTGAGAGCACGTGGGCTCTGGAGCCAAGGCTGCGTGTCCCCCCAGGGTCCCCAACAGAGCATTCTGGGCCAGGGCATCAGCAGCTGCCTGCCCACTCCTTGCAGTGCAAAGCAGGCAGGGACAGACACACAAACACAGCAAGGGCACCTCGCCAACCTTTTTCCCCACTTCTAAGGTTGTCCTGGAGCACACAGAACTTCTACAGCTGAGCAATGATCCATAAAGAGGTGGCAAGACCAAACATCACAGCTACCTCCTGATGGCCTTTGCAGCTGTGCCATCTGGGGAGGGATGTAAACCTCCATGCGTAAAGACAAATGTTTGAATTCTGAGCATCAGGTTGACATCTGATATTAAGTATCTAGAATTGCATGTCTTTTGCTCTGTTTGCTGCCCAGAGAAACTATTCAGAGGCAGTCATTGTCCATCACAAAAAACATATTAACCTACAAAATTCAATTACATGTCGCTGGCTCACAGAAAATTTACAGGTGCTCCATTTAACCTCCACAGGATACCAACTACAGAAACAGTGTGATTGGCATTTTTAAAATTGGGTTCAAGTCTTCTTTCCCAATACTGGATAAAGAAGGCAGTTTTTCAGGGGAAAACCCAAACAAACAAATGAAACCCAAAGCACAGAGAATTTCAGCACTAATTATCTGACCTCACTTGTCACAGTATGGGATGCTGTATACTAAGCTCTCTGAAAACACTGATTCCCAGCAACGTGCCTTAAAGGGGAAAGTGGGATGGCACAAACCCTTGTGTACTGAAAGCAAGAGACCATATTTACAATTAGAACATCTCTAAGAAGGTGAATTGTCACTTGCCTAAATCTGATCCAGCCGAGACTACTCCTGTTATTGCACTGCTGATGAAAAAAGAGGAGACAAATGGGAAAAACAGATCTCTCGAGCTCACATTTAGCTCAGAATGTATCAAAAAGGAGTGAGGGTGGTATATATTACTTTGTCTTAGAGATGGAGATTTCTACTGATTTTAGGCCAGAGTGAGTGTAAATGCTCTTCATGGAGTAAAACACTACCTTAAGCAGAAAATATTCCCTGGGATATTTGCACTGTCTTTTTGTTTTAAGGCTGCCTGATCCATCCAGTGTAACTTATTTTAATACTACTGCATTCCCCACATATCATGTATTAATGAATATAAACACTGGAAAAACTTGGTCCAGAAAGGAAAATATAGCATAAGGAAGGAGAGCCGTTAGAATAACAGAACTTCTGATTGCACTCTAAATGAACAAATTATGTGAGAAAGACTTCTTTTCTTGCTCTATCTCATTCTGAAAAGATATAGCACCTTTTTTTTCCTTTTTGAGGTGGAGTAGAACACGGTAAAAGGACAGTTTAGTGACATCTTTTCAAGGGCATAAGTAGTAATACAGCGCTCTTCAAGACTTAAACATTTAAAAAATATTTAGAACAAAACTGCAAGTTGCCGTTAAAAAAAAAATTATCACTTTAAAAAGCGAACTGTCAGTAGCATCCTGTATTTGTCAAACACTGTTCTTTGAGTCCTTGATATTGATTAGTATTCCACTTGAAGGAGGAGATAATGAAGTAGATTATTTTTTCTGCAGTGCACCTGACACAATCAGAAAGCTGACACAGAGTATTTTCCTACTTTCCAATTTGTCTGCCCCACCTATTTTCTTTTCTTTGGAGGCCACAGGGGAGAACGAATGGGAATTAAATTAAGACATTCCAGAAAATAACTGAGAACAGTAATGAGGTGCATTTAAATTCTACACAAGACACGGGAGGAATGAACAGTATAAAGCAAAAATCAGATGTATCCTTTGCTATCTAAGAGAATACAATGTTAAAGGTATTTAAATGATTTTCTAAAGGTTCCTCTTCAGTATAAATGCTAATATAGTAAGACAGATGTTTCACCAAAATAACATCTCTCACTTTAGAGCTATTTTTCTTCTGACTACATCTGCACACAAAATCTCAGCCTGCATGTTCATGTATCGAAGATGCCAGAATAAGCATATGAGTAGCTGTGATTGTTAATTAATTCACAGAACAAAAAGCAGACAACAACCATATGGACTTTTTCAGCTGGAAAGCACCTGGGGCTGGATGTCCAGGAGAACCCCTGGTGAGATATGAGACCACACAGCCTTGAAGAGGATCAGCCTATGAATCCTCCTTTTATGTTACTATTTATGTAGTTGCTGTCCAGCCAAATGCTATTACATAGCCATGCACTCCTGGCTTCCCAAAACACTCGTGTTTTCCGCCAGCTGCAGAGTAAAATAAGCTACTTTGGCACCTGTAACAAGAGCCCACCATATTTGGAGCCCCATTCTTCCATGCAGCAGGGCAATAGGAGTGAGGACAGCAGAGCAGGACCCTGCAGGGGCACAGGTGCACTCAGAGAAACAAACCCAAAAAGACACTGATGTGTAGCACATAAAACAGGAATGTGGCATATAGAAAATGCAAAGGATTAAAATGCACCAAAGTCAACAAAACAGTGAGGGGAACATTTCGTTTCTTTGTATCTTTAAGCCTTACTAATTTCAGCTGAACTCCGGGCTTTGTTGACCTCAGGCCTGCAGCAGAGGAGAGATTTGTTTGCTAGGGACTGTAGTTGCTTGACTGCCAAACAGAAATAAGACAGGAGTTCTTAGGAAAGGGAGCAGAATCCCTGCTTATCCTGTATTGGCTCTAGAGCCCAGCATTTTTGATATGTTTGAATAACAAATTGCTAAATACTAATTAGCTGGCCATAGTCTTTGAATGAACCATGGTGAGAACAGCCCTCCCATCACAGGCCTTGCTTTGCTATATTAACACAACTCCCTGCTATGCACACTCCATTTTTAAATTTGCTGCCATTTGTGCAGTTCTAGGGGTTACCCATTTTCTCACACACTTGGGATGCTCAAGCTTAAAATAGAGGATACAACCTTTTCTTAGAATTCCCTTGAGCACTTAAAAGCAGCCTCCTGGCACTATTACAAGGTAAGTCTTGTTTAAGTGTATTTTTAGGCTGCTAGATGTACAGAAGTTACCTTTGTTGGTAGGCTGCTTCTGAACACATTTTGATCTGTACTGTGACATACCAGCTATTCAAATCTCCATGTGACACTTGTGTTTATCAGTATTTGAAGAAGTAAGCCAGGAGAACAGAAGTCTGCCCTGAAAGCAGCTGCTTTATGGTACTAAGCAATGACTGAGAAGAACATTTGCATGTCAAGGTTTAGGATAGAAACAATTCTCAAGTCTGAAGTGAAGTGCACAGTCTTATTCCTATATTAGTCTAGTGCCCAGCCCTGATTCTTTTCTTCCCACAGCAGTCCCAGATGCTGAGTCCACGAGATCAGCAATGCTGAAAGGAACTGGGCAGCTTCTTCCAGGCAAGGTCTGCAGGGCTTGAGAAAGACCATGAGCATTTTCCCTTCAGGAGGCCTTTCCAAGTCTCATCCACGTTTCACATGACATATAACAACCGTAAGGTAGAAGTAAAGCATATCCAATCTGTACGGAGTTTTTGACATGTCCAGGAACTGTACGTAATGTCTCTCCCCAACCTCTCCTCACCACTCAGTTCTTCTCCTGGGATGCTATGATCATTCCTTTTGGGGAAGTTGAATTTCAGGAGATTATTTTTTAGATTTTGGAATTTTTAAAATGAACTGCCAAGTTTGATACTGCTGAGAATTTACATAATCCCTTTTAGCAGAAGACTGAACACAATTAGCAATATGTAACTAAAAAGACACTATTCTGAACACGGACTCCTTTTTCTCCCTGTATAAAACTCAAGTATGTTTTTTTTCTTACTTTTTACAAAATAGTTCTCAAAATCCTGTGCCAAATCCTAAGGACTGGGTGAAAGCTTAAATGGGTTTCTATTTACCTGACATTCCATATAAATCTCAGCATACCAGAGCTGCTTAGTTATAAACAACCAATTCCAGCAAATCTTCTCTTTTGTTATCTTCAATGACCAAATTTATTTTTTTTTTTCAAACTAAAGAAATTTATCATCTCTTTTCAGTTTTGCCATCAGTTCCTACACTACCTTTACTGACAGCACCCACTGCACAGTCTGCAACTCTGTGAGGAATACATAACCAACCTGGAACAGCCAGTGCTTGCTCCAGAGGAACAGTTAAATGACATCCCTTTCAGGTCATTTTACTCGTCAATTATCTTGCAAAATTGCACTTGCATTTTTATTCCTTCTAAAAGGTAGTCATATTGTGAAGTACTACATTAATTACACATCAGGCTGTGTTGAATTAGTCACATTGCTGCAACCACATTTGTGCTGTGCTATAATGTTTCAAAAGCCATCACGCTGTGCTAAGCTGTACTTTAAAAAAATTACATTTCTTAGAAATGTGAAATAATTTTTAATAAAATGCATTTCCTTAGAAATCTGAGTGTATGTTCTAGATTAACTTTCAGGTACATTAAAAAGGTCACAGAAAAAACCATGAAAAATAAAAGGGAATGGACCTGAAATACTCCTTTTTCCAAAAAATTCATTCTAAAACAGTATGTCACAGAATTCACACTTCACATTTGAAATGCCTACTAAAACATTCCATTATGGATATAGTGTTGCTTCTACAGAAAGCAGCCTTTAAAACAGACTGTAAGATAGAGCTAAAAAAAAAAAAAAAAAGGGCTCTAAATTGTTACCATATTGCCTTTACCATAACTCTGCTCTGGTGTGTCATCAAAAAGTCCAACCACGAGAGATGTCAGACTATCATGAAGAAACAGCCATAGGCCTTTAGGCTTTCATACATCAGTAAGTTAGGATAAGAGACCTATACCCTATATTCCAAGTACTTCTGGAATTTTGCTCTTGAAGGGGAAAGCTTTCATCCACTACAAGACAGAGAGAGGCATGCAGAGATCTGCCAATAGCCTGCTGACCACAGGATTCAAATCCTACCTACATATTAGCTTTATTCTGACTAATTGAGAATACCAGGGTCTCCTATCTCAGCGAGTGCCCTGGCCAAGGGGCAGTTAAATATTCAGCCTTGAGTAGCCTGACTTCAAATCCCCTGTTCAGTAAAACAGCAAACAAACTAATCCCAGGGGCCTCTGATGGTCAGACACAACTAGCAGGACATTTGTCTGAAATCAGAATCAGTCTCCTTCTGAAGAAATTCTGCCATGGGCCTGGGTAACTCTTCTTGATGGTACCATTTCAACAAATGAGTATTTTATGATCAAAAGAAGTTATTTTACTCATGTTTTTAAGGGGCTATAGAAACATTTCAGCTGCTTGAGCAGAAGACACACATTTTCCTGCTTCCCACAAAGTGTGAACTACTGCAGGAAACCATATTTTCTGCTTCTTCAGAAAAAATAAGAGCAACAAGAATTTCTTACAAAGAAATAAAGTATCTTTTGAAACAGAAACATACATTAGTACCTAAAAGTACTTGACAGTTAAGAAAACAGAAGGTCAAACACACCTCTTTGTAATGCAGCATCAGTGCTAACGGGCATGAATGATTTCATAGTAGGAAATACTTAATACTCAAGCTTATCCAGATAATATTTTCTTTTCTAATTTGGTTTGGATCAATACCACCCTTAAATAAAGGCATGCAAACTGACCTAAAGGACACTGAAGCATTGTTGTCATTATTAGTAAAAATCTACTAAACCTAATCTATTAACAGCAGAACACTCCCAGTCTTTCACTAATTTAACACAGCAGTCAGTCCAACAGATCATATCCCAGAATGAGCTACTCCTGATCTCCCATGGGACAAATTCTGTATCCCACCATTTTTGGTAAAACTTGGTTTCAAAACTCCTCTGCTTCTCTTGAGGTGTATTGGAGAGCGAAAGGAACACTTGAAGGAGTGGTGTTCTTCCTTGGCAGTCAGCCTCATCTGAACGAAACTACTTTTACATCAGTAAGGCATTTCTCACCCACATTATACCCTTTTCAAAGCCTTTCTACTGAAATGGAGAACTCTTCTCCCAGGGATGCAGCCATCAGTGCCAAACTTGTCCCCTCACCAAGAGGAACCCAGAGCACCATGGTGAGCACCCAGACTACTCAGAGTGGGCAAAAGGAGCTCGAGCACCCACAAATGCAAATCATAGCAGCGATGGGGCTTCCAGGGAGTACAGACACAAACGGCATCTATGGACTATCTCAACTGGGTCACACAGAGAAGAGGAAAGGAAGCCAGGAATGACCCCTTATAACCGAGTGGATCAGTGATCACAACAGTCCTTGGGAAGTGTGGCACCCAAGTTCAGCAGGCCGATCCAAACCAGGCAGAGGAACCAGCATTCGATCACAAGTTTCCCATTCTCTGAGACAATGTCTTGTGCATGAACAGTGGCAGAAATTTGGACTGAGAGGAACTCTGCACAAAAAACATCAGCCCCTCCATGGAGTGACCAATGGTTCCGTAGAGATCATAAGAATCTTCATGTCATCTAAATGTTTAATTCCCTTCTTGTGTTTGGTACTCAAAATGGTGGCCAAGGAGTTTTTCTCAACCTTAAATCAAGGTTTTAGGCAAAGTTTTTATGTTCTGTGAACATCTTTACCACCCTCTAGACTGCTGCATTAGAATAACCTTCATCATAGTGTGCCTTGTGCACCAGGCACAATCATCTTTAATTTTAATTTCTGATTGACATTAATTTTAACATCGCTTAAAGAAAGAAAAAAGTTACTAAGGGCCTTGATAATATTTAATTTGCAAAGAAAGGAACTTAATTCATTTTGAGGAACATTTCATATGGGTTTTTCATGCTGAGTATTGTTGGGGTTTTCTTCTTTTTTGGGGAGGGAGGAAGGGGAAAGCTACAGGAATAAAAAGCATCTTCACGACCCAAAGTATGTCAAGTATTCCCCAACATATGGGGAGTTCTAACTGGAAAATAATCGTGATATTCTTTCCCTGAGGATACTATAACTGAGTTTAACAATTAAATATGTCAAAAGATAGTTGTGTTATGCTGTTTCCTTAAAAAAAAAAGTAAGAGTAACCAAATTTGCCAAGAAAAAAGGAAATTATTTTACTTTTCATATAATAAGGATGATATGCAAATTCACTAATTGGAGAGTTCATTTCACATGGGTTAGCTCTACAGGACATTCCTCTCTGAAATAACAAATGTTCAAGCACCTAATTACAAATGTTGCTATAAATAAAGTACTTTGGGCAACTATTTTAGTCATTATGCTAAATAACTACAGTAATCATTATACTTTAAATATGCTGCAATGTGGCAAGTGTTCAGATTTAGTACCCTTGCATTTTTATTCTGTATGTGGATTATAACGTTAGGAAATATTTAACTTAGTAAAACACGTTGAATTACAATTTTTTTTCTCCTACTGACACATTCATCTCCAATTCCTGATTCATTTCAACACATTACTTATTCCAAACAGAGCTTCCAACAGTAATATAATTATACTGACAGTACCTCTCAATTATTTCTTTTAGAGCTGTTAATTTTTGTGTTTTAAACATCATCAATAATCAGATGGAAAAAATTTATTAAAGCACCAATAACCATTGTCACTCCATTCTGTTTTCTCCTCTCCATGACAATTGCTACACAGACAATAAATTCGGCATAAAGTACAAGAAACATCTGAAGTGAGGCAGACCTGTCACCCTTGCAATACATATTAAATTTCTGTAGTTGCTTCATCCTTCCCCACCCTCAGGACTTCTCATTTCTGTGCTGAATCCCACTTTGACTTCTAGATAAGTAGTAACTAAACTGTGACAAAAAGAACAAAAGAAAATATATTGTCATTTGTAAAAACGTTAATCAGCAAATCAATTACTGATACTGTGTCAAGGTCAAGGAAGGTCTGCACATTCCGCTTTTGCAGAATAGCTTGGAACAGTTGTCTGTATGAAAACAAGGCAAGAAAAAGAGATAGAAAACTCAGGTGTGCTGGAATGAATGCAGCAAGAGGATGTCAGAATACAGGAAGGCTGCTGTAGGAGACCAGCTGCTCCGTAACAGCAGCAAAATTGGAGTCAACATACTGTGATCATCTGATGCGATACATTACTTTAAACTTAGCATTACTAGGGGAAAGTAATGGAAAAGTTGTTTGGGCTGCTTTCTGAACAGCTAAGAGAAAGGAAGCTTGATGGTTTCAAAAAAAAAAGTGTTACACACTCAGGGTTGCCCCTGGGCATTGCTTCATCTTGCTGTTTCATCCACATCAAGTCACAAAACAACACCTTCCTTTCTATCTTCTTGACTTTCAGGAAGAGTCACTTCCCACTCTGGTCTTAAGGGAGTTGGGAGCATGAGGAGGGCCAGCCCACTTTAGACTCAGATAAAACCAAAAACTCTTTGAAAATGTGGTTTCAGAATATAAAAAAACATCCAAACAGTGTCCCTTCAAGACTGTCTCTTCTAGATGAGAATTACCCTGACATTTATTCCTGTCTGTAGTTTTCTTAGGCTATCAAAGTGATATTGCTTTTGTATAAATACATATATACCACACTCGTCTTAAAAAAAAAACTAGAAGCCCTTATAATCAGCAATCTCATATTCCACATCCTTCTTATCTACAGGAGCCTGTCTGCCAAACAGCTAGTATTAAAATCAAAAGGACCAATTTTATACAATTTTCATGTTATCAAAATAATTTGCTTAGTGCTACTATATCTCACCTTATTTGGCTTTGCATGCATTTAAAGGAATCTATAGCAGCTTTTGTTTTACTTAACTTGTTTTGCTCACCTTTAAAAGAAGTTAGAGAGATTCACCTAAGCAATAATGATGTCAGCTAACAAAAACAAGATAAAATAAGAACAATCACCTCCAGATACTTACTTTGCTGCTCAGGTAGTCTATCTGCCACATAGTCTTTGATGAGTCTCCTACCACATTCAATATTAGGCAGCCACATTCAATATTACGGCGTTTGAATGTCAGAGACTAGAACATGTAAAAGCAGCGATGGTTCCAGCTTGGTACTTGTTGGTTTGACATGCAGCAGGCAGTATCCACTGACAAAGGTGATAAAACATCGTGACAAACTGACTGAATTTTACAAGCTTTCCCAAAGTGCTTTTTCATATTGTTTAAAGCTTTCCAGGGAAAATGTGTTGGCAGTATTAACTGGGCAAGGTACTGACATGCACAGCATTAAAAGGGAGCTAATACAGTGCTCTCTGTGCTAAAGAAAGTGTGATGCTACCAGCCTGTAAGCAATCTGCTTCTCTATGTGTCTTGCATGGCTTGAACGGAGAGTGGCTGCAAGCATCTCTAAACAGGAGCAAGGAGAAGCATGTGTGATAAACAGCTACTCCTCAAAGCTTTCTTCCCCCTGGTATTTGAATCCTTTCACAGCTTTACAGCAGACAAGCACTTTGACAGGGTCCTATTCAGGGCATGTTTGTTTTGTACTACTTCTTCAGGCTCTGCACAGCACCTTGCAGTGTTCAATTACCTTCTGCATCAGCAATTTAATTTCTTGCAGCAAAGTCCTTCCTCGTTCTTTCCTGAGCATGGAAAAGCCCTCCAGATGTCTTTTAAGATTCTTTAAGTTACAAAAGCAAGGACAAATTTAAAAAAAATATGAGAATGGGATAGCACATTTCTGCAAATTAGGCAACAACATAAGCAGCAGCTGCCTGGGTGGGAAGCTCAGCCAGGACATCATTCCAGGAGGCTGCAGTGCGCTACAACTGGAGGAAACATGAATGTAAATTGCCTGCTTGTATTTGTGCTTTCCTTCACTTTGAAATAATACTCAAAACCAAGATATAAACTAAAAATAGACAGAACCTCATTCTCTACTGCACTTTTCCTGAGCACTGTTATATATCTCCGCTATTGAAATACATGCTTGTAAGTCCAAATGATTAGCCAAATATGCCTCCTAACTCATACGCCAACTCTCAGTCCATTCTAAAGCTCTCTTCTGAAATAATCAGATGTTCACCCTCTCACCAACACCAGTAAACTAAAATCCTCTTCCAGTATGGCAATATTCTGGCCTAAACACTTGAAAACACCATTTGCTTTGTGCCATTTTTCAGCTAATTCAATCTACCTTTTCTTTTTCCTACTGAAACAGATATAGAAGGTATAGAGAGCAAAGCATTAAATGACTAATTGCCAAAAGCATGCTTTGTATCTTAAATGAATTAAAATGTGGGTATATTATGCCAAAGAGCTTCAGAATGAAAAATAAAATAAATAAATTACAAGTTACAGACAAGCAACTTATTTTGTTTCTTTTGATTTCATGATTATCTGAGAAATATTTTAAATTCTTGACTGGCTAAAGTTTATAAATATCTTCCAAATCATATGGTCAGTAAATCTGCTCTTTTCGTCACCAGTTTGGCCATGAACAAACTGATCATTCTTCCACATAGAAAGTACACTTTTTCTGCTACCCATACTCTTTCTACCTCAACTGTCTGCTCTTCTCCACACCAGGGGTCACAAAGGGATTCCTATAGAAGAGAGTAAGAGCAGGGTACACTTGTTCCTTGCTTCAGCCATAGCTCAAAAAGCCAACAGTTTTCAGACTATGACCTGGATATAGTTTCTATGCATTTAATTACTCTCAGTGCTTTTCTTTCTCATTAACTTTTCCAGATTCCCCTGTATTGATGGCAAGTTTTACCTCCATGACAGCCTGTAGCAAGAACAGCCATCATCTCCCATGTGCTTCAAACTTTCCACCTACTAGTTTCACCTGGCGAGTGCTCATGCTCGCATTAGAAGAGAGTGAACAGCTCCTCCCTCTCCATGTCAGTCAAGATTTTGCAGACTTCTATCATATCCTGTTGCAGCTCTCTCTTTCCTAGACTGAACTCCTCCAAATTCATTTACATTGATTCAAAAAGGGCTAGTGTCATGGAGAAAAGAAAGCTACAGGAAGACCTGAGAGTAACTTTTCCATACTTTAAGGGGGCTTACAAGAAAAAGGAGGTCATAATTGCTTTAGCATTGCCTGTTGCAACTGGTCAAGGAATAATGGTTTTAAACTAAAAGAGGATAGACTTACACTAGATATAAGGCAGATTTTTTTCACAATGAGGGCACAGAAACACTGTCACAGGATGTCCAGAGAGGTTGAAATGCCCCAGCCACTGGAAACATTCAAGGTCAGGTTGGACAGGACTTTGAACTACCCGATCTAGTTGAAAATACCTCGGCTCATTGCAGGGGGGGGTTGGACTAGGTGAGCTTTAGAGGTCCCTCCCAACCCAAACTGGTTTATGATCTTGTGACTGTTGAATGCAGTGTTGTAAATGGCACTGAAATAGAAGCAATTTTTATTTTCTAGCAATACTCATTGGAGTATAACAAGAGACAGGGCTACAAGCCTAAAATTGGTATGCTGAGTAGTTGAGAGTACACTGCTCTTACAGGAAACTTTTCTTCTAAAGTTGTTCATTCCCAGGCCCAAAGAATTACTAATAAAGCCTTCGTGTAGTGTGTGATTTAATTTTAAATAATTAAAACATATGTTCCCCAAGCTCAGAAGGAATGGCCAAGTTAAGGAAACAACTATTTAAGCAA
Organism: Margarornis squamiger; assembly: GCA_035222235.1. Classification (NCBI taxonomy): domain Eukaryota; kingdom Metazoa; phylum Chordata; class Aves; order Passeriformes; family Furnariidae; genus Margarornis; species Margarornis squamiger. The sequence goes on from JAWWTY010000158.1 coordinate 7,985,459, forward strand.
TTCTCAACTCTACCAAAAAACTGTGCTGCAAGTTAGCATCTGCAGAAAGAGGATACTCCCTTCTCTTCCAATACATATTCCCACTGCAGGATGTGTAGAGCTTGGAATTAGGTTAGCATGAACTTCTCAGTGTCTTTAAACACGATAATAAAAATAAAAATATGCCTCTGTACTTTGTGAATGTAACTGAAGAAATTATGAATATTTTTCTTCAAATAGGACCTTAGGGTGTAAATTCAGCTCAGCTGTAAGTGCATTTAAGTGTATGGAATAATTCCAAGAATAAATTTGTCCCACTATTCGGAAGGGTGCTTGCTTTATTGAATTAGGAGAATCAAGTGCACTCATCCTGTCCACAGATCCATTCGTCAGTAGGTATGACAGGCCATAAGCAAAAATCTATTATTAGCACATTTACTGAAATGCAGTTTTTCACCTGCATAAGCACTAGCCATGATCTTAAAACTATTAAAAGGACACTGGAGCCTACCGAAAAAAACCCCAAGGACCCAGTTTTTAATTTCAACTTCAAAAAGGTGATACATATGCAGGGTTAAAGAGAGGATCTTAGAACGTGCTAAAATTTAAGAAAATCTAACAAACCCAGTTTATTTCATCAAAGCCAATTCTGTATTTCAGGATAATAAAAAGGAGAAGCTTCCCTGCTGAATCTATGTAAAATTCTCTGTGCCACGGTGCCAAGTGGTGGTGAGGCACTAAAGCAGAATTAACCAATTAGCGGAGTGTTCCATCTGCTACAGCCTGGACTTGCTGTGTCTCCACACCTCACATACCATGACAGAAACTTCTAAAGGGACATCTTTAGCAAGAAAGCATCTCCCTCTCTGAAACACCTTTCTTTTAATCTTTTCTACACACAAAACCAAACATGGTCACTTTAGAGGAAGCCAGAGCATTCAGAGTTGTCCAGTTCTCACCATGAAAGGCTGGGGTCTTTTTATGTAGGCTTTGCTATAAGTCAATTCAAATACTCTTCGGCTGTGAGAAGCGGAATACAGCCATGTATCTCTCTGAGAATTGCAAGACAAGTGGTTTTAAAGGACTAAATAAAATAGAAACTAAGAGACTTTAACATAAATGCATCCAATTTCACATACTCAAGATTTCACCAATTATTTACTGCAAGAAACTAACAAGATTCCAGACTAACAACTCTGGATAACAAACTTGTGCTCAGAGGACAGCAGAAGCCCAAGCTTCCTGCAGTGCCAATTTTGCACTCCTGTCAACTTAGGAAGGTATTTTTATTTTTGAAAAAAGTAGATTCCATATTTACACTGACTTTTGTCATTGCTGAAAGTGTTAATCTGCATATTAATAGAGACAAGCCAGTAACAGTGATAAAAAACACAGAGGGAACCAGACTGCTGGCCAAACAACAGCCTGGTAACAAGGTTTCACAATCGTTCTGACTCACAGAATCTGAAATGGAAACGTGGAGACTAAAAACTTCAGTGCCTCCTGCCTTAAACCACCTATCTCTCTCCCAGTTTGCATAATCTCAAGCAGAACTCAAAATGAAGCATTCGTGCCTCTTCTGGAAGAACAACAAGCCTATAAATCAAAGTCTCTCAGCTGTGTCTGCAATTTGCAACATTTCAGTAGTCTCTTCCCCTCTAAGGATGTGATATTTAAGCCTTGCACACAGTTTGTGCTGTGGGGTTGGACTGGATCACTGCAGTGCGGCTGATAGGAAGGCATGGGAACGTGCTCAGGCTAAAGGTGCCATGCATAAAAGACAGCACATCCTTCCTTACACTGCACAGGTACTCTGGAAAACAGCGAGTGCTAATTCCCCATTCTTAAGATCAGAAACACAACCCAGACTAGACTGTTCATCTTTGATCTATTATCATTTTAGCCTTATTATCAGCATCCTCACACAATCTATTTTTTCAAAAGTAAGTTATCATGGACTGAGTGGAGCAAAGCTTCTCCTATTATTTTTGGGGTAGATTGTCAGTAGAAAATCAAATGCCAATGAAATTCCTAAGAGCAGCTTGCTCAGTGGTGACAAGATACTGAATAACTTTCATTACTGTATATTTAAATATATATAAAACTTTTGTTTATTAGCATAAAACTCAAGTTTAAGATTCTCAGGCACAAATTGATTTCTCATTTGAATCAAGAAAATATAAACAGAGAGACAGTGTTTTCTTTTTATGACAGAACCGCATTTCTGCCACGTCAAGTTTGTAAATCTTGCTCATAGAATTTAGTAACAAATACAAAAATTGAGTAACAAAAACAATGACGGAGCTTTCCCTATTCAAAATCAGAAATAACATGCTTGCAATGTTGTGGCTATAAACTGTTCACCAGAAACGTGCTTTGTGAAACTACAGTTTTGCATATGTACATATGCACATGTCTGCGAACGAAACGCATTCAATTTAGGAGGTTGGAAGAGCTGTTTCCTGTGGGGGTTTTGGAGTAACTTTGTGTGGGGAAAAAAACCAACAAAATCAGCCAAAACCACAGACAAACATTAAACAAAACAAAAAGAAAAACCAAACAATAAACCAAATCAAAATACCCCATTCCCCCCACCACCATGAATGTGGGAAACTCATCTAATACCTTTGTCTTGAAAAATATTTTGGTGATTTAGGAGGTTTCTGAGACATCTAGAAACAGAGATGCCTTTTTTCCAAACACCATATTGACTAGAGCATTTTGTTGGGTCATAGGAAGCTCTACATCCTACTCCATCTTCTCAGGACACACACACACACACACACACACACACACACAAATCAAATCCACCTTCGGATCTCAGTCTTTCATTTCCAAGGGTGGTATCTCATTATTGCAGCCAGTGTGATCAGGGGTGAGTTTGTCTGTCAAAAATGGCATTGAGGAATAAAGGTTTGGATAATCATCTTGAAAGTGCAATATGAATTTTTCTGCAAAATCTTACATTTTCTCTAAACTTATTTTTAACCTTAGCACATTCTAGACAAAAACAAGGATATCATTTTAGAGGATCTATGCAAGACATTAATGCTATAAACTTATATTCATTCTTGCTAAAAGCTTTAGCATTTTCTGATACATTCTATGAATTTTAGGTCATTTTTTGGCGGGAAGGGGGTTTCCTTGTCAACAATTCTGCAAGAACAAAGAAAGTAAAAAAAAAAATCGGTATCTGAAAATAAAGCTTAGATTTCAGTGCAAATTACCAGATTCAGTGCAACACAGATGCAATCCAAAGAAAGATAAAGAGTTGGGATTACATCTGCTGTGATTTGCCAGATGAATTTATAGTAACTACTGATAAAAGAGTTGTTGGGGAAAGGAATAGATTTAAATCAAAGCCAAATGTAGGTCAGTTCCTACTTTAGGTATGAAAGTATGTAAAATGCCAGCAGATGCAGTGCTGTGCTCAGAGAGCAGGCGCTCTGTGTCTGAAAGCAGGACTCTCTGGAGGGGCAGTGCTGGTCACTTCGCCTCCAGGGAGAGGCTGGGCTTTGGAGTCCGAGCAGAGACACAGCACTGCCACCAGAGCTCTGCTCAAAGCTCACCTCTTTTCCAGGACAACAACAGATACACAGAGCAGATGTCTGTTCCAATCAGGAGAAGAAATATATACCAAACCACGTTAAAGCCCGTCTTTCACTGAAGAAGCAACATTTATCTCTTCCTTATAAAAAAGAGGGGGAAAAGGCAACGTTCACATCATGGAATGGGGGGCAGATGAAGAGTAACAATCCCTGAGACTGCTGGTAGCTGGCAAACAGAAAGGAGATCTTTACTGCCATGTAAAAAATGTGTCTGGTAGTAGGATTTCACCATTCAGCCAGCAAGTCTCATGGTTTGCCATAAGCATGGGAATACAGCACCCCTGAGCAATCCTGAAGGAATGGGGAATTCTCTCTGCTCCAGAAAAGCTACTGTTACTTTTGGTTTTTAAAACAGTGTGACTGCATACATTTGCATTTTTCTGGTGTGTATACAATACTTCATTTTATAAGATACCAATGACACACTTGAGGGAAAAGGAAAAAAAAACCATGGTATTGTTATGAAACAATGAAACACTGATTAAAGAAACCCACACACACACTAAACCAGTAGAAACACCACACGCACCAGAATTTTTCCTATCAAGCTACACTAAACCCTTTTCAAGGATGCCTGGAAAATGATGCCCAAATATTTATGTTTAATCAGCATGAATATACTATCTACATTCTAAAGGCAAATTATTTGTTAGATACATTTGGTAGTTTTAAAGGGTTGAATATATCTCAAGTAATTTTTAAAAAGTATTTTAATGACCTTATTCTGAATTGCATATTACTCTAGAAATAATTCCTTTGACAAATTAGGCTGTGCTTCCATGGCACAGACATTTATCCTTTACCTGAAGACACACAGGAAAACATCTATGTCAGTAAAAATTTAATAAGGAGGGCAGGCATATGACCATCTGGAGGTAAATTGGGACTACCTGGTCATAATCCTTACAACAAAACCATATCCTCCGAGACACTGTCACAACAATAACACTTTGTAAACACACACAGACTGCAGCAAGGCAAATCGTATTTGGCAGGGCTGCCCCGAGGTTTGCTCACCAACAGGGCTCTGCTTCTGAAGCAGCCTTGACATAACCCTGAAGTTTCAGCCATGCTAAGGAGTAGTCAAATGAAAAACAAAAGCATAAGTCAATTGTGAAAAGCTGCTTTGAAAATGCACTTGCCTAATACACTGGTACTCAGAAAACAAACCAGGCAAACATGGGGATGAGGTGAGGGAAGGGAGCAAAACTGAAAACTTTTTGCTAAAAAGAAGCTGATTTAACTGAATCAGAAGTCTTTTACAGGAAAATAGCAATGCCACCAAAATTTTCAGTGGAAGAACACTCATCAGGCCCCACCTATCTCACCTGGCAGGGTATATGTAAGTTATTATATATACCTGGTATATATAAGTTATCTCTGCAAAATTTGACAGGATAGTCCAAAAACTTGTTATCTGATAAAATCAATAGGGTAGAGGAAGAAAGAAGGAATTATTCCTTGTATAGTCCATTTTCTGCCCCTTGTATGCTCCTGTTTCAGTTTTAAGGAGAAAATGAATTCAAAATGAAGAGACCAAAATTTAATCTCTGTATAGGTTCAAATCTGTCCTCCCAAAAACTCACAAAACTCAAAGTATTCTGACTTTTTGGATTAATACAGGTTTTTAGGATCAGCAACTAAATAATGAACATGTCAGAATGATTAATATTTATGGCTCTATACGCTTACTAGTTTTAGAAAAAGCCCTGAAAGATCACAAAATACTTGTCCCACTCTTGCAAAGATCTCTAATTTCCACAATATTCAATAAGGCCTCATTAAATTGAAGTATTTGATGAAATAAACAAAAAAAATAATTTGAAAACAACTGAAGGTCCTTAAGGTTATACTCTATGCTAAGGAAGACATTCATGTGTGCAGCCACAGCTCCTAGGGGGATCACATTCAAATTCCCACTTTTTTTATTTGGGAGAGGAACATAAATACAAGAAACAACTGAGCATAATAAGCTTAAGAAAGGAGCAAACTATCTGAATGCAGGAATTAGTTGATTTCTGTGGCCACATTTCATTAAACTTACAAGTAATTAGAAACTGCTTCTGTAACAAACTCTTGAGGTAACTAGGACTGCTCAGCTGGGTTTTTTTTTTGGAGGGTGGGGGGATGTTTGCTTTTTGCAATAACCTGATTTTGTACATAGATATTTTTAACTGACTGAAGTTCTTTGGCAAAACCATTTGAAATACGGTGTCTTTCTATCAAATTCAATTGGTTTTGGAATAATCCGTTTGCAAGAACTACGCTAGCATACAAATATTCCATGGAGAACCAGAAGTGACCTTGTTGTGCTTCACATTCAGCACAAAGCACACACTTACTGAATATCTGTGACCACGCCAGATTTCAATCCCAGCATCCTCCTTTTCCCTCATGAATGAATCTCCAGCTAAAGTCCCTGGGGTCTGTACTCACCTTAACAGCTCCAGCTGGCAGTAATTACTTTACAGGTTAGAAAAGAAAATACTCCTGTTGCTCTTTCAGCCAAGATACTTTGCATATTTAAACTTTACTTCACGTTTGAGCATGGCCGTGAGTTGCTGGATTTCTTCTTAGAATCCTACAAGCAACCCTAAATTATCAAATCAGTCTCTGCCATCACAAATCAAGCCTGCAACAACAGCATCTCTAACAGTAGAGATTTAAACATGAAAAAGAATCTTTTGACAAGATCCAAGATGAAAATTCACATGGCAAATAAAAAATTTAATTTTAAAATTTGAGGTGCACTGCCTAAAAGTTAGAAGCTCACCTAAAACCCAAATTCTCAAAAATCCTGATACATAAGTTTTATTTGAAAGCCTCAGAGCCCTCTACTAGAAGGACCACCAAGAAATAGACTAATAACAGCATTAGATCCATGTAATTACACTTTTAAAACCTGTTACAGGTGCTGCTATGTCAGAGAGCCGTCCTCAGTCACAGGGAGGAAAAGGTCACATTCCTGTCTTGTAATTTATTAACACTATACAAATAAATATTTGAAAAAAACATGCATATTTGATTGCCTATGCAACACTGCTGCCTTGGGCTTTTTACTACTGAATATATTAGGTCTGAACTTTCAAAATCTTGTGAAAAAAGGAGGTGAAATCACAAATGCCTTGGGAATATACAAAGGCAGAGGAGAGAAAATTAGACAGCAAGGGATCTTAAAGCAAAGGAAATCCTTCCTTTTTGGCAGTTGATGTGTGTTGCATGCATTAGTATGCAACAGTACCCAGAAACACTAGCTGAGGTTATAGTCACCTCATTTTAAGTACTGTTTATAGTAAGAGACAGTCCTAGCTCAGACAACTTAGTGTCTCAATAGGCAAAACAAATTATCTCCATTTATAGAACTGCATGTCAACCAGAGTCAGAAATAGCATTTCATTAGCACTGAGCTCTCAAAAGCAAGGGGAGAGTCACAGCTTGTGTTAAACACATGTTATATATTAAATAGCTTACAATAATTAGTGGTTAGATTTCTTTTAAATAAATAAAATAAAAATGCAGCATATAATGTGAATAAATTTCAATAAATCAAACACAACAGAGAATGTGGTCAGTTCTACAGCGTTTACTGCATGTCAGCTGCATATTGGTATGTGGCTTTTCACAATGGCACATCAGCGTTGCTCCTAATACAACAAAGCAGGTGTACATGTGGACTAGACCATGGACCAGCACCTCTCTTTGAAACAAGTATCACGGGAAGTCAGTTGTTGCCTTCCAAATAAAAGTGGTTTCTTTAGTTTGATTTCTTAGGCAGAAGAAGGGGACAAGGAGAAGGGGAAAACGGAAAAGAAGATGAAGCAATTTTAGAACAGGAATTGGGCTTCTCAAGCCCTCAGTCTATGTGTCTTATCTGTATTCTGTACTACATTTTAAGAACTAAATTATAAAACATTAGTATTCACACATGCATGGCATTTATTGCAAGCTAAACTATTTCTTTAAAATAAGATAATTAAAATTAGTTGTGGTAGGCATGAAATGCCTACAAAATCTTTCTATAAATGTTCACAGAGCTTGCCCTTGGACACAAGCTCACGACTGACAATTAAAGCAGCCTGACTATGCAAAGAACTTAAACACTGCTATAATTTTCTGGCAGCAGAGGCTATTGAATTAAAGTGACTCATTATTAGCGTTTACCCTTTTGAAGTTATTTCTAATTTGTTTTGAATGCTCCAACAGAAAGCATGTTAGACTAGCCAGAGGTGAGACTTTCAACAACCCATGTCTTCTAAACGAGACTAGCAGAGTTTCACTATACAACTGCATGGACTCATTTAGTACCTGGGTGCAGTGAGATACTGAGGACTTTTCTTTCCCTAGGGAACAAATCCAAACTCTGAAATGACTGAATGAAGGGACAGCATTTCACAATACTGCCACCTGATGTGACATGATCCAGTTTCTGCTGAAGTCGTGGTCTCATGCAGAGTAGCTGCCACCATCCTACACAAGCCTGAGACACATGAGCACAACTTGGAGCACAACTTTTCGGGCATCACCTGAAAATTGCCCGGACAGCAGCTGACTCAAGCCAGTGTTGCTGAGCCCTCAGCAACAAATGCACTGAAGGAAAAAAAGCAAGTGGTTATCAAACTACCCAACGGCTAGAGGGTCATAAACCTTTCCTTTAGGGATGCATCATTAATGAAGGTGTGCTACAAGAAGCACAACAGGGCAGAAATCTTACCACAATGCTGCAGCTTTTCAGGAATCACAGAACAAGCATTTATAGCCCCAACACCATGAAAATATACTGTGTATGTTCTCTTTCAGTAACTGTCATCACTAATGACTCAAGTGGCCCACCTTGAACCGTGGGGAATTCAAACACACTTGCATTAGAGAAAGTAAGCTTTGATGCTGACTTCTGTTAAAACAGATCAATTACTTTCCTGTGGTACTGAATTCCTGACATAAAGGAAAAACCACTGTTTGACTGTAATTGGTTAAGGATGACCATCAGCAAAGTAGTTATTGACAGACAGACCTTTGCTTTCAAGGACTGAAATCAGCAATGCAATGTTTAGAGACAATGTTTTGATCACGAAATGTCTCTCTTTAAAAAGCTATTTGTGCAGCTGACTTCTGAGCAAACTTTCTTACACAAAGTACAACACATGGTGTTCCACTGCCTGAGAGCTGTCACTACAGAAAACAGTTTAGTTTCAAACCCTTTAAAGTTCCTGAAGTACATAGCACCAATTAAATTTATTTCTGCACTGTAAAATTCTGGATGATTAGGTAAATGTAGTGCAAACCGGATGGCAAACAATCTGTTTCAAGTCATGTGACAGGGAGAGAATGAGGAGGAGCACATAATCTTTTTGACAGTGTTTTTATCCCCCCTTAAACTTTCCTAAGTCATTGCAGAGGATTTGAGGGCTTTCTACACACTTAAGAAAATCTTATTATTTACTACGAGAACACAAGATAATGAAAAATGGAAGTCTCTTGAAGGGAAACTCCATTATGAGCACTTAACTCTTTTGTTACCTCATCTGGGATTAAACACAGCATGCCTCAGCACAAAATTCACAGCCAACCCCACAGCCTCCTGGACAACACTGAAAACACTGCCAGAGTGAGGAGGAGGGTTTGGACACCGTTCCCTGGCAGCCACCTGATTAGACTGAAACAAACTGTATCTACACATGAAGTTGAGAACAGGTGGGCTTATTAAGGTCCTGCCTGTTTTCACAGATGAAACTCCTGCTTATTTCAGCAGTGCAAAGTCACATGAAAGGGGGCAGGGGGATGATGACACGAAGTTATGTGTAAATCTAAAATGCAAGAAAGCAAAAGTTTCATGGATACTGTTTTCAATTACTATGAATATTGAATTATAGAAATCATAAGCTATGAAGTCACTTGATCAAATATTCTGTAACTCATTTTTCATTCCTTAAGTTCATCAGAGCTTAATCATACTAAATTGTGTGAAATTTCATAGTAAATAACCTCACATACAGTTTTATATCCTTGCATATACCTGATATAATCAAAAATGGCAATTTAGTGGTACGACAAAGACTCTAGAAATAGTTATTGATGAATTGCTTATCAAAGTAATACTTTCTTGGAAACTACTAGTGGTTATAAATTGAATGAATATATATGATAGGGTTTTACAGAATGTAGAAAATAAAGTTCATGATTTGGTGACTCTGCTATTATTCTAAGTAATGGTAAAAATATCATATAAACAAAAAATACAGGAATAAATGTTGAGCAAATGTTCAGAATACGAAATAAAGGTAATCCATATGGTCGTTATGGTTAACAAAACAGAACCAGTACTAAGGAAATGTTTCAGCTGAGATTATAATGAGACTGAAATTTATGAGTAGCAGGTGCTCATAAAGGAGGATCATGCAACACCTGATATATGCTATGATAAAAAACCCATAAAACATGTGTATAATTTGACAGCAATAACTTAGTTAATTCTCTCCTAGAGTTTTGCTTTTTACTCCAAGGCCTTGATCAGGAAGAATTTTGATTCTGATTTTAGTTACACATTTGCATAAATGTCTTCTTAGGGAGGCAGACTTTTCTTACTTGTGTTCAAAATTAATTAAAGACATTGACAAAAAACATTTCAAAGCATGCAAAAAAAAAGGTAGTATGGATAAAAGCATGTGGGATAATAAAAGAACTTGCTTTAGATCTTGTCACTGTGATATGACTCAATAAAAAAAGGTTAAGGACATGAATTGATAAATGGGGATGTGCAATCAACAGGAGCGAGGAAGGTAGGAAAGTATTTAAAACAAAACAAACAGATACAAAATAAGTGCAAAAAGATGACATCTGGGAAAAGAAAACAATCAGGGAAACAAATAATTCCCAACTTCAGCAGCACTGGAAAGAAGAAACTTGGAAAAAACGGCTGTGCTAAGGGAGTCTAAGGATCAGTGGGAAGAAACAGAGTGGTTCTGAGCTTGACAAGCACTACAATAGCAGAAAATGCCAATGGAACTTGGAATAAGCTGCCCATGCAGGAATACTTTTGGGTTAGTGACTTCATTAGGTGGCTCTTCCCTAGTGATTAGAATGATGGGAATTGGTGCTCTTCAGACACTTGAACTGTGAATCCTAGGTTAATATGGAGGGAGGAGCTATAATGGCATTTGGCAGTCCAGAGCAAGTCAGGAATTTCCAGTTTCAGCCATCCTCCTGCCAGGTCCATTTAAGTTGCATTAGCACCTCTTGGCCACCCAGGCTCTGTGCAAGAGACAAGATTTGTGCCTTCATTGAATAGTTCCTGCCTATTTTCAGTAGATATTCCAGATACAGATTTGACCAAGCAGATATTGAAGAAATTGAGAGACTTTGTTTCAGGAAGACATTGCAAAGATAGTACATTTGAACTACAGAAATGAACACCTTTTATCCAGACTTGCACTTTAAACACCTCTCAAGACAGGAGAAAAAAAAAAAAATTAAAAAAAAAGGTGCTTTGATTCTTGTGCACTATTGTTATTTTCTGAAAAAGCTGCCTTCTCCTAATGTGAGAAAGGTCTTCAGCAAGACTTTCTTCCCTCCACACCCCAGATTTCCTTCCCTGATAATGTCAAGGACTGTTCCCTCATATGAATAAGTGTCATTGCACTGCCTGACACATCTTACAGTGTGTATGCTTTGAAACCTAAGACAGCAAAGATCCCATTGTAACAAAGCTTGTGCTCTCTCGTGAAGAGGGAAGGCAATACAATCCTTTGCTAAGAAAGACGACTAGAAATTCAGCTCAGTGCAATTTGATTGGAAGGAGAAGCACTTTATCTTTCTGTACAAATTACTGGCTTAACTGAACTGTGTTTAGTTCAGATGTTAAGAGCATTGCATTAATCCTCTGAACAATTTAAAAGCCCTCAGCCCCCCAGAAGTGACTTGTAAGAAAGCTACCAAAAATATTGATAAATAACAACATATATACATGAAAAACCCCGACTGTATTTTTGTCTTAAAATTTTATCTCGGAGCTGGTTTATATTTTGTAATGTCAGATTTATGCACCCAAAACACACAGTCGTTTTCTTTCTTTCCAATGAGTGAAGCTTGATTTCTTTAGGACAGGAATAAAACACAACTTAAACATGTCAGATGTTTATGTAGATGCTTCCAAGAAATGTTAACTCACAAATACCTATTTAGTCTTTATTAAGACATTCTGAAAAGCAAACATTTTCTCTGTAAAGTGCTGGTCCTGAGAAAAATGCAGCTTTTTCTTCTCGTTGTTTGAATAATGAAACTGACTTTTTTCTAAACAAGAGATCCTATTTTAAAAGGTCACCAACTTTAAGAAAAAAATTACAAAACACTTTTTTTCATAAATGAAGAAAAATATTTCTCATATGAACTGTTCAGAGACCCAAAGAAAACAAGAGGCAAAGAATCTTACTAAGTATAAATTAAAGAAGAAACAAACAACTCCATGGATTTGGCAGCATGTCTAAACTCACAGTGTGTTATTAAATTAAATCAGTGACATTTAAATGAGTGCACCTGTATGCATACAAAAATAATTTCCTAGTTAATTAGCTCTGCAGCTATGATGCCCTAATAGGTCAAAAGTACATTAATTATATTTAAACGAACAGAAATTATTTACAGGTAGCCACAAAGGCAGAAAATATGTCTTAATGCTTCAGATTCCTGCACTAGGAGATAAGGTCAAATATTCACTTATCATGTTTTTCAGGTGTAGAAAATGTTGTTGAAGGCAAGATGTTGTGTTATTATTGAGTGCAATTATACAGATGGTGCAGTACAGCCACATGAGATGGGATTGTCCTGGACAGAGGGAGCTGCACGCCACTGGAAATAGGTACAGCTCTGTGCTCGGAATAGCAGCACACTGAGAAAGGGAGAGGCTGTCAGAAAAGAGCCCAGAGCTGAATGGGAGAGAATGGGGGAGGGAAGCACTGGATCCGAGAAGGAATCTGAGAGCTTGATAAACACAGAGAGCTGCAGACATGGTGATAAAACCCTCAATTACTGGGGGGCGGTGGAAATATAGCTGAAGAGATGCTAAATGTTAATCAAGCATTGCATAGCCTTGCACCGGCATTCTGTTAGAGGATCTCTGTAGAGCATGCACATCTATTTGACCAAAATATATTCTCTGAGTTCTATATTTAGAAAATAGAATCACATGGTGAAAATTATTGGATGTTCCAAACCTGATCAGGACCGAAATCCCATTTTTATTTGAATTTAAAGGAGGGAATTCATGTTCAAACAAAGCAACTAATCATATTTCCATCTCTCTCCAAAACAAACCTCATTCTTCAACTTCTATCACAATCTTCAACTGAAGAAGCAATAAACTGGCATAGGAACTTTCACTGAAAGCCCCTGTAAAATGTCCTGTATATTCCTTCTATACATCTTTTTTGGTTTTTAAACAGACAGTTACAAAAAAAGTATCTGGACTCATAATGTCTGTGCACCTTAATGACGAGTTGTAAGTGAAAGCCCCTGAAAACCTGTGTACTTCCCGGAGGCTTAGGAAAAAAGCCCACCTGTAGCCAGTATCACTAATCCTTAGTAGGAATACAGCTTAGAGAAGCATCAAGTTTGTGTTGCTATTTTTTTCTGTAACTTCCAAAACTTGTTTCATCTCTCTATTGCAACTGACTACCTACAGGAAGCTGCAGTAATCACACACTTTATCTTCAGCAGGGAAGTGAAAAAGGATCAATAGCAGAATAGCTGAAGAAATCGTGAGTATCTCTCAACAGCAGTAACTATACAACAAAAAAGAGATCTAGGTGCAATTATTTGTGCATTAATATTTTGTTGATTAGGGGTTTTTTGTTAGATAGAGTACGTGCACTTATTTAAAATCAGGTAAGTTATCAAGTCAAATTGTTATTGTACAGCTTTTGTGACTAGCCTAGGCCTGGATGTTACATATTTGCTGCTCTATCCAACCTAGGCTGCTAGTTATTGGCAGGAATGGTGAGGGTTTTCAGTGGAGGAGGTGGTGATATTCCCAAAGGAAACTGTCATTCAATAACAATAAAGGCTGGATGCAACATGCAACATCGTTACTGATTTAAACATGTACCACTTGGTTGCATGCATTAGATGAGCTAAACTTTCAATTAAAGATGCCCTATGATTTTACTAGAATTTTACTATACCATGACAGCTTATTCTTTCATCCCGGGCATAAGGTGAATGGTTCCAAAGACAGAGTGAGCCAACAGGACCTAAACAGCATGACAAGTCTCAGCTACTGGCTGGGTAAACATCAGCTTCTGTTGTACAGACTTCCCAAGCTGGGCAGGAAGCTAGAAAGTCATCCATATATTCACAGAGACAGTTCAAATCATGAGTTCTCCTCAGTTCAAGCCTATTCTATTGCACAGATTTTTGCTCCATGAGGACACAAAGGTCTCTTGAACTTGAAAGCAAACCACAAAAACTACACACAAAGTGGTAGAAAATCGACAGGCAGATTCTGACAAGCAAATCCTAACCGCTCATGTCTTTGAACACTTTCAGGTGCTAAGAGAAATGGAAAACAGCACCTGGCTCTGTCTTCCTTTCCAAAATATTTGCTATACAGCACACAAAAACCCCAAAACAGAACTAGGTTAACCTGCCATCCATAGATGGACTGTTGATTGTGTACAGCTCTGGGACTAGTCAAGTACTGTGAACTGTGCTAATCAATATCATTGAAATAAAGAAATTTGTTCATAAACTAACATTCTGATAGTTCCTTTCACATTGGAAACTCACTTTCTTGTATTGCTTTATTAATATTTTTATCTCTGGAACTTTCCATGTATTGACCATATTAGGGAGGGTCAAGTTTGACAAAAGAAATCAGATGAATCCTTCCAAAAATTAGTCTGGTTGGTGTGAACATAATATACATTTCATATTATATTATATTGTCTCAGGGTTGACTGCATGGTTTCCTCCAGAATAAATAAATCAAAATTAGGACAACAAAACAATTTAAAACTCTCACCACCAAATCACATGTTAATCAGATCAAAGAAAGAATTAACTGATCAACCTAAAAACAGTGATTTCAAGGCAATTGCATGGAACTGCAATTTCTGCAAAGTATTTGCCTTCTCACTGAAAAATAGCACTAATCAGTCAAAAGATGAAGAAATAGCCAAACTGTTATGCAGTTTCTCATGAAAAGATGAACTGACAGCATTAATAAAAGACTTGTATAACACTATTGATAATCTGATTTCTAAGAGCCTTTAAAAAAATAACTAAACAGATCAGATTTTAATGAAGATTATTAACCTTCACAGAACAATTACTTTATTCCATTCTCTTCCTGTCTCTGTGGATTTTTAGCCAAGAGTGACACTGAAGTACAGCCATCTGCATATGAACCCATGTTACAAAATAACTGAGGAATAGTTTTGTGACCTTCAAAATTCTTGTCTCTCGGGCCAGTGGGGAAATTATAACAGCAGAGAATTTAATAAGTTCAGTTTTCTTAGCTGAATGCAAGATTTTTCTCCATAGCAGAGGAATCAGCCAGTGTCTACACTTAACTGTGGACAATATGAGGGCACTGCCACCTCAAAACGCTCTCACACCACTGACATATAAGGACTGGCAATCACATCCTTAGTCTGATTTTCAGCCAGTTCTGAGATGCAGATAAGCTATTTAATTACAGCAATTGTAGGACAGGAAATGAGGACACCTATCATAATCATTAAAAAACCCCTCAGATAATTGCATTCTAACTCATTCCTTATAATGAAAACACTGAAAGATGATGAAATAGCCTTGCAAATGGGGAAATTGCACTAAAAGTAAGTGGCAACCACCGGTGCTCTCACTGTGTGTTATGAGATTTTTAATACTGTAAAGTAACTGTGGCACTATTTTCTTTACTACCCATAAAAGAGCACCTCCAGAGAGAGGCTGAAGAACTGGAACAATACAAGTCCAAGTAATGATGCATAATCATTAGACTCTCCTCTGGCACAAAGGTATGGCCCAAAGGGCTCCCATACCAGGACAGAACTGGTCCAGCACAGCAGCACTGGGCAAAACTACTGTGCATAATGACCACGACAGAACAGGGGAGCCAGAAACTATAACCTGACTGCCACGGTTTTGTCAAAGGCACATCACTGGCTACATTTGCCTGAGTAGTTATTGATTCCCTGAAAACCAAACACCTCATCTTCTGAAAAACTTAGTGATTCCGCGGTTGTGGCAGATACCATGTGACACCATTGTATCGAAACCAGCCTCTGGTAATGCATCCCTCCGGAGTGAAGAACACAGTAGCAGTCCTGCCAGTCTTCACAGCTGTCATCCCACATCACTATTTTCTAAGTTGCATAAATGTACAATACTTCAAAAAGCAATCAGTCAACACAAAATTTTCATGTCATGCCATGGAGTGCTTTCACATTAACTGAGAAGACAGGCAGTATATTATGGGGCAAAATGTCTTTCTTATCTTTGTTACAATATTTTTCCAGCACTACAGTTCACAGCTTAAGGCTACTCAACATGGCAGGAGAGGTATGAAGAAAAAAAACTGGAAGGAATATATTTCACAGTCGTTTTTCTACAGGACTCCCATTTTCTCTGCAAATACAGTTTTAAGTAGAGTGTTAAACTAATCCCTTTAATTTAAGCCAAAGGCAAGCAGCTGAGAAAGGAGGAAAAGGTACACTATGCTTGGTATTGTTTAGCTCTTCTGTTATTTCATAGAAAAATATTGCTATTCTCTTTGAAAACAATTACTGCAAAGCAAGGTTTCAAGTGCACCAGGAAATAAAAGGAAGAAATTTTGTTGCTTCACTGCAAATGCTTCTCAAATTAGTACCTGTAGACATGTTTATTCAAGATCCTACTATGATGTCTGATGTTCTGGGTCTCAAATACACATACGTCTTTGAGAACTTCTAAAAACAAGGAAACTTGACAGAAGATGGAAGGAGCAATCATCTCTGAAAAGAACTCTTCTCTAAAAGAAGACCATAAAGTATGCTGCCACACAACCACTGCATCTCTCACAAACATTAAATTTCTTCCCAGAGCATAAATATGTTCTTTGACTTCACCAAAATCAGCATACCAGAATGTAACGTACCCAGCTGTTACACAGTATGGAAATTTCCTTCTAACCAAGAAAGCAGCAAACAGGCATTTGTGTTGATGTCTGTGGCTGTGAGCTCACCTCCCACATGCTTCTGCTACCCACAGGAGCTGCTGCTAAGAGATCAACATCATTATGTTGCTGACCACTTGGCTCTAGCAGCAAATAAAATGAAAATATATTTCCTCCATTACATTTGCCCTCCTCATCTACTTTCAAAAAAAATACCAAGAGATTGGTATTGCCAAAATACAGGCTTCCCTCATTGCTTTTTAGTTCTCTAGCTGTGAGAAGCTACTCAGTGTCCCAAGAAACCAGCACACTGAGCCACACTGTAACCTTGCTGGTCTTGCTAAATTCCCACTTTCACCTACAATCTCACAGGTGTTTTGGCACTGTAAGAGCACTAGAACTCTCCCTGCACTGTGGAAGGAAGGTAATGCATTTTGCTGAAAAAGGCTTAAAATATTTGGGTTTGTCTCAAACCTCCCAACTTCTCTCCTGATTCTGTAGGTGTACGACATAAACTCTGATTTTGTCACTGTCACACAGCTGTTCTGAAACACAACAGAGCTGCTGGCACTTCAGCAGAGCAGTGGCACAGAGCTCACTGCCCACACCAGATGAGACAGGAGGTAACAACTGCAACAAGCCATCACCCTGCTGACAGGGAACGTGAAGGAGAAGTGGAAAGAGAAGTACCCTCCCTTTTCTGCCTGGGAAGCAGTTGGTTCCCTTGTATTTCACCAGCAATTTGGTCAGGAGAGGCCTAAACCTACATAAGTACTTGGAATATTTTGCCTAAAAATTGACTCACCTACTGCCAATGTTGACTTTTACTTCAGTAAAACTACCCCCAGTAAGGCAGGGAATCTTATCCTCTCCTCTCCTGTGTAGAACTAAGGAGGTTCATGTGTTTGTTAAGACACTGGCCCAACCAGCATACTTTGCAAAAAGCCTCTGAAAGTACCAACAAGTTCAGAAAAAAGCCTCAGAGAAACACGCCCAAATTTAGCAATTTTTCTCAATGCTGAGGATGTAATAAGGATCACGTCATTTGAAGATGTTACAGACGCTTGAGACATGACAAAATGCGGTTCAGGCATGCACTACCAATTGAAAACTCCATTCTTATACTGTCTCAGATGCAAATATATGAACTTAAATTTTGAGGTCGTTCCCAAGAGAATTAAACTCTCTCATTTAACTATAGTTTGTAGATTGATCATTAAATACGTAAAATTTGCTGAGCCTGGAAGATTTTTTTCCACATGGATTACAGCACAAAACCAATATTGAAACTAGAAAAATCAATCTTTTACATTTCATTAGAGAAAAGGAGCACAGTTTCTTACCAAAACCCTAAATAAAGGGAAATGAAAGGAAAATAAAACAAAAAAAACCCAACCAACCAACCAAAAAACCCTATGACCAAAGACATATCAGATAGTGCATTAACAAAGATTTTACTTTTCTACACTGCAAATCTAACTTGAAAATAAAACAGCATACAACCTTTGCAAAGCATAAAAGTCAACACAGTCTCTGGATGGCCATGCCATCAAAAGACGCTGCTGAGCAAAAATTGTATGCCATATGCAAACAATGATCTTGCCCCAGAAAGCTATCCCAGTACAAGCACAAATGCAATGACTTCACAGATTTCCCCAAAAATACCCAGTCAACAACAATACAATGTAGGTAGACACAAGTCAAGAAGCAAAAACAAGATCATCAGTGCAGTGAGCATAACAAAGGAGCAAGTGATACAACGAAACATTTTACAAAAGAGTACAAAAGACATTCATTTCTTTCAGACTGCCAAAGGTCATCATTTATGCAAGAAAGTGAAAGAAAAAAAGAAAGGAGAAGGATAGAGCAGGAAGAGAGGCCCACTTTACAGGAACCCCATCAAGGGTCCAACAACCTTTACCCTCCTGAAGGACAAGTTTCTTTCTTCCACGCTTTGGCACTGTCGCTATAATAGTGCACAACAACACAGCCCAAAGGAGGGGGCAAGGAGAAGGACAATTTATTCTCCAGCATTTTTATCATGTGAGATTGCTGAGCTCCTAAAATCTGAAGCTTTTATGGGAGAACCCGTTTGTAATTTCTAAATAGGAAGTTTAATTGTAATATTTTCACTTAAAACTTATTGGAGACATTTTTAAGTGACAGCGAAGAATTCTGGGGAGTATATTTCAGTTTTCTTAACGATTATGAATAAATTCTTTTCAAAAGTATTCTTAAGTAACTTAATTAAATTTCTAGAATTTCACAAGTATTGAGTTTTCTCATTGTGTTTTCCTAGATCAGCTCTATTTATCTGAGTATTTGATGCTCAGACACCACAGTAACACATGTATACGGAAAAATGTGGACATAAAACTGTCATAAGAGAAACAGCCTAAAGGAAAAAAAGCATTAGAATAGAGAACGAATTAGAAGTGACAGGAGAAAGGCCTAATAATATTGAGTATAAGAAAACAGGGAGTGGTTTGTCACATTTCAACACATGAGTAGTAGATATCATATTTACACACAACTTGTTTCACTAAATTATTTCATGACCTTGGGCAGAGACTGTTTTAATCCTCTGTGGTGTATTTATTCCAGCATCTATAAAACAGATGTCATTCCTCTGCCTCTGTAAATCCAGCTCTCACCTCTTTACTAACAGGAATTACCTAAGATTCTGGCAAGAAGGTAAGTCAGATTTGAGTCAACTTTATTCATTATGCTATAAACCATTTCTGGTTGCAGATCTTCCGCTATTGTTCTTCTATAAAACTTGCAATACACTACAAAGCATACTGAAGCTCTATTTTCCTCTCCAAAGAAATTAAAAGTTTCACGTCTTAAACACATTAATTCTGTTGGCAGTACCAGTCCAGCATGTAAAAGTTTCTGATTCTAAGAGACAATGAAAACATTCACTTCTATAAATCAGAAAAATGTCCTAGGATAAGACAAACTGACAGCCAACAATTTCAGAAATCAAAGAGACAAGAGAAAAGTCAACCCTATGCTGAGTTAATAAAAGCTTGTTTGTGCCGTTATTTTTCATGTCAGAATTCTCTGTTTTAAAAGAACATAAAAACTTTGTTGTTGGTAACATTAAACTCAAAAACCAGAGATTTGATTTTCCTTGAGCTCAAACTTTACATTTCACCCTAAAGGATTATGCTTTGTTTTATCAATTTTTGAAAATGAGTTGGCATGAAATCACCATTTCTTTAGTTAGACAAAACCCGTTGGAAACAGCAGCTTAACTCAACAACAAAAGATTTACCAGCCAAATGGATAATGGGAAGTGAAATGCTTGTTATATCTCTTACACTACAATATTAACAATGAAAATTCGTTTCCCAGGCCCCTAGAATAACCATTTTTGGGTGCCCAATAAAATAGGAAAAATGAATGGTCCTGTGCATGTGAAAACAAAAGTAATTTGACAACCCATCAAGCCAGAAGGTGTCCTGCCTTGGCAAAAGAATGGAGAGAACTTTCCTTCTTCAGCCCTAATGCAAAGCACACCCATTAGTATTTGTGTTCCTGTACCACAAGACCACGCAATTAGCCTCTTTGGTGATATGACAAATGTGATAATCTAAAATCACAAATGTAATTCTGAATTCAACTACACTTCTAACGGGAGTATGACTACTGAAGAATGTTATCACTAGCCCTTTTTATTGGCTGGTCATCCCAAATGCAGAAAAGATAAATATGTGTACTATTTAATTTTGCAAATCCGCTATGATCCACTTGTTCTCATGAAAGAACACAAAGAAAAAGATAGGAAAAGGATATAGATTTCTTGTAGCTGGATGATGACAAAATGAAAGACAGAGAGGAAATAAAACTATAGACCACCCACTACTGACAGTGGTTAGAGAAACAAAATTATCTATTGATGTTGCAGGGGCAACAGGGGGCAAGAAGAACAAACCAAATATCAAAACTCTGCAGAGTTGGTGATAATGGAAGGGACGAGACTGCATGTGATCCAGGTATATTATACGTTGCAACACAAGTCCTAAGCAGAGCCTCAGGTGGGGTGATATGCAGTGTCCCATCACAGCACCCACCCCTGGGACACAGAGCACCCATGGGCCCCCAGGAACAGCTAGGCTTCCTCCTGCTCTGCCTGGGAGGAAGGTCTCACTAACCTCCTCCTCACTCTCTCATTTCTCTCTTTACAGTGACTGAAGGCTCCACCTCTATGGCTCTGCTCAGCTCCCAGACTGCCATCTGGAGTAGGCAATTTCTTGAGGCATCAGTCATCACTGTCTTCCCATTCTCCTTATCCCTTCTTGTCCTCACCTGGGGTCTGACTACAAACAAGCCAATGTCCTTGGAGCAAAGTGGCTGCACCACACGGTGTGGGGCTCTCGCCGCACCCTCTGGGGGTCTGTTTGTCACACATGGCAGACCCGTCTGAGCCCGTCACTCTCACAGTGGCTGTCACACGGTGCGTGACGCAGAGCCCTGCGGGCAGCCGGCACTGCAGACCCACCAGCAGAGCAGATGGGCTGTTCCTCAGGGCCACTGTGACTGTCAGCACTGCCCCCAGGGTGCCCCGCTCATCTGCCACTGCACTGCCAGGGCAGCACTGGGACACGGGCGAGAAGCACAATGCAGCAGAGGCCCCATACTGACCTGGAGGCGTCAGAGAAGACACAGCCAACACATCTCCTGCTCTACCTGTCACATCAGCAGGGTCACAGCCCTCATAAGGCTGTGCCTCACCCTCAGAGCCAGCTGAGAAAGCTACCTCGGGCTCCCAGCTTCCTGAGATCCTGAGTCAGGAGGAACAGGGAATGGTACCCTTCACTGCAATAAGATAAAGCCAATTAGCTTCTATCAGCAGGCTCTTACCTCTGGGAGAATAAAAAGATTCCAAGATCCTAATGATCTAACCAATACAGCCTTATTGTTTAATCTCCACTTCTCCTTCTCTTTTTTATTCCCTACTGTACTTGTAATTACTCACACTCTAAGAGGATATATCCCAACAGGCAATCCTGCTACAACCTGTGAAGTCAGTAAGTCCAATTTACTGGGAAGTCCAATACAAAACTGCAAATGTGCAAGAATACACTCAATAATCAGCAGTAAGAGTTTGTACCAGCAGACAACGTTTAACAGGCATTTGCAAAACCACTTTTTTTATCTGGAGTGAAGAACAAGGCCACAGAGAGGAAAAAGCAGAGATACCATATGAGAAAAAAAAGCTAGAAACATCTACTGTATAAATAATGAATGCTAACCAGTTACAGTGTAAGGCTGCAGTAATGAAGGGGAAGAAAGGGAGTGCAGCTTAACTGGTTCAATTTGTTATCCTTTAGGATTTAATAGTATGTTAATCACAGTATGTTAATGATATATAAATATTAAACACATTAAACAGCCATAAAACCTTTAGTTATCATGCAATGGTTAATATATGTCTATAATATATTTGTTCCTAACTGATTTATTTTGCAAGTGATTACCCTACTATTAATTTCAAATTAAATACCTATTTCTACACACCTATGCAGTTAAATTTAATGGTGTCTAACTATACTCCATTTATTGTCAGTATTAAAAAGTTAACATTGACTAACAGTTATGTTATGTTTGAAATATTTGTACTTGATTTTTCTATTTCCTAAAATAGAAGTAACTAAGTTCAAATGTTGCTATCAACCAACCTTCCACATATCCCACTGTGTATAGAAGGGAGTATGGATCGTATAGAAAAATTAGAATTCAATCTTGTCATGTGAAAGTCTAACAAAATTACCTGGCACAAACATCTATATGAATGCCACCAAACCATAAATCTGGCAGTGTTTTAGTTCTGACTGCTCACCATTTTACAGACATTACCACTAAAAATAACCTCTAAAAAGACATATTTTTATTCTGCACAATTGTTTCCTCTTTTTCACAAGAAGGATCTATGATCTGGGCTTGCATGGCCTGCCATGAAGCATCAGCTGGCAGAAACTTCTAGAGAATGGACTCCAGAGAATGTACTAGCAGGCTCAGCTGGGTTTAAGTCTAAAATCAACCTTATTTTATATGGGACTTCTTCCCCACACCATATCCACATTCACAGAGCAACACCTGGACCTACTATTCAACTTATGTAGTGCTCAACACATGACAATAAATTTGCCTACTTTGTGACAAAACATGCATTTGGTCTCAAAAGGAGAGACACCTGCATTTTGGCCACAAAACACACATGATGTTTCCACTCACAAGGCACCATGAGACCTTCAGAAGTAGAGCAGAGAAGAAGCTTTTTGAACAGTTTTCCCTTCCCTGAGCAATTACAAAAATCCTGATAAAAGAGAAAGGAGATGTACAGGCTACATGGATCTAACTCTCCATGGCCTCAGAGGTCAAGTACCCTGCTGAGAACGTTCATGCTCACATCACCTACTGTTTTCTATGCAACACAAGGCTGGCTATGGCCTAAGTTTATAACACAATTAGAATAGAATTGAAGAGAAAGACAAGCTTTTTCCCTCTGAATCTCAGAGAGAACTGAAGTAGAGATATTAGGGCTGATAGAGAATTTGATGGAGTTCATTGTTAAGTTTTGGTTTGCATTGCATATAGAGTACATTTAGGGTGTCCCACCTTCTCTGGGCTACATATCAGCCAACAACATTTGCTACAGATTGCAGTTGTTATGCCCACTCTGACCATGAAAAATTCACTAGTGTCCTCTCTCATCCACACATGAAGCATAGGCATAACACAGCTTTGCACTCATTTCACAAAAAAGTAATCTCTCAGTTCTTTAAGATCATTTCTCTATATTTTCATGGGAAATGGAGAGCAAAAAGAAAACAAAAACATTATAAATCAATCAGCCGAAAGTATTGCACCCTATCAAGTTCTCAGCTGTCATCAGACTTTGCAAGGGCCATTTTGAGACCTCTATTTCTTGTTGGTTTACTCTTGGTAATTTCTTAAAGTAAAACAGTGACCTTTAGTTCAGAGTCAGCAGTCCTTTTGAGTCTATCAAATCAATAATTTCTTCTGACTGTTAAAAGAAAACTAACCTCTATTTTAAGGACTCTGTGTTACAGTGCTTTAAAAAACCAACTAACCAAAACAAACAAAACCCCAAAATCCCACAGACCCATCGGCTAATGTTTATTACCTCTTTTATCGAGTTGAAGGTAAATACTCCTTGAGATTGTTGACATATTTGTTTACTGGTCCTATATTAGATGGCAAACAGTGACATCAGAAGAAAAGGGTTTCTGGATCCTCCTTGCAAATAGGTTTGGTTATTGCTTAGTCGTTGTAAACTATTTCCATCAATAAATCAAAAGAGAATCTTGACAGAAGTGAAAGGACCAAGTTTATCTGAAGTGTGATACAATAGATGTTTCTCATCAAATAACACATTTTTTGAGGGATGGGCACCATAATGAATGGTGCATAATTCCCAGTAAGGTACGTGTGCTAGTTTTGGCTGGGATAGAGATAATTTTCCTCAGAGTAGCTGGTATGGGGCTGTGTTTTGAATTTGTGAAGAAAACAGTGTTGATAATAAAGGGATATTTTCATCACTGCTGAGCAGAGCTTACATAGAGCCAAGGCCTTTACTGCTCCTCACCTCACCCCACCAGCTGGGGGTGCCCAAGGAGTTGTGAGGGGACACAGCCAGGACAGCTGACCCCAACCGACCCAAGGGACATCCCATACCATATGACATTGTGCTCAGCATATAAAGCAGGAGGAGGAAGAAGGAAGGAGGGGATGTTCAGAGTGATGGGATGAAGCCCTGTTCTCCCAGGGATGGCTGAACACCTGCCTGCCCAGGGGAAGTGGGGAATGTATTTCTTATTCTGCTTTTCATGTGCAAGACTTTTGCCTTCCCTACTAAACTGTCTTTATCTCAACCCACGGGTTGTCTCACTTTTATGCTTCTGATTCTCTCCCCCATCCCACCAGGGCAGAGGGAGCGAGCACCTGGGTGGTGTTCAGTTTCTGGCTGGGGTTAAACCACAACAATACAAAGCCACAGATAAAAGAAGCACAGGGTTCTGTGTTTGCTTCAGTAAGACACAATTAGAAACCAGGCAAAAGCTGCTAAACAAGAATCCTGACAAAGTGATGGAGCAGGAGAAGGGATGGCAAAATGAGAGGAAGAGTATAGATAGCATCCTTCTAATCACAAAAAAATTCCTCTGAAGTCTTCAAGACATGTCTTTGCACCCTTAAGTCAAAACAGAAAGATTTAACTAGTGAGAGACATCCGAATGCAAAACAACCTCAAAGAAAAAAGAAATTGTAAAAATTGAGTCAATATTGAAAGATGAAAGTTACATGCATGTAAATATCTAATGTACACACCAATGTTGATTAGGCCATTCTACCAGAGAGGTACCATTTCATTGCCAAACGCAATTTTCTCTCTCCATTCTGATTTGAAGTCAGTTTATTTCTGAAGTTTAGCAAGATTATGTTCACAAATTTGTCAAAAAATGTATTTCTAATTGTCATTTCAAAACATCTGCCACTATTTCACATAATGGGCTAGTACTGGCATCTTTATACAATGCAACTAGATTAAAAAAGCAGCGAATTTATATTTAAAATTTGCCTCTTATGTGGAGTTGTTTCAAATCACTAGCTATACCATAAAGATTCTTCAAGGGCATTTGAAAGAGAAATATCATCCAAGTAACCATTCCAATTACTATTTTTTCCAACATAAAGAAACATGTTCAAGTCCTGTTAAAATATTGGGAAAAATAAAAAAGATAAAATAACTGTAACAAAAAAAAAAAAGAACACAGTCACTTTAAGTGACTGTAGTGCAACTGACTATGAGTTTGCAAGTCCAAATTCTGTAAACCTCAACGTTACCAGTGAAGCTTGCATTTCACAAATATCCCCACATTATCATAGTTCTGTTTGGGTATGCCATAGAGAGATTTATTTTATTTTTATTTTTTTTGGAACAACCCTCTTGTTTGTCCAGAAACATGAAATCAGAATGGATATTTGTTTGGCTTCCTCCTTCAGGGAAAATACAGACATTGCCAGTATGACAAATTAACCAATATCCACATACAGTATTTGTTGGTTAATTCTTTGGTTTAGTTTTCTGATCTTTGCAGTCACCCCTCAGGAGCTCTACAAGACCATTTCTCTCACTTACAAGTGTATGGGGCAAATAACACTGTGACAAAGTTTTTAATAAATCCAAGCTAGAGAGCATCTACTCCTTCTCACCTACACACAATGCCTTATTTTCCCAGCACAGAGGAAAATCAGACTTGTTTGACCTGATGGGCAGCCACTTGGTCTTCTCAAATCGCAAGTGCTTGCAAGTAGTTTATGTGTTTCAGAAACGTATGTAGGAACTGAAGGGCCCAAATTAATAACAGTTTTCTCCTTCTTCTCCATGGCCCCTTTTAAAGATGAAGAAACCTGTGACTTCTTTCAGCTTTAGCCACACTTCACAAGCTCCCAAAGGATCACTCCAGGATACTCCTGGTTCTGAGGTTCATTCAAGGAGCTTTAAAAAATCACATCTTGAAGTTGTACTGGGCTGATGTGAAAACATTTTTAACTATCAAAGTGCTAAATGCAAAGTTCTTCCCCAAGCTGGAACTTATCTCTGCCTTTTATTGTTAGCATTAATTTTGTTAGCCCCTTGTTTATATTTGATCCCTTTCAAAAGACCTGAAGAATAACAGCCTTCTTAACATCATTCTCCTGAGAAATCTCCCTTCTGTTGATACAGAAGACCAGAGTTTTTCCTTTTGCTGCTGAAGTGATTATAGAAGTATTTCTTGTCACCCGTAATGTTTCTTGCTAAACGCATCTAATTTTGAGCCTTGGTTTTCTAAGTACCTCTCTATAAATCATTGTTACTTCTTCATAGCTGTTCTTAGTAAACTAACTAATTTTCTTTTCTACATAAAACCAGTGGGGAGTTCACGATTTAATCAAGTTAGTCTTTAATAATCTTCCTCTGCTGTCCTTCCACACACGGATAATTTCGAATTATGCTGTTAATGTCATCTCTCTGAAAGCAGGTCACCTTACTTTCTGTTTTGCTTAGACTGTCCCCCAGGAGATCTTGAAGTTCTGCCTTCTTAAAACCCCTTTTTTCTCTGTCCCTCTAGCAGTTGTCTCACCCAACCTGACTTTCTCAATATTAGATTTTCCTCTATCAGATTGAAGGTTGTTTCAATAACTCCCATTTTTGCACTGTCCCTATCAACAATCAACAACAGATCAATAACAAATACTTTTCACTTAATCAACCTAATTATAAGACTTTGCTGAGCACTGTGGCAGTTAGCCTCAGAAGATGATAAAGCTTACCATGATGTTTCAAAAGGCATAGTTAAAATAGAGTTTCTCCCT
>JAWWTY010000158.1:8012675-8125862 GCA_035222235.1 Margarornis squamiger
CCTATCAACAATCAACAACAGATCAATAACAAATACTTTTCACTTAATCAACCTAATTATAAGACTTTGCTGAGCACCCACTAATTTTTTTAACCCCCATAATGCCTCCTTACGTAAACTTCACAATCTACCTAACCTTGAATTCTATGTCAATATAAAAACTTTTATTGAAATCCATCTCACCAGATTCCTGATTTCCCCATCTTTTGTAAACTATCAAAGTGAAAAGCTCTTCTCCTTGCAGCATGGCATTACGATTTTTGATCTTTATATAGTTGTTCAGGTTGTTGGCATTTTGCTTTCTCCTTTAACCTTTGTTTAAAGCTATTTCCCTAAGCCAGGCAGCAAAGATCCCACAACATCCTTGCCCAGTGCCTAAATCACTGTGTTTAAAAAGACAAAATTTTCTTGGTGATATATAATAACGCATTAAATATCCTCTCATCCCCACCCTTCACAAATATATACAAAACTGAAATCTCTTCAATCAAGTGCTTGATATCTTGTCCCAGTCCTTCACACCCATGGACCTGGCCCAGTCTATGTGGCCAGTAATTTTACGGGTATTAAAGTTTTATTTGATGTAAATTCAGGTTTCCATCAACTTCAGGAATTCTGCAGTTCAGGATTCATTGTGCATGACCAGACATTTGACCTATTTTTTCTCCAGATAGAATAAGAGCCTTAATGCATACTTACCATGTAAAGGAGGGGAGGAGCAAGGACACAGTGACAACAACTGCATCACCAGTGTTGGAAGTTCTGCCACACTGCTCCGCGGTGTGCTCATGTTGCTACACTGTACTACAAATCACAGTCCCACTAACATGCACATTAAATACTATCACCTACTAACAAGAACAGAGTGGAAAAAAATATTTTCCTAAACTACTTTAAACACATGCAAATTTCATTGTGTATTTTCCACACAGAATTTATACCGTTTACTTTTAGCTAGAAAGACATACAGAAGAAAACAAATAGTTGGAATCTTAATAAATTAAAATGGCAATTCCAGTAGAAATATTATCTCATTAGCAGAAAGCACTTCTTCAAATGAAAATAATCATGACAGCACCATTTCAGAATACAAAAAGTAAACAACATGCACCAGGAACTTTACTTGATTATTCAAATAATGAATGAGTTTGAGGATGCTGTATCTGAATTAATACTTTCTAGAAACAGAAAGTAAAGTGAAAACAATCTGGTAGATAGGCCTAAAAAACGTCTTCACTAGATACTTACATACATGCAGGAACTACTCCAGTGCACTGTGAAAAGTTTAAAAATTAAGGATGTGAAAGCTGTCCTTGTTATCACTGACTTATATGGCTGACGAGTCTTTTTTTATAATTTTTAATATTGTCATCAGGGCCTACTTGTTGGGTATGCAAAACAGACTACAGGAATAAAGCACATAGTTGAAAGCATCCCAAATGCCCTTAGCAGCATCTCAAATGAGCAGCTTCCTAAGTGAAAGTAGCAATCACTAGGGATGGCAAAGCACAGGAATGATAGCCAAGAGTTGGGACACTTTTCCACTTAATACATTCCAGACTTTGTGCTTTGTGGTTCAGCTGAATATTGGAACGGAATTACCAGACCTTCCTTTTTAAGTGAAACCTCCAAAACTAACTTTGAAACAATGCTGTTTTTCAAAACCGTCTCTGAATCTAGGAATCAAAATACTTGTTTATACAAATTTCTGAGCCTCAACAACAGACTCTCTCCTTAAAGGCATGAGTTAGTGAAAGGTGGAGTCAGAGGGAAGATCAACTGGATGCTTTTAAAAATCTTGTTCTCTTAATCAAAGTCTTCTGGCATCACAATAGTTCCCAAAAATACATATACACAACATGATAAAGTAACTCCATCAGGGACCGTTTCCAGCTATTGCTTTGCACCAAGCAAAGAACAGCTTTGCAAAATAAATCTGAGAAAAGAGGTCTCTCTATAAAGCAGTAACAGGGAAGAATAATGGGGGAGAAATGGAAGAAAAAAAGAGGCAGCTGATTTTTTTCATCAATTTTTACTCTAGCCTTGTGCCTACTGCAATGAAAGACCCTGTTGAAGTATTTCAAGGAAAATCAGTGCTCAAACCTGTTCATTTTCCTGAGGTACTGTCATGAGTGTGGAACTTTGCTCAAGATCCCTTTTCAGTTTGAACTGACTCATTTTGTTTCCTTGTATTCTCTAGCATAATTGAACTATGAAGTGAAGGGCTACTGTTCAGTGTGGAGCTAATAAAGGTAAAAGAAGGAAAACAAGACTGCTCCAGATGGCCTACTAGAGCTGCAGACAAAATATGTGTGATGCTTACAAAATTAAATTAAGAACGAACTGACTGCATGTACAATAACAGTAAAACAACTTTGCCTATGCCAGTACAGGAACCTCACAACAAGAGGCTTCGATACACAAACTGCAACTCAAGAGCCAGGTGTGTGTTTATGAGCTCAGGGCCCTTGAAATATGATAAATTCACCATGGGAAATAAAGATAACTAGCTTTGGAGAAAGTTTGCTTTTATCTTCCAGCACACATATGCAAGCAGCACCAAACATTCCCTTCTCCCTCTCCCCTCCCCTGGCAATTCATCAGCCATTATAGACCATTTCAATGCTTTACCGAGCTGGGTCTCGGCTCACACTCAGGTGAAAGCCCTGCAGGAGCACCTGTTCTACCAAACATCTCCCAGCAACGTGCAAGGTTGTGAGGTTTTTGCAGCAGGTAACAAGCACCGATGAAAATATTTCTCCTGTTCCCTCAGTAAAAGAAGGATGGGCTCCCACTCCATTTATGACAGGAATAAAGGTTTGGGGAAAATGAAGTATCTGGTAGCTTTTGTTACCATGGTGACCACCCCTTTTGGAGGGCCAACTGATTCCAGTTTGTTGACAGAATGATTTGTAACTGAGTTTCAGAAAAGCGTGGTGTTCATCATATTTTGACTGAAACAACTCATTTTTAGTTTTGCCTTTTGCCTTGTCTTTGGCTTGCAGAACAATATGGCTAAAACATGAGAAAATCTGTTGATGTTATTTACTGTTCTGAAGCCCCTGGCACTAACAAATGAAGAGAAATGCTGTTCAGCACCAAAAATGTCTTCGGAGGTTAGCACGAAATGCCTTATCACTTGGCCCCACAGGACCAAGGAGGAAACAATTTATTTTGGATGCATTGTGCAAGACAGTCTGTCTGCAGTGTCTTCAAGAGCTTAGCCAAAATACAGAGTGTACAAGTCCAGCTACAGATAATAACTGGAAGCTTATGCTTGGGACATTATCCCATATAGGAGGGAAAACAAGCAAGTGCTAAAAATCATTTTTATTCAACTAAATACCATCTGAAATTCACAGCTGCTTATTTGACAGAGTCACTCCTGGTGCACAGGGCCAGCACACTGCAATACCTTTGATCAGGTAGTGTGTGTTGCAGAGAAGGGCTCCCCAGCTGGGGCAGTACCAAACCTGGTACCCAGAGGACTCCAGGAACAGCAGGACTTTAAATATTTTAAGGCAGCAAAAGCAACTGCTGTTACTAAGAGAAGTTCTCCTTTCCTTTAGTCCCAAATATTCCACCTAGTCCATGACACTCTGAGCCCCTGTGCCTGGCATGGCCACTTGTGTGGCTGCAGCTTCCTCTGGATGCCAAGGATGAAATAAAGCCTAAAGCGAAAAGGCTCGTCATGTGGCTGTGGAGGTAGGAAATGGAGGAAGAGGTAAAAAGAACAGGTGGCTACAGCTTTGCTTCAGTTCCAGTGTTAAGCAAAAGCTTTCCTTACCTTCCCCACATTTTTTTCCAGGTATGCAACCATAACTGGATATTTAATTTGTGAGCTTTTAGGGTATTTGAATGTCAAAAAAAGTGTTCCCAGGACTTTAGAATATTTTGTACAATATGAATTACTTTTTCTAAGTTTTCTATTTATGCCCCAGTATCATAATTCTTTCTTCTTTGACATTTATTAACAGGAACATCATATTAAAGCAATGCAATCATCAAGAACTCTGGAGTTTATGAAGAGCTACTGCTGATCCCTCAAGCTGGTCATCTGTTTCTCTTTCAGGTATTGCAGTCAACATTCTGGAAACTATTACAGTGCCAAGTAAAGAAGATTCATCCTCCTGCAGCATTTCATAGCAGGAGATGATACCTGAAAGACTTCACAGGTGCTTGGCCACCACCAAACCTGCTGTACCTAAAATACTTTGCTACTGTAAAACTAAAAAGTACCAAGCAAACTCTGTTAACAAGTCTCTGATACAGAATTTTGGGATTAATTGTTTTAGGTGTTGACTGGCTTTGGTTGAAAGCCAGACACGGGTCAGTGAGTCTCACTGGAAATGGACTTTTGGATCCAGAATCAAGACTAGAAAGGTGCACACAGTGTCTACGTAACTCATAAGAATATGGAAAGACAATGCTAATGTTTCTGTTCTGTCACTCCAAAATTGGAAATGACTGCCTTAATTTTATTTTTATTTTTTTAAAGAGTGTATATTCTCTCAAATTTTTGTAGCAGAAGTCCTCCACAAACATTCATTTTGACATAAAATAGAATTTTTCAAAATTAGAGATTTTTTCAGGGCCAAAACCAGGAACAAATTGAGAGGAAGTTCAAATCATACCGGAGTGAACGCTACCAAAACAACATTACTATCCAGACAAGGGAGCACAATATATCCATCACAACCATTCCACACATTACAGAGAACTACCCTGCAGCGTACAGAGGGTAATTGAAGAGGATGAAAAAGCAGAAGTAAATTCAGATTAAATATTTTGGAATCCCCACACAACCACATTTGCAACAAGGCTAAAATACAGAAGCCAACACTCAGATTTTCCCCTATTAACATTCAGAGATGTATAGCAAGGCTTCTCCTAAGAATCCATTAAGTTTTTTAAAACCAGGCACTAGATGCGAATGAAACAGATAGATGCATGGTGTCCAGAGAAGGGCACTAAAATCCATCATTTAAAATAAGGTCTGCTTCCACATACTCCTGAGCATGCCAATGCTCTGGCCTCATTACACTTGAAAGTAAACCCTCCAAAAGAGGTAATTAGAACAGTAGCTTGATATTTATCATAGAGATGCCATTCCCCAGCATGTGAGTTGGTTTACTCTACACTAATACTGAGTATAAATTTCATCTTTTATTGATTTATAAATACTTCATACTATGTAAAATATTGTCAGATTATAATTCTCTCTCCATAAAATGGCAAGCAAACGTCCAGCCATCTGTTTGGCTAATGAGAACAATCACCCAGGCTACTTTTCAAGCATAACGCATCCCAGTTTGAAACTGCTTTCAGTGTAAGCACCTGTTCATACATATCAATTAAAATGATAATTACTCCGTTAGTGAATATAATCAAAACAAAATAGTTACAGCTCTATTGTTTACCAATTAAAACTGCAGAGTTCACTGGTGATATATTTCTGTGTTAATTTATTTTTCTTTCTTACCATTCTAAGACCAGATCAATTTCACACTAAATAAAGGCAATACATGTTTCAACATTTGAGAACCTACACTTATAAAACAGCAAACCTGCACATACTCTCCTGGAAGGTGTCTGTTTCTGTGACAGATCTTACTGACACACCTCCCCATGAAAAACAGAGGACACTTGTTCCATGAATGAGAGGGCCATCCTTTCCAAGTTGAACAAGTGAATGATGGAGATAAGCAAGAATGGCAATTTGCTCTTTGTCCAGAGTTCTTACTACGGGGTAATTGTCAGACTTTGGGGGGGTTTTATTAACAATTATTAGCAAACAACTCATTATACAAATTGGATTATGATGGCTTTTTATAGCAGACATGTTAAAACACACTTCGGCACAGACAGTATTCTCAGAAACCTTATCTATCCTCTCCACAAAATGCAATACTGCTGTTCTTGTGTCCACCACACTGCCAGTTTTGCTCAGTTACTCTCTATAAAAAAATCTTCATACCTGTCTTGTTTATTATTCTCAAAATCGTTCTGGAGTATGGCTATAGATGAGTGCCTGTGCTCCTGTGTGGTGACTAGAGGTACATCTTTTGGGGGATCTCACTGCTACAAACCCCCTTGCTACTCTTCACCATCACAACGAATGCTGTTCTCTGTTTTTAACATGGGTGCTGGAGATTCACTGTGCCATTCCCAGCTCTCACAGGCAGGTGCAAAGACTCCTGTTTGTTGAAAATCAGTTTATCATCCAACACACAACAGCCTCAAACTTCTGCCAGTGCTCTACAGGCACCCCTATAAAGTCAGTGGGGATGAATTCAGTGAAACCTTTTCACAGTAAAAACACATTCTTACTGACAATGTCCCTTTAGCTATCTCCCATGCTGAGATCAAGTAACAGCTTCCAAATGCAACATCCTCTTTATACATTTTCTAAAGTGGGCTTTAGGTATTGCTGGAAATATATTTCTTCTCTAACTGATCCTACTTCAGTGTTTATCAAGGTAATTGATGTTGAGAATGCAATTGCTGTGAATATGGGCTCTAACTTCTATATGACTTTAATGCTTTAATGTACAAATAAAAAAAAGCTCGCCAAAATAATACACTATATATGATAATCTAGAAAAGTTTTTTCCTTGCTAGCATGTAACAGGCTTAGCCAGTTGGCATAAATAAGAATTGCATAAAGAAACAGATGTGAATGCAGGTATAACACCCATAACCACCTTGATGCATGAACTCCCAGAGCAATACTTGCACATGTGTAAGAGATTCTCATGTTGAAACTGCTTTTTTTATGCACACTGGAAAGTGAAATTCATTCATTCCCTCTAACAAGCTGAGAAGCAGCTTCTGTGTTTCTATGAAACAGAACTCTCAGTCTTTTTCTGCCTTTTGTAAATGCCCTCCAAGCACCTGTCTTCCATAACTTCTTAGACTCTTACCCTCATCAGTGCACAAGTCAGGCCTGGAACTGAATTCAGGGGGCCTCATTCCACAGAGGTTAAATGGGGTAGCACATGAGGTGACTTCTCTGATGACTGTGGCCACATGAAACGTATGCTGGAACATGCATGGATCAGCAAAGTTTGCTGTTCACATCTGCTCATCTTTGTTACTAAATGGAACCTGGTACATCTATCAAACAAGAAAACTATTTTCTGGTTTATGGCTATACAGTTATTTTTTCCTCCAGGGAAATTCACCTCAAGAATTACGATGCAAAAGAACATTTATATTTCATATAAAGTGTGCTGTAACTAGCAGCACTGTAAGAGATAACACACTTTGCCCATAGATGCTTTTCCATAGTTCACTGAAATGTGGATGTTTGGTACAATAGATACTAAATATTTTTCTTAGTCTGTTTACTCACACAATCCATCACAAGTTGACATCAGTAAACACAACTATGTTAACCAATTGCAACACTTTCCAAGATAGCAGAGATGCCTGGAAACTGACAGTGATTTTAATATTAGCTTTGACTGAGATAAATTCTGACATAACTTCCACCATATATATAATTCCCTAAAGACTGTGATAGACAGAACCCATTTTATGTCCTCAGAGCACCAAGTGCACCTTGTCATTTTGAAAGATTTGTTAGCCTGAAGTCACCCTTAGCCATCATGACAAAAAAAGCAATTTTCTAGAGTGCAAGAAACCTGGAATGAAAGAAAATAGATTTTTAAAATGGATCATATGTATTTACTGACTTTTACTTAAAGCATTGAAAATGTTCCCTGGTTTGTTTCCACATAAATAATTATTCTATGACAAAATAACCACAGGAATAGGCCACCTTTTTTGCACAAAGTTGTCATTAAAAATGGAACAGGTAACTGTGGTCATATGGCAGACAAAGAAAACATTTCCTTGCTCTAGACCTAACATTTAAATTGTCACTTTTTTGTGCAATTAGTGCAGAAAACCTAAGATTTCATTGCAAAAGCATTCTCACTTACTTTAAATTCACAGAGATGCATGAAAAAATTCCATCTAGTCTCGCAGATTTTTCTGTCCATTCCTCCTATTTCAACTTGCATTTTCAATTCCCTGTCTGCCCATAGATTTTGTAATTGCCTTTTTATCAACCACATGAACTGTGTACTGGACATTCCACTTTTACTGGTTCTTAGCCTTCCTGTAGCCAATTTATGATAATTCACTCCTGTCAAATTTCAAACCACCTTTCATTCAAAGGCAACACAGGCAAAATCAAATTGCATTAATGACATTAATCAACTATTTCTGAAACCCAC
Organism: Margarornis squamiger; assembly: GCA_035222235.1. NCBI lineage: Eukaryota > Metazoa > Chordata > Aves > Passeriformes > Furnariidae > Margarornis > Margarornis squamiger. The sequence continues at coordinate 8,020,919 of JAWWTY010000158.1, forward strand.
CCAAAGGAAATACATCTGTCAGGGCCCTAGCAGTCAATGAGCATACTGAGAACTCCATCAGCTTTAATGTACTTTGGATTTTCTCCTAGACAGCATCAGCACATGCTGAGCTTGACGTGTCAAATATTTTCTGTAGTCATCTGAGAAAAAACTTCATTATGCTAAGCATTTGCAGAAAAGCCTTGTTTAATTATAAAAGAAAAAAATATATGGGAAATTCAGCTTTAGTGATGAGAATTATAAAAGAATGAGCTTTATTAACATTATTTGTGAGTTCATAATGGAACTGAAAACACAGGTTCAAAAATATTTATTTTTTCACTTGCAGACAATGGCCGAGATGCATTGTCCTAAAACTGCCAATTCAACCCTTGGCAGTGATGGCTAACACCAAACCAGCAGCAGCCTACCTTCTGATATTGTTTCTGCCACCTAGCTAAGCATTTCTAATGATAACACATCCCTGGTATTTAAACAGCCACTTCTTCCTGCTCCCTCTGGAGCTGACACTCCCTTGTTTAACCTGTAGTCTGGCTGCTGGGATACAGTGGGTTACAGGAAGAGAGTGTAAGACAAGAAGAAGCATCAATAGAAGAGGATAAGACAAGAGAAAGGCATCAAAGCCTTGGTGCTTTCCTCATCTGCTGCTTCTTTCCTCACATATGCAACTTTGGCAGTAAAAGAACAGAAAACATGATTTGTATCCCCGCAGTCAACAGGGTTCCTTCCTTGTGTGTTTCCAAGACCACAATTCCCTATGACAGCTCCTACTGTGACAGGGAAGAAGGTCCTCACTGCATCATCTTGGGGAGCCCAAGGTTCAGCAAGAATGACAGCATGGTATTTCACAATTGCCTTAAGGCTTTTCCTCTACTCTGATAGATCTCTGACAGTTCTCTGCAAGTCTGTTTGGTTCTCAGTGTCTCTCAGCCACAGCTTGACCTCTCCACACAGCTAGATTTGAAAAGTAATACAAGTTGGTGCAATCTCATCCTTCCCTCTATTTTTCCAAAGAGTCTTTCCTTCTTCCTTTCTTAGTACTCACAGAAGCCATCATGTTTGCCTTTCTGCCTGCCTTTTTTTCCCCAGGATTGCCTATAGCTCTTTTCTGACTAGAACTTCACGATGTTCAACTTCCTGTTTCTCAATTAACAGCCCACCTATATTCAAGTAATTCATATCAGCAGTATAGCCTGGTCCCCCCACCTACTTATCACTGAGTGCAAACAAGGTAGTTTACATTGCTGCCTACACTGGGATGACTAAAGTCATCTGCAATGAAACAGTAGAGGGACTCAGTTCTGGGAAACTGTATCAGCACATGGAGTACACCAACTAAGAGCTAGCAAGAGGAAATGCCAAATGTCCCTTAGAAGAGGGATGTCCTCTTCTACCCCTCACTCAATTGGCTTACAAGAGCACCTAGGCAGACCCAGCTGCTCAAGTTTAGGGCTACTGCATAGACAAAACCCCACAAATAATAAATTGTTGTCTTGCTGCTTTGGCTTTCCTATCATACTCCACTCAGTGTTTTCAGTTGGAGCTAAGGAAACCGACCCCAGATCCTTGCAAGGGACAAGTACAGAGGCACTCCAAAGCAGATGTTTTAACTGTGCATACACATACTCAGCAGCAGATTCCTGAAGAAGTGGAAAACCAAGAGCCACTATCAAATACTTAAGGGCTACTCAGAAAGTATCTCCTGAAAACATCAATAGACAAAAATTCTTTCAACAAATGTTGTTTCAGAGAAAATGAAAATATGCCAAAGACAAAAACCCCAGATATATCAAGTATCATTTTGTATGTTTTTACTTTATGAAAAATAAATAAAACAATTAAATTCTCAGAAAATAAAACTGCTGCTACCCTTATGCATATGTTCTAGCAGTGTGTTTTATTTAATTCCACAGATGTAATTGTGTCATTCATTTGTTCTCCATTATGGTTTTTCAGTCAAACATAAACAGCTTTCAGACTTCACTTGCAAGAAACCTACTTTGAGCCAAGTGTTTGCTAACTTCAGAGCAATAGCTTGAGAGGTCTTCACAGGCATTTAGCTCCTCTTCCAACTACTCACAAAGAAACTGAGACTGAACAGCCACGCACACATGCAAAAGTGTAGGTAAGTAACAATTTATCCTGACACTAAGACAGGATAAGTTGGCAGATTCTTTCCCCCCACATACACTGTGATAGATGATGCCTTCATGGCATGTTCCTCCTATTCATCGTAGTTTGTAACATATTCAATCGTGCCTCTGATTCAGCTCCGCTCAGAGGTTTCCATTTCATTTGTATAGTTGGAAAGCATGTGCTGCTGGCAGCTATCTAAAGGAATCTGCTAGGATGAGAGACTGAAATGGAGAAGAGGGGAAGAGCATAAAGAAGTTGTGAGTGGAACTGGAGTACATAGCATTTAATTCTTGTGTTTTACTAAACAAGCCCAGAAATCCAGCCTATCAAGCAAAGTCCCTCTCATGTTACAAGTGAAGTGGCTTGACTGTGGTGGAATTCAGCTCAGCCATCATCTGCCTGGAAAAGCCCATTTATAAAGGGGATGCAAAATGAATCCCTAGAAGCATTTTTTCAGAGAGAAGGCTGTACTGCAGAAAGAATGGACTGTGAACAGAATTATCTGTCCCAAGATAACTCACTGCTAGGTCAAATATTGACCTTGCACTGATGAGGCAAAAGAGGCTCTCAGAAGGCAATAGGAGTTGTTTGAAAGTGGAATTGGGCCAGATGAGCTTCCTTTAAGAAGACTGCAAGCAACTGTTGCTGCTTTCTGAGAGGATTAGCTACTCACACAGGATAGTTAGAACCTTTTGGGAGGTTCCCCCTGATGTGCCAAAAGCGAGGACTTTTCCACCTCTTGCCTACTGCACTTTGTTCTCAAGACCTCACGAAAGCCTGCTCTGAATATTTTCTATTAGAAAAAGGTCTGAATCTCATAACAAGAATATACCAATTAGAACAATATAAATATGAGTCACCAGAATAATTAAGGGATCACCATTAAGTATTCAGGGCATGCTCTAGATGAACTGGAAAAGGCTACCTCATGGCTCTTCACAGGCTGCTAACCAGAATTTACAGAGTTCCTTTACCAAGATTATTGGAAGCCCTGCACCACCCCTTGAAGCAGTGCACATTCTGGGCTCTCCAGATGGCCGGGTGTGACATTCTGCACGGTGGCCTCCCGAAGGCCTCTGCTGCTACACAAGTGCTTCAGCACCCCTGTGATGCCCCAGAGTCTGGGAACCCCCTAAGAGACGTTTGTTTCAGCAAGACATTCAGCCTTCAGCACAAAGTAACTCAGTGAGTCAGTTCTGTCCTTCACCTTCTTGAGAGGAAAATCACACAGTGCCTGCAAACAAAGAACTATATTCAAAAATCTCTGTCAAGGCCCACAGCTGCTACACATCTGTCCATCTAGTTGCCATCCCATCTTTAGCAGGACTTGAAAATTTTTAACCTTTTATTGGGTTCTTGGTTATAAAATTAATGATGCATTTGCAACACTAAAAATCGGCTTCTAATATTACGGTCTGTACCTTTGATTACAACCTTCTTCCATCTGGATAATAAAGGCAGTAATTTCTGGGTTTTAAGAGAAGTTTGGGGTTGTTGATTAAATATTTACTACTAAAGCCCTACTTCTTAAAATGTAGAAGATTTTAAGATACAAAAGATCTCCTTTAATCTGTATCTATTTCTGTACTCCTCACACAGTGTGCAGCTTTTTAATTCTCTGGTTTAACCTAATTGCACATCATAAATGAAATGCTTAGACAAAACATTGCATAACTATTGGCCAGGGAAGAATCCTAAACTTTAGTCTCTGAATCTGAGAAAGTAAAATGTGATCTGAAAAAGAAACTGAACAAGACTTCCCCCACATTAAAAAAAAAAAAAAAAAAAGTAAATACTATTGAAATTAGAACTTGTCCAAGTAGTAACAATTCAACTGGTTGAATACAATAATTTCTGTTTGAGGGTGGTGGACATATTTATCAATATTTCAATACGCTGTGGACTTCCTTTATATTTTCCCCCCACTAAATTTAACATTACACGTCATATGTCTGCTAATTATAAGTTTCAGTGGGGTGATGACATATAAGTAGATGTAATTATTCTCATTATGTAAATACAACACTACAAACTAAAATTTACAGAAAAAAACCCAAAATAAAAATAAAATCACAAGAAAAAATTTAAACAAATGCATGTGACATGTGATGATAATAAACTCAACAAAAAAGAAAAGGAAACTGATTAAGTAAAAAAAAAAAAAGTCCACTAATGCAAATATCTCTTTCTATTCCTCTTTGTAATTTCATATTATTTAGTATACGTTTTTATTTTACTTCTTAAAATGTTTGTAAGAATAGGAGCGAATCAAACAACTTATTAGCTTGCAGATTAAAAGCATTTAGAAAGTGAATTCCTCTTCTTACCCAAATGGAAGCATTTCTATTAAGCAGGCAGTAAAAGTCCCTGGATTTATTCATCACTGGTATCTGAAGAACCAACACACTTCTCCTGTAGCTGTTATACTTCATCCTCGTTTACTGCACTGCAGACTGTGCACCCAGTCTCCTACATTTGCTATAATCATTTCAGTTCTGGCTAACTGTGGAAGGAAATGTGGCTGTTCAGCTTCACACACACACATCAAGAGCTTAAAGCTACTCCCCCTGTAAGTGGCAATAATACTTCTGAGGTAAATCATACAGAAAATGGTGACAAAATTAGGATATTAGGAGTCACTCCATTGTGACGGAGTTAGGTCAGGCTGAGAGAATCTGGTCTAGAAGCCACAGAAAGGTGCTGGCTCTGCACTGGATCATTTAGTGCTTTACCACTGTGATCAGTGGCTTGCAAAAGAAATTCCAGGTTGCTCTTTAATGTCTCTTTGGCAGTGACTGGAAAGCATAAACAGGTTTTGTCTCTGCTTTCACTGCTGACATTGTCAGTTATATTGACAGGGTGAGGTACAGAACATGGCAAGCAAAGGGGGATAGATCGTCAAGCGTTTCTTGTTTAAAAATTGGGTACCTCTCAGTTCCTAAACCTATGGCTCTATTCTGTTCCTAACATATTCTGGTCTTGAAAACTGCAAGAGTTGTTTTTTAAAAGCTTAGACATTCACCACATTTTATGGGGGCTTAGCTAACTGTGAAAGTACCATTTGGTTTAATGACTGAACTTTTGCAAGGTGAGAGGAAGGATTTTTTCCTGTCTGTGTCTACAGAGATGCCAAACAGTCTCAGCTCTCAGGAATTGCAGGTGGTCAGATGCTCAGTCTTCATGCAAGGCATTTCAGTAGCAGCAGGGGCTGCTCACTGTATTCCTGCAGGTGACTGATCCTGCAGTCTTTTCTGGAGGATTCAGCCTATAATACTTGTGAAGTCCCCATTGTTAGCATTGGTAGGAGCTTAAGATACCTGGATATTATTACATTCAGTATCCTTTAAATAAACAGAAGCTGTATCCCATAAAAAAATAATTATGCAAACATTTCATAACCATTCTTTGGGACTCTGAGGCAGGAGCCAAGACCTATAGATAACATTTACTTCCAAGACCAAAACGTGCAGGTTATGATTTTGTGGCAACATGTGGGAGGCTGTTGGTAAAGTAACAGATGTATGTTAAAAATCCAATATGAGCTGGAGGAAAACATTTGTTTTTTCCCATAGAATAATTCATCATATGCTCATAGAGAGAATATCCACAAGACTCTGCCCACCAAAGAAATGGGAGCCATTTTTGTGCTGCAAGCCCATAGTACCCACATTATACGAGGCAGAACCTGGAACAGCTGTTGTTCAAGTATATCCTGATGTCTTTGAAGAGTGACAGACTTCTGTTCTTCTAGGACAAAATATAAGTAATCAGCCATGCCTTTTGTTCTTATCTCACTACACACAAAAAAGCAGCTTTACTAGCTTTGTATTTCAAGTACATTTCATCAAGTACTCTTTTGTACACTATATTACTGAATTTGGATCTCTGAAAACTGGATACAATAAAAAGAGACAATGTGTTTGTTTCAATGAAGAATTTACCATTCCTTGTACTCTTATACAAAGTTCAAACAAACAAGTTTTATCCATGAAAAAAACAAAAAAGGTATAAGATCAAACCCTAACCACACATTCTAGATCCCAGATGATATTTAGGCCTGGTCTGAACTCAGATTTAACGCAATTAAGAATAGTTGACCACTTAGTCATACCCATAAAAAACTCATATAACATTCTTAATTCAAATTAAACTATACATGATAATTCATGCTGAACTTCACCATTTGCTCCAGTGTAGCCAGATATGGCTTTTAACATGCCTCAAGTTTCACCAAACCCATACACATTGTAAACTTTAAAAAAAGGCTTGGGCAGTAAACGTGTGGTGCCTGGCCAGTTAAGAAAAATCACCCAGATCACTTGATTCTGCTCTGCCGGAGCTGAAAGAGCTATTAGGGTGCTGAATAAACAGTCCCCTTGTCTCTCCTACCTGCACAATCGCTTCCTGTACTTATTCTCAGCTTAATTTCTTCTTTCATGCCAGCACCCACACTTGAATCAGCCCACCCACTTTTCATCTGCCAAGCAATCATCCGTCGCTCCTTAAATCTTGCAGCTATTTGGCAAGGACTCCCAGCACTGTTCTCCAAGGATACTTTCATCCTTCCCTCTTTGAACAGTGAGCCAGTGTCAGGTAAGTATTTACAAATGCTGTAGTAAAAAGCTCAGAGAAGCAGCTCCAAATGGAACAAACCCATGTCCATGCAAGAGTGAATAATAAATGTAAACGTGCAGTGTTGCCTAGAGAGTGCCATCATTTTTTCCACCTATATTCCTCCTCAGAGAGCCAGCTCTAGCTGGGGATTTGTCAGGTGCATAATATGGAGTGAGAAAGACAGAAGAATAAAATTACATTTTAAAAAGGTGATTTGGAAGCCAGGACTGATGGGTTGTGCACCTGATGCTGTACTACACATTGGTGTCTTTGGTGGAGAATATCAATTTAGCTGACATCAGTTTCTTATGATACATTCACTTCACTGAAGGATTTCTAAGAAGGAAGAGGAAAATCCCCAGGCTCTGACTCCTCAGAATTTTTAACTAAGTTAAGGCTCAAAAGCAAAGGGATCTATTGGAAGAAGGAAAAGCAGAGAGTGAGTACCAGAGAGGAAAGAGCTCAGCACTCACAGGTACCTCTGCTACTGTGACTTTTGAGAAACAGGAAAATGGGAGGTCCTTATTACCTGAAGGGTGCTGGAATCATTGTGCAAAGTCAAAAAAGCTATTGATCTCCATGAAGCAGATAGTACACTAGATGTCCTCCACAAAAAGTGAAGGTGAGCATTTGCAATATGGCCTTAATTTCAAAAATCAATGACCTAAACAAATATATGTAGATAGATATATAATCAGTAGCTTTAGTATATTGTTTAACTCTAACAAGGATATTCTATTTACCACTTCCCTCCAAACTTTCTTCAAGAAAACTGGCTAAAGAAACATAAAATATTTGTCAATAGACAGCAAAACACTTTTTTTCCTCATGCTATAGATCTCATTCTGAAATGAAAAAAATTATTTAAATCATGATATAAAATACAAGAAAACCTTGCTCATACAAAGATAATTCACATGGTGTATCACTGTAAGAAAGAGGAGGGAAAAATGAAGTAAGCAATGCCAGATGACTGTCGTATTCAGTCAACAGCATGGCTTTTCCTGCAGTTGACTTCGTGAGAAAGTCACAGAGAAAGAAACTGAGAAGATCCCACACATGCAATTACAGGTGACAATATTTCATAAATTGTCCTGACAACATAAAGGGTGTCCTCGACTAAAGCTCTATGTCTGGAGAACTTTGTTTAGTATGGCAAACCAGGAACTAGCTCATGGCATGTCCCATTCACATTGTACAGGATACTCAGGGCTTTCCTCTCCCCCTCACGTTGTTCAGTTTAAGTTAATGATTTCAAAATAATTAAATTCAATAAACCATGACAGATTAAATAAAAACTAATCAAAGTACATAAATTACTGTTTTCACACATGTCTTTTGTTTGGGCAAGAGAGCAAAAGGAACTGGATGATGGGAGTGGACAAAAGTGAATAAGAGAAAAAAAACAGCGGTTGAGGCACATTACAACTCATTAACTTTTCTGCCTGTTCTGCTGCAAAATAGACTTTGTATCAGCTGACAAGACAATCTAATGAGACCTATCAGGGGACTGTATAACAAGATTAGGAGAGGGACCAGTAGCAAGGCTGTTTCTGCACAATGGAGAAAAGGATTTGTATTTAATTAACAGCATTTATCTCAACAGTCCATTCCTAAGGAATAGTCTGATAAAAGCAACCAGTCTCTTGAATCAATTGGTCATGTAACTTCACAGACAGTTTTAAAAGCATAAATCTGGGATAACCCTTGTTGATAACTAAGAGGATATACTAGAACTAGCATTTGGTTGGCACTAAAATTAAAGTAAGTTGTATTTAGCATCTTCCATTTTCCTCCCAAACAATCCTTACCAAAACACATGCATACAGTTCCCGTTAGTGTGTGCATGTGTCTAGCTCATGTCATAAACAAAATGGACTGAAAACTTTAGGGTTTTTGAGGAGCCCAGGCCACAGCCAACACAACATGCCTGTGTTGGAATGACGAACAGTAACACCCCTGTCTGTCCAAACAGGAGTGAAGATTAACTGCTAAAGCCTAAACACTGGTGCCTGACAGCTAGGAATAAAAATATTTTTTGTAGTAATAAGATTAGGAGAATCCTAGAAGAAGTAAATGTCACAGAAGGATTTGTTTTACTACCAAGATTAAATATCACAAGTTTCTACCTGCTAGACCTGTATTTGAATGATACTTCTAGTAATTCTTCACTGTTATTTTTCCTATTGCTCCCTGAAAAGACACTGGCAAGTTCTTTAAAAATAGCTTCACATGTAAGTACAAAATGAAAAATGTTGAAATATTTAGAGAACAAGTACCTAAACACTTTTGAAGAGTTCCTGAACTTGAGCAATTTGAAACAAGCAGCATTCTGTACAGCTGACTGACCTAAATGTAAGAGAGACTGTTGTACTCATCCCTAGCTACAAGAACAATAAAAATACAGTGAAGATAGTTCTTTAATTCATATTTGTACAGAACAATTGAAATGACATGCTCCAGTGTGAACCTCAGGCCCTTTAAGAATCAGAGCAGTCATCACCCAGGCAAAAAAAAAATCTTGCTCCTCCTTCCACCTTCCTTGGGCAAAAAAAAATAAATACCATGACAGTTACTCCAACACACAAAAAAAAAAATAATAAAAAAAAATCCCCCTGTTTCTTATCTCTACTGGAACTTTTAGGTGCATTGTCACTTCCACTGTCATCTTCTTAGTTAGTTTACTTACAGTCATTATAATTAAGCAACTAATTGGCACGTAAAGCTTTGTGATGATACTGAGGCCTCTAAGGCTGTTTATTACACTGACAGTAAAAAATTATTTAGCTCCTGTTGTCTCTAACTTTCACTATTAACATTGTTGCCTCTAATTTTAGACCTCTGTAATACAGCTGACAGATTTGATGCAAGACTCACAGTTACAGAAGATCTTTTTAAGGCATGAACTTTCTACAGGATCATTCTGTTCATTTACTCCCTGTCCCTTTCAAGGGTTCTGATTCACTTCATAAACTGGGAAATCCTTTCACAATTGTCACTGCAAGGGGCCGCTCAGTAGTAGCAGCAGCATTTTGCATAAGCAGTTTAATAATCATATTCCACTTCACTGTATGAAAACAGGAGTAAACCTTCAGCTGCATAATTCAACTGTCACAAGTGTGTCTTATGACACGCAGGCTATCAGGCTTCAGACACTCTTAGCCTAGAAGTCTTGTTTTGGTTTGGCCTTTTTATGAATTAGAACTATACAAGTCCTAGTATAAGCCTTGTTCCTTGGGCTGACAGCAATAGCTGCCCACCCGGGGCAATTGCCCCTTGCCTCTGAGTGAAGCTACACAGATAATATTCTCCAAGTCTCATTTAGACAAAGGCATTTTCCCACTTGGAAAACTGCCTTACTGAAAACACAAACTCAGAGCCAAGAACCCACTTCCCACACCCAGCAGTGTGCCATTCCCTGCACACAGTCCAGCAGCAGTTCAAAGGGGCTCAGCCAGCCCTTGGCTCTGCAACCCCGAGTTGCTCCGGGCGTGTGAGGACACACGACCCAGCTCCCCGGCCAGCTCTGGTTGCTCCTAGCAGGCTCTGAGCCATTAGCATTCCACACAGATCCTTCCTCAGGACTTTCTAACATGCTATATTGATCACTGGATGCTTGTACTCACTGGAGACCTGATTTCACTGCCTTTAATTAATTTAATTCTCTTAGCTCCAGTTAAGGAGTTTGACACCTTTTTATTACATAAAGTCAACCTTTTGCAAGCTTAATCTTATATAGTTTTGATCACTAACAGTGTGCTGTTCCAAAGAACTTTGAGTTCATTTAGAGGGACTCCCTCTACCCCTGTCAGTGAACACTGGCAATCTTACCAGACTTTTTTTTCTTGTTTTCAGACTCTCCAAAGCATAAAGAAAGTAACTGAATAAATTGCACGTTTCCTTTAATGGAATCCAGACTTACGGAGTATGGATTCTGGTTTATTCAGTCTATCAAAAAAACCACTTTCAATGCATATCTTCTACAAGACTTGGCACTGTACTGCTGCAGCCATGAAAGCTATTATTGCAACTGAACAATCAGATGTCAGTAAAATACTGTCTGCTTTTCATTACAACACCTAATGTTGTCACAGGCGGCCCTTCCCACCCTTTATAAGAGCGCCTGATAATTCTTCTGGAATCCAGATATCCCTCTGCTCCAAAGAAAATGGACAGTGCTGATGAAAAACTATTAGCTTGGCAGAAATTAAAGCTGTATCAGTCACTTAAATGTATCTAATAATGTTTCAATATCTGTAAAAGCTAAAATAAGCCCTGCAATGATTTATTTTTAGATTATTCAAAAAAAATGTTGGGAAAAATAGAGAAAAGAATAAATATTTCAAATTTTCACACTATATAACACGACAGCAAAAATAAACATGTTTTGCACATATGCAATGCTGTTAAATCACATAATGCATCCAATTCACAAATGGAAAGACAGTACTTGGCTGTCCTGAAGTTTTACTGCAATCAAAACTAATGTGATGCACATACTCCATATGCACAGGCCCAGACATGGATACATATAAAAAACAAACATTTATAATTTCATGGGTTTATTATCACCAGATGCATAAAAGCATTTACAGGCCTGACATCTGATAGCAATAAAACAAGAAAGAGAAACTCAGAGCAATTAGAACATACTGCACCTGTCACACTTGTTAACCAGGAGAGTACAAGAACCCTTTTACATGTTTCATGAACATACCACACTCTTGGATTCTTCCAGCATACTGTATACCTTGCAACTAGTTTTCATAGTGGATACGGTTTCTCCATAACAATAAAAAAATCTTTAGCAGAAATAATTTGAACTGTTCTTATTATGCCCTATTCCTTCCTTACTTTTCTAATGCAACCATGCAGTAATACTCTGACCTTCTAGTGTGAATTCATGTGACTCGTGCAGGTTTCCAACACTGGGAAAAAATATAGACATTAATTTCTCAAAACATCATTGTGATTTTTGTGTTGCTCTTGCAGTCTATTGTTCCATTCATCAGTCTCTACTGCAGATCCAATTCAGCAAATATGGATATACCAGTTTATAGCAAACACAAATCATAAATAAAAAAATTATTTACATATCTAATCTACAGGATGGTACATAAAAATATGCAAAGGGAGCATTCACAGGAGTATTTTACCACATGGCAAGGCAACTATGCAGTCTATGTTTCTATGAAGTAAGTTGGAAAGTACAGTAAAACTTGTTTCTTATTTATGCAATTCACTTTTTTTTGCTTTGTTCCCCTCTTCCAATTCAATAATCTTAGCTTTCTTAACAATGACTTTGACTTACAAACTACCTAGTATATTTTACAACGCACCCAGACTTAGAAGACACTCATTAATACTGTAACACTCACATACAGGGAGTCATCATTTAAGCTAAGCAACTGATCTGCAGTTAAAAGATTATTCAAGCAATTTCACCTCCATCAACATAAGCTGCAGGATGCTGAGTCACACACCTTTTCTCTCCCTTCACCACAAATCCAGTAAGAATAGAGTTCCAAACTCTTCTGGCTAACAGTAACAAGACAATGACGTGTTAGATCCTGACTGGATCTGTGTTGTACAATGTCAAAAAAAGACAGTCTTGTGGAAAGTCAGCAAAGCATCCAACCACATGCCTCTTTTAAGCACTGGTGCTGACAGGACCACCTTGCAGGGTTACCTTTCTGTAGCCCATCACCAGTACAATGCTCAAGTTGAGTGAAGGATGAAGGGGCACTCCCTCCCTCTCAACTTTAGACAGCTGCAGGACAGTGTGATGGTACAGCTAAGGGCTGTGGACACATGCTATAAACAGGGCACAAACTCTGTGCCAACTACAACATGATCAATGCTCGGTTTCATCCAACTTTATCAGCACTCTCTTTTCCCCTGAAAAACTTCATTTACTGTCCTGTATGTGGCCATGTTACAAACAAACCAAGCAATCGGCAATAAGTGTTAACATAAAGACAGAATTAAAAGTAGAAAGCAGTAACAGACTCTGGGAATGCAAAATTGCCTACTGTCCTGGTGTTTAAAATTGCAACAGCAGTAAGACATTCAGAAAGTGACTAATTAATCCTGCAAGTTGCCCTGCAGTACAACCAGCCATTAGCAGAAGGGAGTCACTGAAGTGGTCTTTGCAAGTGTAGGAGCACATGCTGTGTTACTGAGACACTGCAAACGAAGCTTTGTTCAACGACATGACTACTGGGGAAAGGTATAAGGGGTTAATTATAGTCAAGTGTACATGCAATATTTTGCTCTCCATGATTTTAACCTGAAACTAATAGTGCAAGTAAAACCGTCACCCTCCTGTTAATGGCATACTACAATATCATTTATATTAGCTTTCCCTTAGGTATAATAAGCTTTCTACTATATGGGGGCTGTTAACAAGGGAATTCAGTAGAACTTAGAGACTTATAATTTGTCTTTTATAAAAGTAATCACAGTAGAACTACAGTCATAAAGCTTTACATTACATTCATGTGAGATCTTCTAGCAGGTTTACTCCTGTGAACAGCATAAAAGAACAAAGGTTAAATATTCTTCAGATACTGCATTCTGCAAAGTGATTTGGACATATCTAAACAGTGCCAGCCAAAACAGTTTGGCCTGTAACAAGTCTAAAAGGAGCAATACCCCAGACCTCCAAGAATCTGAACAGTGCCAGCAACTCTCACTCTCACTCCTTATCTGGCTGCATCCTTCAGTTGTGACATAGGCTGTTCAGCAGTGCAAATAATTCAAGGAAGATGTCAAATATCTCACACAAGGGCTGCAAAACGAGAGAGATCCCAGGATGTTGTTTCCATTTTAAGAATCACTCCACCCACAAAATTTTGGAGAAAAAATAAACTCTTCTTTGAATACCACTTACCTTCAACAAGAACATGTAAAGTCTGAAGGCAGCACAAGCAGTCCCAATGTGGGGATTTTTGTCATTTTTGTTTGCAAAATGATGCCTGTGCACTTGTACATACTGCCAACAACACTAAACTAAGTGCTGTTGCAGCAGTCTTGTAACATATAAGCAATGCTAAACCTAATAGTAGACAGCACGTTTTTAATGAATCTCATCACCAAATCCACATTGCATCTCCCAGGAATCTCCTAGACCAGATAAAACTTCACCTCCTAGAATAAGAGAATCTATATCAAGTCCATCAGCATAAAAAACCAACCATTACCTCACCATCAGTTTTAAGTGTCAGGTGGCACGTGGCTTGGAGGATCAGATTTGATGTTCATTAAGCCCTCTGCAGACATTACTGGTAAGCCTTGGGATCAAGTTGGTGTCAGCTATACAACATGTATCAGTGAACTAGCAAGACTACAAAGACTAAGTTCTCCTGCAACACTAAGTAAAATAAAACGTTAAAATTACAACCTCCTATCGTATTTTAAAATTTGGTTAAAAGCCAGCACATATTGAATTTCATCTGTTCTCTCACTGAGACTCAGCCTCCAAGTGACAAAGTAACACGGTTTCATGCACCACACTGAAGCACAACCCAAATAGACATATACTTATCCCATTTTTTTTAATGCCATGAAGCAATTCTGTTTTCTTACAGCAATACATCTGCAAGCTGTTCTTTCAATTGGTCGTATATTTTTGCTGCCCAGCAAGACCACCATATGCCAAGTAGCTTTTTCTCCACCAATCATGGCTACAACAGAAATACAGACTGGGAACAGTTGGGATTAAATGACATCCTAGAGACAGTATGTGCTGTTGGAGCAAAAACTGGGTTTCTTCCACATTAGCATACTCTAAAGTATCTCCCTGCATAACAGTTGCACAGAGTAAAACATAGAATGAGACAAGGCCACCACCCAATTCTATTTCCACATAGACAATTGCCACCTTTGCCTGTTTCTCCTTTTTAATAATGACCTGCCACAACAAAACACAGTGACACAGACTAAGAAACACAAATATGTATGTCGAAAACTGTCCTCTAAAACATCATTGTAGTCAGAAAGCACATCCACGACTGGGTTCACCTCTTCATTTTCCGAGTATCTATCAGTATTTACTGACACTGCAATATCATAATGAATACCTCAGAAAACAAGATGGTAAGTATTTATACCATATAATACCCACACCTTATCACAGACATTTAAATGTCTATCTGAAGGCTGAAGAAATGTATCTATTTGGTATTCAATATCCTGCCTACTCCGAGCAACAGATGTACAATGTTTTTGTACAAAGAATTAGGACTGCAACTTTACTAAAAAAACTTGTATAAGAACAGAGAAAAGCTCAAGGATTAATCACTAAACTGCATTTTAATATCCGTCTTATGTTACTGAAGCCAAGAGTTAATTGATAATTTAAAAGGCTCTGAGTGATATATATTCAAGTTTGGTCATATTCACATCTTCAATTTTGTAAAAATCAACTCTATTATCTAATGTCGGCATAACTGTGTTCCATTAAGCGATCTGTGCTGGAAGTAATTCTGGGATTATAAATCTAATGAGAACAAAATAGGTCTTATCCTATCTGAGCTAAAAGGTGCAGTAGAATGGCTCTGAATCTTCAATGTAAAGACAATCTGCTACTAAGACACTGTGATAACTATTCCTTACAAATAATGGAAAACTGAGCCCAAGTTTTTCTTTTTTAGTTATTTAACTCCACATAAGCATTAGGCAGCATGAATGCATGGATTAAACAGATAGCTTTATATCTTTTTCACAAAAAAAAAAAAGTTTTCAGCTCTGATTTTTTAAATCACAGAGCGACTATTCAGAAATAAGAGCAATTTTAAGTTTGGTTCAAGTCCACACAGAGAGAGAGTTTGCAGTCCTAACAAAGACCACTCACTCCTTGCTAGTTTACAAAATCCAGCTGCAAGACTGGACCAATCCTGCAAGTATTACATGATTAGACTGCTATTAGAAGAACAACTGTGCCACTCCTTCAGCTATCAGGAGAAAAAAAAAAAAAAAAGAAAAAAAAAAGTAAGAAAGAACAAGTTTATTGTAACAAAAGCAGAATATCAACATGCAATTCTATTCTGTATCATTAAAATCCAGAAAGAGTAAGTCACATATAAAGGTTGTACTCCAAGTCTCACATTACAAAGCAAGTTCTGTTCCTCACAGAAGTCATGAATTTGAAAAGAATAAAAATCTTTATCCAATTTATAAGAATACAATATTACCTGTTTTATTTCATGACCAAAAAAAAATAAATATTATCAGTGCTTTGCATTGGAACAAAAGATGCACACTTTTTTAATATAATTAGAAGAAACACAACATGAAGAGATAACTATTCTTCTATTTACTTTTGTCCCTACATAGACAGAAGAATGCTTCAAATTAAATACAGAAACATTACAAATAGTGCTGTGTTGCTGCCAGGGACAGTCAGCTTTCTAACGATGACTATGGTTGATAATTTTCTAGCTACCTATATGGAAGGCTTCATGTTCTCTTCAATTGTCCAGAAACACAATGAGTAAGCCCATTGCCTTTAGGAGTTAATATATCACTCCGTCACAGGCAGCTGGTATCCTTTAATTCTTCCTGTAGATGGAGGACATATTCTGAAGAAATGTAAGTGCAGTTGATTTTATTAACGCACTCCACAACCCCTTCCCTCCTCTGCTTCCACTCTGAACCACCTCTAAAGATCTTGGACAACACATTACAACAGCAGTTTTCCACTTCCCCAGGAGGTTGTCTCTATAAAGATCAGTCAATACATGAAATCTGCAGAGAACAATACACCACAGAAAACAACAAAGATTTCTAAAGGCAACCAGCAAATGCCATTAAAAACAGACTGTTTCGGTTCTGGAGTTCCTCTTCCCTCTGGAGTTCTCCAAGTTTCACTTAGTTAGTCTTCTTAAAAACAGCCCAGAAATTCTTCAAGCATATGGATTGTGAGTGGTACAAAAACCTGGATTAAAAATCGCTGGGTTAAGAGCTTTTTAGTACCACTCAACAGCTGGAAGCCCACAATTCTCTCCAAGTCCAACCAACCTGCTTCCTAATTAGAAAGCAACCTGAATGAGACGTTGTTTCCTTCTTATCTACGGCAGCCTAAGATTAAATACTAACTTCTTTATTCAAACCGATGCACCTGACAGTTTTAGGCTTACACTGGTAACTGAGTTCCAGTATTACTGCATAAATTACAAGATGACCATATCAAACAGTTCTGCTCAGAAAGCAACAACCCCTACCCATCCTCAAAGCCTATAAGCAAGAGACAATCAAAAGGACCATCAAACTTTAGAATGCAGTGATGTTGACGTGGAAGTTAGAATGAAAAACAGTACAAGCACTTTAACATTGAAAAATTAATCAAACAAGCTACGGTTGTTGTGTTCTTGACAAATTAATTCTATTGTATCAGAGAAAAACAGAACTAGGATTAATAAAACATGCAGTAATTGATAAATATCTGTTTAAAACACATCAGTGTATCAACTTTTTGATGTGAGTGTTTGATGAAGAGCCAACAATCATGGAAATGCTTGTTCAGATAAAGGATGCAAGTGTTTCACAGGGAGATGAAGGAAAAGAGCCTAAAATGTATTTTATCCAAAGTTCAACTACAATATAAAAATCAAAAAATGTATATTGGAAAATTAAGGAGTCACAGGCAAGTCCTTCTCTTCTGCTGAGATGATGTGATATCCTCTTCAAGCCACTCACACCATTTATATTGGAGACACCAGCGACTGCACAACATGTAAGCCTTCTCTACTACTTGTTCTACTAGAAGGAATTTGGAGAACAAAGATATTAGAAATAACCATTCAGGAATGGATAAAAAGAATTAAATACTCTGAAATAAGAGAAAAAAAACTACTCTTCAGCAGTAACTTTAAAATATGGCTTAACTATCAACATGGCTAAATCCTGTATGAGGGACTGCTTGGTAATAACTGGAAATAGACAAAGTCTGAAAAAATACTGAAATTTCCCAACCCAAGCCATATATAAACAGTAATTATGGCTAATCCATCTGGTGTTGGGTCAACAGAACCGATCCCATGATACAGTTATTGAAGAACTGTAAAAAACCCACAAGTTTCTAGTTCTTAAAACTGATAAAGAAGATTCCATTCTAGAGTATACCAAACCAGTGATTCTTGAGCAGATTGATGTGTAATTGAAGCTCTTTTATGACTCATGGGAAAATAAAGTTGTCAAAAAACCAAGGAAGAGATTCTTATCACTTGTCCTGTTACAATCCCTAGTTGTGTTCACTGGGGCATTGGCCAATAGCACACTTTCTATCCCCATTTTGTTTGCAAAGCTTGCAGCAAAGGGTACTGGATGTAAAAATACATGGTTTCAGGAAAACCCCATAACACTCCCTGCACAGTCCCCACGCGCAGTCCTAGAAGCTGCGTACAAAGGAAGAGGAGAGTGCTCTTCTTCTCACTCATAACTTTGGATACTGTGAACAGGTGCTATTTCAGTCCTGACAGGTAAAAAGACCCAAGGAAACTAACATCACTCAGTTACAGAATGACCAGAGGCGGCCTCCAGTCCATAAAGGCAGTCAAGTCCTGGCAGCACTGAAATAAAGGAGCATCCTAGTTCTCCTTGGCCCTCCCACTGCGATTAATCTGGACTACCAGAGCCCCAGTGAAGCTAATTAATGGTTATTATGGAACATGGTTAATGACACTGTGGGCATGCATCAACACAGACACCCCATTTATAGCTCTGCCAGAAATAATGCATTTTTATGACAGATAATTTGCAGACTCGATTTCTCACATTGCATTCACTCCCTGAAGGGAATATCAGAATGCCAGGCTGTCCGCATGTACAGAAATATGCAGAGATATTTCATTTACCTGTAATTATTTACCAGTTATAGCTCTTAGAATTATAGCTGGAGCTAGGTTTCACAAAAAACAGAAAAAATCCACTACAGGATCAGAACACAGGGGGAGAGGGAGGAGGGAATGTTTCTTTAAAGCCATTTTTTTCTTAAAGAGTGAATGTTCAATGCAAGACATATTTGACATTTTTATTCTTTCAATAACATTTCCTTTTAGTTTAGGGAATTCTTAGAGCCAGGAATTGGGATAGATTAGCTGGTTATTGACAGAGATATAAGAAAGTTGACAAAGGTGTAGAAACTTCCCAACCACAGTTTTATATAAACAACTGTTAGGTTTCATCCCTGAACCACATCATTTCCAAAAGCAAAAAGTCAAAATATTTTATGTGAAGACGCTGCAAAAAATGTAGCAGTACATTTTTAATTCCATTTCTTTCTGTGAAAAATTTCTTGCATTTCACCCTAAATTTGTCTATTTTCTCCTTCCACCCTGAAACTCCAGTTTTTGCCAAGTATAAAATCTGCCAACATCTAAGAGTTCATGCGAATAGCACAAGCTGGTTCTCCATAGCTGTGTACTCTGACTCTGTGTGGATTCTTTAAATGCCTTTCCATATTTCTAACAATGAAAGAAAATTAAACAGGTATGTTCAGGACTTCAAATCTTCTGCATACTCTACAAAAAAAAACAAAACAGTGAAAGCACATCTAAAGCCTATGTTTGAAAAATCATAATGGCAAAAGATATTATTCTGTTTTGGTCTCCAAAACACAAATCTTGAACCCAAAGTCAGTACTCAATAGAATGGTCAGGGTTAAGGGAGATGCCTATTTGATTACCCTTCCTACTACTAGTGCCATGAAGATTTTTTTAATATTATTTCAGAAATCTTAAATGCCAGTTAAATTGTGAAAAAAGCATAAAGATCACTGCTTATTAAAAGTATTTGAAAACAAACTTTCACTATATCCTTCCTATCTCTGTCTTCATAAAAATGCAGAAGAATTTTATTTTTTTTTTTAAGAAAAAGCACACTCAGGGACAGTACGATACAGATCATAATTCTCCCAATAGTGTTTCATATCAAACTTCCACATTTAGCAGCAGGAATTATTTCATAGTAATGGTAATGGGGTACACATTTTCTCCCTCCCAGACAGAAAACCAGGGAGAATCAAACCAGAGGAAGGGGAAACAAATGCTCTCCCAGTGACTCTGACTTCCCACAGATCTTTTGTATCTACTGGATTCTGTAAGCTGTTCCCTGCAGAAACAACACAAATCTTCAGAAAACTGGAAAGCACAGTATAAATTTCACATAATGCAGCTACATGACAATGACTGCATTGGTCTGGACTTGTTGTTTCCCAGACCTTGCAAACAATCCTCATTTTATGGCAACAAACTTGACTCCAGAGACTCAACTAAACTAAGAACATTAATCTGGCGATGCACAATGCCTTTAAATACTCATTTTGACTAACACAGACTTCAGATTACCTGTCTTGAAGCCTTTGGAATATATAAAGCTGGAAACTTGTTTCACATATGCAGAGAACCAAAGCCTTCGGGTTCAGGAAATTGAACCACAGTCCACTGTGAACGTCCACACTGAATGGTGAATTCATCAACAAGCAACTACCAAGTACACAGTTAAGAACAGAGCATTTGTGCCTAGTTTGGTCCCTCATCTAAGGAAACCCATCCTATTTAACGAAAGGCTCACAGACAAATGTAGCAAACAAAAAGTAAACTAAAGCTTTCTTCCTTTCACTTACTGTACTCAAAATGTGCCTTCTACAGTGTATGAAATTCCTACTAAGAGAGAGGAACTCATATGAGGAAGACCAAAGTCCCATCTCTCTCTCCTCTGCTCAAGTGCCGTGCTCGTGAGCAAACTGGAGACTGACAGATTTTGAACCCACAACACTCTGCTGGTTTGATACTCACCACTGTACACCCCAGAAAAAAAGAAACACTTGTCATTCTTTCTGATTCAACATACTAGATACAGGTCACCTCAATCCAGGAGAATAACTGAGCATTTCATGTTTACTGATAAAATTCACACAGCTGAGTCAATGTGAAGTACTTCCCTCGCTGTTTCAAAAAACAGACCCTGCCTCAACTTCTCTAACAAAAAAGTTCATTTGAAACACCACTATTTTCCTACAGAAAGAAAGATTCCAAAGTATTCACCACCTCATCCTGCATAACCTGCAGAATGCGTGATTATTATTACACAGTTCTGAAGAGCTTGTCTCCTCATTGTGTCTGCAGACAAGATATGCTGTTTAAAGATTAACAGTGGAAATGAAAGGGGAATCCATGGTCCTCGGTGGGAGGCAAGAGCCAAGCTGGAGCCTACAATGGAAGTGGTTCTGTGACTGTAGTGTTTGTTGCTGCAAACAATGTAAGAATTCAGCACTCATTTGAAGTGTATCCTTTAGAGTTCCAGCTGTGCTGATGCACAGATGGGGGAAAAAAATCTCAAAGGATAGGAAGTATCAGTTCTCTTACTTTAAATGGGAAATACAGCCTAGACAGAGAGAGAGAAAATATGAATACCAGGGTATATAAAATCCAAAAGTATGATTGCTGTAATAAAGATGCTGCACATGCAATGATTTTGAGACCTGCATGGTCCGAGGCAGTTTAAATGGCTCCTGCTTTAACTTGCCACATTCACGTTCACCCAGCCTGAGAGAAACATGGGCAAAATACAAAGGTGCGGGGGAAGTGTTTTTGCCCTGGTGAAGTCCTCAAATTTCTCCTGAGCAAAGAACACAAGGATTTTCTTCTGGCGCAAGGACCCCTTGCACATTGGCTTCCCTCATCTCTAAGAAGCACGGGGGTTTCTGTCCTTTTCCTTTTCACATAAGCTTTCTGAAAGTACTAAGGCAACAGACACCCTACATCACAAACATCTGGTGACTGTGGCTGCACTGGTAGGAGAAACAGGAGAGAAGGGAGGTCCAAAGTAAAGGCAGACAAGAAAAAGGAGAGGGACAGATGAGTGTGTGTGTATGGGGGGGGGCAAAACAACAAAAACAAACAAAAAGACCCCAACAAAAACAACAACAACAAAAAAAGCCAATCAGTGAAGTCTGGAGTAATGGGGAAGTAAAGTGATGAGACTAAATGAAACACTTCATGATGCAGGAATGTGTGATGACAAAACTAAGAAGGGCCAAAGAGACGTCAATACAACCAGAAAGGGTTTGTTTGTGGTGTGGGGATTTACAGAATACAGTGCAAGTGTTCTGGAAAACTGCTGTTACCCACACATTCAGAAAAGGGAGAAAATAAAAGCAATGATGTTTGTAAAGAGGAAAAAAATAATAACATGGTGAAGAAATATATATATATTTGCTTCCTAAGGCAGTAAAGTTGCAGAACATAATGAGATCTGAATGGAGATAAATTCAACCTTCGAGGAAGCTGGAAATGCATTCTGGCAGCTATCAAAGATATGTAGCAAATGAAGATCAGTCTAAAAGGTAAACAGAAATGGTGCAGTCTTCACTTATTTTCCTTTAAAAAATTACAGGCAGATACCAAGGCCAAACCATGCCTTGACATAACTCTCTGAGGACAAATGTAAACTGAAGGGACAACAGGAAGGACTGGAAAAGGTCGTAGAAAAGAACTGAAAGGCTTGATGGACTTGGCCAGGGAGTTTTCCCCAAATTAGAGGATACTGCCACTCTCAAGATGTACAAAATAACAGACTCCTACTGATATCATGTAAATTCCTTTCATGCAAGAGCCTACCACTTCTGTCATTAAGTTTTCCAAAGAAGAAAGACCTTCTAAACACTGTAGCTGATCACTGGTAACTGAGGAAAAGCCAGGGAAAAAAAACCTGGTAAGACAAAGTATAATTACTAGGAAAGTCAAGAGTTATTTGAAATAAAAGTGATCCATGTGCACTGAAGGCCTGCTATTTTTTGTGATTAACTAACTAATTAAGCGTTACTGATTACTCTTCATAAAACCTCAGAAAAATATTCTCAAAATAGGTACCACTATGCAACCAGATGGTTGTGGTTTCCACAGGACCTTGCCAGATTTCTCACAAGACATGTTTTAACTTCTCTTTCAGCTTCAAAGTCAGACACCAATAGAGAAGGGACAGCTAGGCTCAGAAAACTTTCAGTGCAAACCCATCAAAAGGCAATAAAAACACCAATCTCAGAGATTCTCCCTTCTGTGGTGCAGCAGCCAACCCCCACCCCACTCTCTGAACACAGATCCCTCATGTCGAACACTGCAGTGCTGTTTCATGGCCTTTTATTTCAATACATATGGAGAAAAGAGAAGCACTTCAAGTTCTCGTAGTGAAGGAAAGATCTTTCCAAATAAAACAATTAAGAGTACTCAGTATTCTTATCAGGACTTGTTAATTAATTCTCATAATGCTCCCCACAAGTAGGTAGAGCAGAGAGATTATGCTATTACAGAGCAACCATATCAGTATCTATGCAGTGACAGGCAATAAAATGGTCTAGAATAGCTAAAATATTTCTGTTTCAGAAAATACAGATTTACTGGAAAGTGATTACAATTTTTTCAAATAAAGACTGAGACTTTTAAACTCTGCCTGACAAGCCCAAAACTCATAACCATCCCGGACAATCAGTGCATTTACGTGCACCTATCTGCCTTTCTGAAACATCTAGGCTATAAGAAATTTCAACATTGCTAACATGACAAAGACTACATGTGTAACAAGTCGGTACTTGTATCACCTTGTCTTTGAGTGTTCATCTAAATCCCTCTTGATAAAAGCCCTTTCAGAGTTCTTCACAGTGACACACAGCTATTATATAAAACACAAAGAAGGTTTATGCCAAGCTAAAAACTTTG
Source organism: Margarornis squamiger (assembly GCA_035222235.1). NCBI lineage: Eukaryota > Metazoa > Chordata > Aves > Passeriformes > Furnariidae > Margarornis > Margarornis squamiger. The sequence continues at coordinate 8,044,384 of JAWWTY010000158.1, forward strand.
TCTAATCCAAGTCCTTTCGTTTGCTGTGTGATAGGCTATAGTTTGGGGGGTTTTTTTAACTGATTTCAGTCATTAGGGGGTACATGAAGAAAAAGAAACAGAAAAATCCTCTACTGTGCAAAGCTTTTCTTTTTTATGAGATCTTATGGCCCTGTACAAGCAGTGATCTCCTGTTCTTTTCAAGTATCTTTACGGAGACTCCTGGGAAGATTTCCGCTGGATAAGAAGGCTTTGAGGGGCTGTAAGCCAGACACACACTCCTGAGCCCTTCATGTCACCAGGGATCTGGGGAAGGAGAATTATCTCTCAAGACTCTTTCAAAAGGGAAATCCACAGTGCTGTCTCTGGAGCAGTTAACAGCTCCATCTTTGAGGCCTCCCATTAGAGGCAAGAATGACAGCTTCTCTCTTTCCTATGCTTTAGAAGTGTTCCCTAATCAAACACACAGGGCAGGCACACAGCAACCTCCCTCAATATTCTTACTGCATTTGACACCTCCTTATTTTATTCTGAGCCTCTAGCTAATTAGTCATTTCTGAACAGGAAATTTTCAGTATCAAAAAAACTCAGGCTTGTAGAAGTAAACTCAAGCACCCAGCTATTTCTGAAGCATTTGTCTGAACAAACGGAAAGAACAAAAGTACTTTCAATGGAAATATACCTTCTTTCTGTTGCACCAAATCATCAGGAATTGTCTTTACAGCAAGTTACAAGACATACATTGTTAAGCATCGCAGCAACTATTCATGGGATTCAAGTCATAACTGCAAGGATTTCATGAAGAATTTCCTATAACTACTGGGTATGGCACAAAACAAGACATCTCTTACAGGAAACTTTTACTGGGGAAAAAAAAATAGGCAGTTACATGAAAGCAACAAGTTTTAATGTCATAAGAGACAACAGAAAACAAGAACTATCATAACAAACTAACAGCAGAAAAGGTCTTTCTAAAAGAAAAATAAGTGTTCCCTAATATGTAGATAATCTTCCTAATGGCAAGCAGTTATTTTAGACATATATATACACACACACATATAGATGAGTTTCATAGGAGTGGGAGAAATACAGGCCAATTGATTGGTTCAAGTTCCAGCTTTTGAGATTTGCTTGCCTCAGTTTGTAGCTTCCTCACTGAAATTAAAAGGGAATTTTGCCCACACACACAGACTTCAGTAACAATTTCTGACAGAGAGACCAATCAGTCATGAGCAATCCAAAACATGCTGCTTCCTCATGACACAAAAGGGTCCCCAAGGGCAGTTTGTTAGGCTCCTTTTTTGACTGGCCTACAGTCAGAGCAGAGATCTCTGGAGGTTGCCTGTCTGCAAGCCCCAGCAGCCCCTGGCTGGCTGTCCAGGCAGCAGACCCAGCCCCACCACTCTTCTCCTGCCTTGAGAGGTGCCTGCACAGAGGCAGGAGAGCAGGGTCTGCAGCCAGGTGACAGCAGTCCTGGAGCAGTGGGACAGCACTGTGTGTGCCTCACTGAGCCCTGGCACAGCAACCACTGCCCATCAGGATGGCACCGAAGCTTTCAAGTCTTCTTACAATAAGGCTTTGTTGCCAGATATTCAGTTACACTAAAAGTTAACAGCTCCCTGGAAATTTACTTTGGGGTTTCTTCAAAATATTTTTGCAATATGAAACAAAAGGAACCATAGAAGGTAAAAAAAAGACAGTGGTTCTGTCTATCTGCTGACACTGCTCAAGGCTGATTGACTACTTAGTTTTCTGACCAAAAATATTCCTTACCACAAGAAGAATCTGCACTGACAGCAAGGGCTTCCTTGGATTTTACTTGGGAGAGTGAGCAGAGGTAACAGAAAACATCACTGTCACCAAAAGTTACACATTCTGAGGTAGGAATGATTTTTTTTTTAATAAGAAGCCTGTAACAGAAAAACTGTATTCAAAGAAACAAAGATGAAATGAAGGATTTTTCCAACCACTCCTTCACAAATCTCATTGAATGAATTTTTAAAAAACTGTTAGGGGGTTAATTTTGTTTGCATTTTCTGTTTTACATTTTCTCAGAAGTATGATAAAAGAGAAAAGTTGCCTACACGCCTTTTCAAAGAACCTTTGTTATATTTTGCTGCTGAAAGTGCTCAAAATCTAATGCTGGATCTCTAATCCACTATGGAATACATTCTGTGCTACATGTAACCATTTTTGTGTATTACAAAATTGTAGCCTCAGAACTCTTTATCTTCTGTATGATTTGTACTATCCAGCACAGCTGTATCCAGTAACAGCAGCTGCACCTGTGCCATACCCATCCCCAGATTCACTTTGTGAAGCTTCAGTAAATTAGTAAATGCAGTGTGGCAATTTGGAATAAGTAGAATCTTTCTCTTGTTGCACTTTAAGGATATTCCGAAGAAAGGATACCAAGCTTCATCTGCATGGCTGATGACACCAGAGTCTGGGAGACCCTTGTAGGGAATTTTCTGTTCTCATTCTCCCATTGTTCATACTTGGCTAGCTCTTGCCTACTCTTTAGTAATAGTCAGCTACGAGCTTGGAAAAACAGCCAAAACCAATGATAAATCTGCAAAGAGAGTCTCCTTGAAAGAGCAAGATACTCTCACACCCACATCTCTGAACTCCACAGATCAGACCCTTTAAAGCTTCTTTTTAGGAATTATTTGTCAATGACTAGTAAAACAGGCAATAAATTTTTAAAGCTATGTTTTCTATAACTTTTACAGTCAGACTTAGTACCTACTTCAGTTATCATAAGAAGTGTTGCAACAGATGTTTTGGGGTTTAATGAAGGGAGTCAAGCAGATTTATTGCCTATTTCTTCTAGAGGCGACGGAACAATTTTCAACAAATAACTTCCCCCAGCACAGTCTTTATTTTTGTGCCTATACTGAATAGCATATATCAGACTGCAGTTCTTGCTCTTTGAAATGAACCACTTCACGCCTTTACAGATCAGCCAAGTCCGCTGAGACTCATGACTTAGCTGGAAGCAGTTACTGCAGTGGCAGAGCCCTGGTTGTCTTTAGCCAGAAGCTGGGGACACCACCACCTGTGAGATGATCTCTTGTGTCTGAGCTAAAGGGGTATAACTTTGAGAACACATAACATTCTTTCAACTTTGTTCATGGTGCAGCTCCTTCCTCGACATTATTTTTCCATTAGCCATACCATTCAGAAATATGGCCTCAATTCCCACACAGGTCAAGTCTGAGCAGAACTGAATTTTGATGCCAAAAGAATAAAAAGTTATTTCTGGCCAACTGCTGCTGCTTCTGCCATAGGAAATAAATATGAAGGGACAAACCCTAGGTGAGGTCCCAGTGGTGTACTCAGGTGATCAGACCCTACTGTTCCAGACGTCAGTTGGGAGAAAATGGAAAATATGAGGGATACTTCTTTTCCAAATCCCAACCCTTCTCATGGGGCAACAGGAATGCTGGCAAGCCACACAGCAGCCAAATTCTTCTCTAGAACTAAAGCTGATGCCACACTTAGAGTCACCTGCCCTTTGCCACAGAACTGCCTGCTTGGCCTGTGCCTTAAGCCATCCTGCCTTTAATTCCATGCATGTGAGAAGCGTGCAAGATCTGCCTGTGGAAGGATCAGGTATTGTACTTCAGAAATACCTGCAAAAGATTTCAAGTGACTGCAATAAGCATAAGCAACAAACCACTTGTTTGTTTTTTGGGGTTTTTTTGGTTGCTATTGTTGTTGCATTAGAGGCTCATTCACTGAGGCTGAAGAACCACGCTAAGTTGAAAGGAAAGAAGAAATGCATCCCAAAGGACATTCCCATGAGCATGTCATTGCCTACTACACATGACAGGGTAGAAGGAACTCTAGGATGGTACTTACAGATAACCCTAGGACTGGATCTGCTTCATTTTCACAGTATTTACACTACTGATCCCAGGTCAGGTCTAAATGCACATGGACCTGAGGAGCTTTTTTTCTGTGCACAAATTCTCAGCCTGATTTTCACTATTTAAAAACAGATTTGCCATGGGGCTATATGTGGTCTAGAACCTCATCTGTAATGTGGCTGAGGATCAAGCCAGGCAAAAGTTCACACGGTTATTGATGGTTATAAAGTTATGCTTTCAGATTTCTAAGAACAAAGACAAAACAAGTTGTGGTCCTCATAGTAAGCTTCAATGAATTGAAGAAACCTGCAGAAGCATCTAACAAATTTAATAAATTACAACAGTAAAACATTGTCACCTACAGTGATTTCTTCAAGAGATTTATTCATGTTTCTGTAAAAAGTTAAGTTCCTCAAAATACTCACAGAATTAATTCTTTATTTTTTATATTAAGTAAATGGTCTGATTTTTTACAAAATCATCAACCAACTACTGTTTGCTATCAATGGAAACAAACATAGTTAATTTCAAAAGTTCACATGCAGGATAGAGAAGGCAGAACTTTCGCGGAATTTGCTGCAATCAGTTCAAATGAGGCAGATGGGTAGGAATACACAACCCCTCTGACTCAGAGAGTCAGTGCTATTAGAGACTGTGATATTAGAGGTAACATTGAAACAGAAACATTGTTGGACCAGAGAGGTCCCACTGTAGCATACTGCATTAACAGCAGCAAACCCTTGAGAATTTTCCAGGCTTTGTCAGCCCAGACTGCTTTGATGAATGGTATAAATAGAAGATGAAATAATCACTCACAAGTTTACAAGCACTAAAGTACAGCTATTAAAGACTTCTAGTCTCCATTATGACAGAGGAACAGTTATGCTTGGCAAACAGGCCAATATCTGAGTTTATGGTTGTCAGACATCTAGAAATCTCATCTTCATTTTATATCTCTGAGGCTTATCCCTGCAAAGACAAAAGAGGGTACTCCTTCACGGTGCATTTCCCTACAGAAAACAACTGAAACTGGCAAACTCAAGGGGGTTGCTCCTCTCCTTGTCACCACTTAGGTAATAGCTTATCATTCAAGAACGTCCATCAATTTCTCTAGTCTTTGTAGTTAGCTAGTGGTAAGAGGAACCCCCAGCACTACAAATAAAGACTTAACAGATCACTTTAAGGAAAATAAACATAAGGATGAGGTTAATGACAATGAGTATACTGACATTTTATGGTTGGATTCAATGATCTTGGGTCTTTTCCAAACTAAATGACTCCACAATTCCGTACTTATATGCTCCATGCCAGGGAGCACTGGGGTCACTGACTCCAATTCTCTGCAGTCACATGGAAAATACAATCAAGGAGTCAGTAACACATCAGTCCTGGGAACACCAAGAATTATTTCTTAAATTGCCTACCACTGGTTTCAACATGTGGTTCACAGACCAATCTAGGCAACTAAAAAAACCAAGTCTGTTTTCAGCAGATTTAAATTATCACCCTCATCAGGAACTTTTCCAGAGGTACAGAAATCAAAAAAGCTTGAAAACAACTGGTTTACATCCATCCCAAAGACTACAGTAAGAGGCCAAAGGCCAGAGCTACAACACAACTGAAGAGGAGAGCAGAGGCAGTTCAGGCTGCCATGCCGACTCCAACAATACCAAGACAGGCATTATGTCAAATAATTCGGATAATCCTGAGAAATGGATCACAACCCACACAGCACAGAGAGTAAAAATGAAATAAGTAGCAGTTCCTCACTTTTCTCACCAGGGAGAAAAACTTCCTCACAAGTCCACATCTTGTTTAACCCACTTCTGGTTCAAGCAAATGCAGTTGAGTAGTAACACGATTAACCAAGAGGTCTGCCAGGCTAATATACCAAACACCCCATCACTTCCTCTGACCTGTCTGGTACTTTGGGTGATCAAAGGACGCCAGAGACAAGAATGCAGGGAAAGAAAATAAGAAACAAAAAAGACTACCATACCCCTTACGCTGTATTTCAAGACAATATTCCTTTGTGAGCCCTTCTTGGTGAGCAGAAGGCATGAACTATGTGATAACACTACGTGAGCACTGGCAAGAGGAACTCCAATCCCAAGGACACAGACAGAGGTCACAAAGTTTTGTCTTCCTTACTATGTTACACAGATCAGAGCTTGGAAAACATATGAGGAACTGCAGTGGGACTCCCATTTCTTTTCACCTGGCAATTTTCATTCACCAGCAACCACAGTTAAGAGGCAGACTTCCACAATTTAAAACTTAATCCAGGACCAGCATCCAGAAAATCAATTGACCTTTCTCTGTATCAAGATAACTAATACTCTGAACAAGTTTACTTTCTATATTAATATTTTTCTATAGAAAAAGAGATAAAATTAGTTTCCTGTAAAATCTCATCAAAAAGGGAATATAATTATGGGGAGAACGGAATAATCCTTTTTTAAGCCAATATATCCATCTTGAGACAACCATCAATATACTTCAGAACATTTCAAGCCAATTTATCAGCATTTAGGAAGAAAAAAAAGAATGCCTCGAGGCCAGGCCTGTCAGCAAATATTTCCCATCTTCAACTTAAATCTCAATATTACTCTAGATGAATGCATCATAGGCACAATTTTTTTAAAGCAGTGCGAGCACTGTTACATTGATGGCCCCACTTCTCCCACATGAACCATTATTTGCAAATATAGACAGCATGGAAAAAGGGGTAACCGGAAATCTTTTGGAAAGGACACAGACACACTTCATACTAGCAACCTCTCAGGAAGAAACTCACAGAATTCAGTAAACTCAGATTTATGAGAACAAGATCAAACTACAACTGCATTTGTCTGTCTCTGTGGTTTCATAAAGATCGTGTCATATTTGTTAGAAAACTTTCTGACCAAAAGCTAAAATAATTCTACTTTTTTTTAATCTATTTAACATCACCAGAAATATTTTTTTTAAAAAATGAAAGAACTGCAAAGTCCTTTTTTGAGAAGTGATTCCATTTTCCCTCAGGTATGTTTGTTTGAGCTTTGGACCAGCCTCCTTAGTTTATTTGCACCTTATCAACAGCATCATAAGTTTTTCTATCAATTCTCAAGCTATTTATTATTGTTGTAATAACATGCTAAATCTTGAAGATAACACTTAAAATTCTCAGCTTCAAAGTACATCTTCCAAAGGCCCTGGGATCTATGACAAGGATTTATGACTATTTCCTAGTTAATCTGATAATCTGACAAGATATTTGCAAATTATACATTTAAAGTAACTCTGAAAAGATGGAGATACGACAGAACTTTCTAAATCCATATATTTACCCTAAGTCTGATACATCTCACCAAGAAAGTAGTTTGGATCAGATTTAAATGGCAAATTGACACAGGACTTCAATTTGCCATAAGGAATTTTTCAGGGGCACTGGAGCCAGCAGAGCCTTTCCAACTGTCCCTGTGCTGTTCTGCACTCAAAGAAACTCATCCTATCCATTCTTCAACCTCAGAGAGAACTATTTTACCACATTAGTTCACTGAATTATCCCAGAAAGTGAAGTGAGCAATCCAGGCTAACTGCCTGCCCCTTGATCATCTTGAGACTGAGTTTAACTTGAATTTAGCCAGGTAAAATGTGTGTATGTATGATACATATTTTTCTCTAGGGCCTTGTACAGTAGTTCTCTGGTCTCATGTGCTGCATTTTACAGTGTACGAATTTTACAGTTAACTTCCACTCCACGCACAGGTTTGGTACAGAGGTGAACTACACCCCTGGGCAATTTAGCTGTGCCATTTCTGAGAGGAAAACAAAACAAAAGAAAGAAACCCAACTTTCTACATTGTAAGTCTGTCACAAGTAAGTTACAGACTGTGAGGTTTTCTCCCTCACAAGCGCAAAAGCACAACAACATTTTAAAGCACGTTTTCTCTTTTCACAAACACAGGAGATGAAAATAATTCCCCCTCCCCCTTAATTAGCCCATGTCACAGCTTATTCATTTATTTTTCTGAGAAAATATACTTCAGAAGCAAACTTTGAAATATACCCTGCACCAAGCCTTCCTCTTGCAGCATCATTTAGATGGGCCACTTCCACTGACTCAACACACCCATACGCTACTTCTTAAGGCAAGAGACAAGATTCCAGATTACAAATAGTCTCCATGCAAGGCCAGCAACAATAAACACCACTTATCAGGATTACCAAAACACAGTTTAGAGCCCCACTGGCACCATAAGTGCAGGACATGAACTCCAGTATTGGACCAAGAAACTAGTTCTTGCACACCCACAGGGGCTTTTCTGCATGTTGAGAAGCCTAAAGGACAACATCTCTTTGAAGATAATTAACACAAGTATACAAATACATTAATATTATGACAACACATGATCTGCCTTCTAATTCATGGGCATTTTAAGAAGTGTTTTTCAGCCATTTTAGTCTGAATGCATTTAACTTCTAGCCTTGCCAGAAAGCCTTACAGCAAATACAAGTGACCACTGATGTAATTTCTTTTTTTACATTCCTGGTATTTTGTCATTCTTTAGGGCTACTGTGATGCCTGTAAGGAGCACCTCTGGTTTCTTGCCCATGTGTGTTCTCCATTTCCTCATAATATCAGTGATATGCAGCTTTAAAGGTTAAAATCTAAAATAAAATTTATTAAAAAAAATAAAAAAAGAAAATTACCCACCAGTGAAAGCAGGATGAGAGACTTAATTCTATAATACAAGGCTCACTGCAGCAGGTAACACAGAGGAAGCTACATGAAACTGAAAGGTTTCCCCTGGTGGTCACTGTAAGGCAGTAAATTTCCCAGAGACACTTTTTAATTTCTATAATGCAGTTTCACTTCTTTTAATGTAAATGAAAAAGACAAAACCTTAGTTTTATCATGTAGATACAGTAAGCGTTTACAAACCTTAGAATATACTCTGAAAAAACATCTGTGTAGTGCTGCCAACAGATGTTGTCATCACAATGATTAAAATGCAGTGGAAATAGAATAATCCAGCAAATCACAAAAAGCCGGTTCATAAAATCTATTGCATTGAGCAGTGGCAGGGAAGAGGGAAGGATAGGGAGAACACCATGCTGCCCAACAGCAGAAGGCAGGTTAAAAAGATATCAGAATCTGGAGGAATAATTTACATTTACAAACCTCACCAGGAAGTACAATGATGGACCTGCTAACCATGCAAAACAGGGCATCACTAGAAGTGATGAGGTGACTCTGAAAAGCAGAACAACAGCCAGGAAAGTGTGTGTCTCCCCAGATACGTGCCTCCGAGAAACCGGAGTTTGGGTTAAGCACACCAGGCATAAAGATACCAGCTACAACTGGACAGTCCCTGACTTGGCAACAGGACACTAAGAACAAACCAAATGGATAACAGAAAGAAACCTTTCTTGAGACAAATATTAGGTTACTGGAAAAAAAAAAGTCTAATGAAAGACAGTAAAATGCCATTTGAGAACTAGGATTGCCGATTTGATTCTGGAAGAATCAGGTATCACTAGCCATTGCATTGCCCACACGACTCTGAGTTTTAGCTGACATTACATTCTTAAGCAAGTGTAAAAGCAAAGAGGACACACCATGGTCACAAACACGGGAACTGCCCTCAACATATGACAAGGCATTAAGCCTTTAGAAAGCCATTTGTGAAACAAGCTTGGCACATTCTGCCTGCCACAGGCAGAGAAGGGAGGGACAGATTACTCCAGCTACCTACTTTAAGGAGGCTCTCTCTAATCATGCTTGACAACAGCCCTTCTGCTTGCCTGTGCTGCTGACTTTGTGAGCACCCATCCAGAGGCAAGGGAAGACTCCACTGGCTGCCAAAGCACAGTAACACAGCTGAGGATGTTGCTTGTCCAGAAGCCTTGCTGCAAGACCTTCCTTGCAAATGTTCTAAGAGTGACCACACAGTCTATCAGCTCCTTTACAATTTGTTGGGGGCTTTTTAAAGGAAAAAAAAACCAAACCAAATCAAAACAAAACAAAAAACTAGGTAGTGCTGAAACATGAAATTACTTTTCATCTGAACACATTAATCCAGATATAGACACTCTCATTTCAAGGTGTCCTGGGCAAGTGGCTTTCTACAAGCTCAAATTTAGTCAACCTCAGTTTCTGCTAGACTGTATCTTTCCCCATCTTGTCCTCTGAGCACACTTTGGAAATTCCTTTTCTTCTCTTGGAAAGTGAAATGCCTGCCATTATTTGCAAAATGGCTTCTTGACTAACACTGTGGCACCCCTGCCCTGCTCCAGGCTCTTTAAAGATCCAGACCCATACTGTGCAAGCAGCTCCCTCAGACCCGAAAAAGAGCAAGCTTTCTCTCTTTCTCTTTGGTTCACTAAGTCCTACCTATATCAAAAAGAGTGTTACTTCCACAGTAACTGAACAACTTCAGGACAAAAGCAAGCTGAAAAGGAATAAAAGAAAAATAAAGTTTCTGTAAAAACAAACTTAAAGCAGATAATTGGGTTGCTCCCTTTCATTTTTTGTGCACTTCAACACCCTAGTTCTCTGTGGTTTGACCCTGGTTGACAACACATCCTAAGTTTCTTTTCTCTGAGCCTCTCAGATGACTGATCTCATCCCAAAAATATTCTCAAGTAGGATAGAAAATGGGCAAATCATCAGTCCTTTCTACTAAAAGGCACATAATATTTCACACAAGGCAATGCTCAATTTATACCCTGGCATTCTAAAGCACTTTTAAACTAAATGTAAAATTAAGTCCAGGGTTTGCAAACACACGAATGCACTGAGAGGCTCCCATAAACCAACTCCTCCTTCCACCATCCCAAGTTTTACCTTGATCCAGGAGGAGAGAGGTTAAGAAGACAAAGGGCTGTGGAAATGCAGTTTCTCTATTGAAAATATTACCAAGCAGCAAATAATTGGTGTTTCCTAAATATCAAGTAACGGTAGGATTATTTACCCACTGACAAAGACAATTCTCATTAACTTTACAAACATTCACTTTTATGGAAAATCCTTTTATTCCATTTCTAAATAAGAACAAACCAGATTGTCAATGAGATTTTGGGGATATGGAAAGCCTTCTATCAGCAATGCTACTAGTTAAAATCTCTAAGATAAGCTAGTTAAAAAGCAGAGGATTAAATGACTGGACTGAGAATAAGATAGTTAATGAAAGCTTGGGCCCACTGGGAGTTTTTTTGTTTGAGATTGGTGTATTTATAAGAAATAAATTAATTTCTTAGATATTATTCTCATGAACATGATGGGGGAGAAATTTTCTTACTGTCCTTTTACTCCGTCTGTGAAAGGTTGCTAAGGGAATAGTTCTCAGTAAGGTCAAGCAGTAGAAACCCTGCTGTGTGTTTTAATGCAGCCAAACAGCACTTGAAGTTAATGTCTCTTGGTTCTTTCTACCTTTAAGGACTGGCTGTTAGTGCTTTCCAGTGTTCTTGCTGTATAACTGAATATCTAAGAGGCAAAAGGGAAAAAATGGACAGGCACCAAGATGCCACAACAGGGTCAAAAGAACAGAATTTCACAAAAACTCTGGAGTATAGACAGCCTCTTCCAGATCAGACAAACCTTTCAGGCTACAAAAAGCACTCCAAACCCACAGACCTGAACACTGTTTCAAACACAGCAATCAAGTCTCCAAATTATAATTAAATGCAAGATATTAGGAAAAACATAAAAGGAAAGCTTTCAACACAGTTCTCATTTCAGATATTTATTGCCTTAAGTTATGTAAATGAAAGAAAACTTGGCATATTAGCATATCATTATTATCTGCCTTTGAAATTATTACAGATCAACATATGATATAAAATGTGGTTCTCAAAATGTTGCATGTTATTTAACGGGCTCACTTCAATTTTCTCACCAACAAGAATCCTAACAGCAAAAGAGCTACACCAAGAATCAGCATCAGCTGCTCCCTTTCCTCAGTGAAGAGCGAGAGGGAAAGGATTCTCAGGATGACACCCAGGATTTCAGCCTCAGAGCTGACACATTTTTGTGTAAGGCAGTCTGCATAACCTGGATGTGTCCTGTGAACAAAATGTTTCATTCCTCGGTCTGAAATCTGGCCATTTTCGACAGGTTTCCAAATGGAAAGGACCACACAGCATTTCCATATGTTAAAAAAAAAAAAAAAAATCACTGCAAGTACCATTACATCAAAACAAACAAACCCCTGAAAAGGGGAAATTGAAGGTGTAAAACATTTTTAAAAGCTGTCGACTCAAATAACTGAAAATTATGGAAAAATCTCACGCCAGAAAAGCAAGATCTGTGTGGATCATTTTCATTCTAAGAGGGCACTTTTAGATAAACGCAGATATTTTCAGGTTGTTTTTTTTTTAAAAAAAAAAAAGGAAGTTTAATTTCCTATCATTACAAGACTCCCACAGCAGCATGATAGCATGATTCCAAAAATTTAATCTAAGTAATTTTTTATTTTTTTTTTCTGAAGGGCAAATTGAAAAAAACACCTCTAAGCATGAGATGACAGAGACAAATAAAGGCACAGCAGGAATTCCCCCCAGAGGAAATTTATTATGAATCAAAGTATGAAAAACATTTTGATCTTTGCCTAAAAAAATGAGTTTGACTATGGTTGCTGTGAAATGACAAAAAGTTAAATCCAAAGTAACTGTTTCAACCACAGTCTTAGTGTGCTGTAGTGTTACAGTCAGGCACTAGCATAGCTGTATAACTAGGCTTTGAAGCTTTGTTTTGCTTTCCTTCCAGTAAACAACTACATCATGAACATTTAATAAACATGACGATATCCCCTCTCTTCATTGTGTGGCTCTCCCACACTCTTTCACTGCATGGCTCAACCTTAGCCCAACAAATTACATCAAAATATTAAATTCCTCTCATTCAACAAGTATGAAGATGTAATTTAAAATGTAATACTTAGATAGTCAATCCCCTAATCATCTGTAGCTGGAAGACTCTGAACAGAGAAAGGCTCAAGGCATATTCCCTGCTGGACACGTTATAGTAAGTCTAGCAATTAAATTCTTTGTATGGCGTACATGGGCAGGCATGTATATGCATATGTACAGATTGTGTTTCACAGCTCAGGATCCCTGTCTTGAGCCATCATTTTAACTAGACCAGGCTGAGGCGGATTTCTATACTCATTTCACATTTACAGATCCTCCTCCACATTAATGACTGAGAACAGCTGCCACAGACAAACAAACACTCAGATTTTTTTTTCCCTTTAAAAAAAAAAAAATAATTAAGTAAGAAAACTATAAAGAAAATCTTTAACCCTGAAACACGTTCACTAACATTTTTATGAACACTCCTTCTTTGTGATCTTTTGGGATAGTTTCTCGTGTACCAGCTAATGATGTAGCATATTTTCTATAATGAAATCCCAGGAAAAGAAACAACCAACTACAACTCCTTGGTAAATGAGCAGGATCAGCAGCAGGATCAGTAGGAAAGTCCATTAGGTACTAAAAGAGAATTGCAGTCTAACCTGCAGCTGCTCTTGTATATAAGACCCTTAAAAGAGATGGGTGACCCACACAAAACATGGAAATAAAGTTATCAGCAAGTCTGCAATTACAAGAGAGAGAAGAAATGAGCTTAATCTGTGATGCAGATAAAGGAAGTGAGAAAACAAACAAACAAACAGGGGAAAAAAACCCCCACATTTCAGACTAAATAGAAGTATTTCAACTGCAAAACATGAAAATAACAAGTGATACCCTGACACCCCACAGCAAGCAGGACTGAGATACCTCCCATGGCCACCTCTTCACGAGCCTCCACCAAGCTAGGGCAGGACTCTGCTCTGATCAGGTTTCATCCACACTGCTGGTGTTTCCACAAGAAAATTCTTAGTGCCTCAGGATGCTGAGCTGTGACCCCACAGCAGCACATCCTTCTTCCCCCGACTGCTGCACCCGATGTGTGACTGTCCCACACTGAGCCCTGGGCAGCTCAGCCCCAGCCTGAAGTGATGGGAGCCTCTGCAAAAGCAGAACACACAGCTGGGGTGGAACTAGCCCTGGTACAGCCTGTAGAAACAACTAAGCTGTACCAGGGATGTGTTTGAATGGGAATTCCTCCCGAAAGAACCAAGTATTTTGCACCTGCGGTTAACCTGTGACCAGAATCCAAATAGCTGTTGGGTACACAGTAACAAATCACAAGTGGGGATGAAAAAACAAAAGTGTATTTGGATGTTTGCCCACAGTCTGCAGCCTGCCTTCATCTTCAGCCCCCAAAGGACTCCTTCATGGGCTATCAACTCCTGTCCTTCCTACTGCAGGTCCCTGCTTTCAGCATAACAAAGACATAGGAATGAGAAGAGATGGACATTTTAATATGCTGTTTTCTTCAGCTCAGCAAAACACTCTGGTTTATAATACACTGAGACATACAACTACAGAGCATAAAAACACAAGCACAATGAACTGACAGTGTCACAGATGTCTTCATCGTGCCAGTCCTTAACAAGTCGTGGTCTGATCTCAGAGGGCACAAGGAGGTAAAACTGCTGAGCCCATTCACCCCACTGAGCAACAGCTTTTAAATGTAGCAAACTAGTAGAAAAAACGAGTAGTTGCACACCAAGGCCTCTCTGACCACGGGAGGGAACCCCTACCTCTGCTCTTTCTGGTTGGTTTTTAAAAAGTGTTGAAAGCTGAGATTAAACCTGGCGGGGGGAAGTATGTAATATGTGTTTTCCACAGAGTTCAGAGTGCACCTGTCAAAAACTTCCAAACAAGACCTCACACCCTGATGTGAAATCTGTGCTCAAGCAAACCATGGAAGAAGAGTAGATAAAGTTACTTGACAGTGAAAGACGAGAGAAAACACTGGAGAAAAACTGACAGCATATTGATATAAAGCAAACCTTTGCACTTCTGGCAGATGAGAGGGGTTTTTTATGCTTTACTTTAAAAATCTAGATACACCCCATGATTTTTATCTATGCACCAAGTCCCCCAATCCAGTGCAGTCAAATCAATAAAGCCTTGTGTTTAAAAAAAAAAACAAACCAAACAAACAAAAAAAAAACCCAACCAAACAAAAAAACAAACAACCCCTCCCCCACCTAAAACTATTAATTTTTATGCGTAATATTTCATGAATAAATGTAAACAGCAATGGAGCTGCTGAATCCCATTCTCCAAGTCTATATTTCATCTTAGTTATCTACACATTGATCAACTTAGAGCTTCTCAACAAATAAGACTTTTAGAAAGCAACTGTGGTAGCAACGTGAAATATATACACTGAGCCAAGACACATCAAGAACCACGTGCTGACCTCTTCTCCCTGGGATCCAGTGATGGAACATGTTGCAATGGCTCAAAGCTGCACCAGGGAAAGTTTAGACTGGAAATGACAAAACATTTCTTTACTGAGAGGGTGGTCAAACACTGGAACAGCCTTTCTAGAGAGGTGCTCAATGCCACAAGCCTGTTGCTGTTTTAAGAGGCATTTGGACATTGCTCTTAACAACATGCTTGAACTTTTGGTCAGCCCTGAATTATTCAGGCAGTTAGACTAGATGATCACTGTACTTCACTTCCAACTCCAACAGTCTATCCTGTCTATTCTATTTACGTCAAGTATGTATCGGTACCAAGTGCTGCAGACTATGATAACAGATCAGATTTACTCAGTGGTATGCAACACAGATACCCAAAAAAATCATTAGCTCCAAGTTGCTCTGAAACCACAGCAGTGTGTATGGGACTGACAATAAACCCATTCATGGAACACCATTCTTGCTCTCAAATCACATTCTGATTTTCCAAATTTGTTCTGGTTTCCAGGACTGACAGCATTTTAACATCAACAAGCACACATACAAGGCTGCCCAAATTAGAAACAATTCATTTGAAACTGCTATGTAGAGAGAACAGCCAGTTTCAGCTCCAGGAAAGCTCCATAGATGTGTAAAGCATCATCCGCTGAGAAACAGGGTTTGAAAGCTTCACAGTTTCTGAGTAACAGCCTCCTTTGTACCCCCTCTCCTAAGGGCACTAAAAATGCTAAGTATTAGCTTTCCTGTACCCCAGTTTTGACCTGCAGCTAACTACACCTCCTTCAAAAGCAACATTTGAAAAACACACATTAGTTTTCTTTGTTTGTTTTTTTTTTAGTTTAAACATGCCATCACGTTTTCAAGCCCATCTGGAAATCTGTTTGCCACCCATATGTCATACACACAGCCCTTTCTCAACACCAATGGCAGGCTCAAAAATCCCAGTCTGAACTGAAAGCTTAACAGTTTCTCATACCTTTGAGCTTATTTGACTCTTTTAATCACAAAAAAGTTACCACAGTACTAGCTTAAACACACACCATACACAAACAAGCACTTCTTACCTCACATTGCAGTCACTTAATTGAAACTGAGCACGTAGCTCTTTCAGAAGCAAGGATAGAGTTTAACTTCATGTTTGTGATTTCAGCTCATTTCTCTCCATCGTATGAAAAGAACAATTCCCCATCTATATTACCTCCCATGACAGTGAAAACAATTTTTCCCTCAAGTAATTGCCACATGCATAAAAGCAATATTCCACAAAATGCAATGATCGCTTGCAAGGGCAGACAACAAAGTCCTATTATATGCACACACCGTGGTCTGTTCATTCTTTACTGTTACATCCCTTGCCCCTGGAGTTCCTTCCACCATTAGCCATGCTTTGTTATAGAATGACTTGGATGGGGTCAAAAACAATCTCATTACTTATCAGCACAACAGGATCTTGTTTATGCAACATATATTAAAATGAAAGACAAGGAATAAAACACAATTTACACCTTTTGTTAATTACTGTGTGCTGACACCTGACAAAACCATTAACATGAGGGTCCACCAAGACTTTGAAGAAAAAGCATCTGAATTTTATTTACCTAATTCAGTCATCAGAGACTATCACAATAGGGCCCTTCTTTCTCTGAAGCAAAGTCCCTAAAGCTTTCTCAGGTGGTTTGTTTCTGGTTTGGTTTTTTTTCCAAGTCTTGCAACACTTCTCAGCACCTTCCAGCACTGCATGCAAAGCAAGCTATCTTCTGTTCAGCCTTTAGTTCTGCGAATGCACTGAGAAAACCCCACAGTTACTGCTGAACTACTGCTCCAGGCTTCCTACCCCTGCAGAAGTTCCCCCACTGTACAATAAATGTCAGGTCAAACGCACATTAAAAACTATCTCCATAAGTAACTAAAGTTTTGTTATTGTGTAATAGACCTTGTTACATCAAGTGATGACTCTCCATAACTTTACCAGCACAAAATCATTGAAATGAAGGTCCTTGCTAGTAGTACTCTCTTAACAGGACTTAAGGAATGCTTTACAATGTCATCCCACAAGGCTGTGCAAAAGACAATTCAAAGAAATGCAGTATTTGTGATTGGTTTGTTTGTGTGGACTATTCTGATGGTACTACCACAATAGTCTACTTTTTATAGCAAAAACCAATTTGGATTAAAAGTTCCATCCCTACAAAACCAAGGCTTGCAACATTGATTTCCATGGTGCTGCTTGGAAAGACACTGCAGAAAAATAATGTGGATGTCAAGGCAATTTACGTAGCGGCAGCAAGATTCTGTGAGCAGTCTGGGCAGTGGATTTGCTCCAGGTTATTTTGACTACTACATGAAATATTTTACTGAAATGAGCAGGACACCCGTACAGTGAGATACAACGGGATTTTGAATAGTCAGAACCACACCAAGTAACACTGGGCAATGAGACTGCTCAGTAAGAGTAGAACAGCAGCCTGTATGTCCCATGGATCATTCTGTCAGCACGTTGTATAACAATTCCTAAAGTAGGAAATTAAATGTTAAATAAATAAAAAAAAAAAAAAAAAAGACCTAAACCAATAAAGCAAGCCAGGAAATTGAGCAAAGTCCAACACACTTTTCTTAGCTCTCCCATTGTGGCAAGCTTTTACTTGCAGATAGGATCATTTCATAGTCTTCCCAAAAGAAGACACCTTGATATACCTTAATGAAGTAGTGATAGAAAACAAGTTCTTTTTTGGAATTGTGAACATTCATCAACCACTTCCTTAATTCTCCAGCATAGTATCAGTTATCAAAGAGCAATTCTAACTGCAATGGACACATGAGCTCTGAAAGAACATCTTGGAAGGGACAGTAGAAAATATCTTAATTTACATATATTCAGGTAGCACAAAGATTCTATACTAAAAAGGTTGAAAATCTGACCAGATTCTTTTAAGTGGGTGCAGAATAGAATTTCAACAGGGAAATTTTATTTTCAAATTAGTCTTCGTAAATGCAGTACTGATCTTCAAGCTTAGCAAATAACCCAACTAAAAAGAGAAAAATATTACTAGATCAAGAAGAATGCTCCATTGGGTCACGCTTTTCTGCTTTCAACAAAACTGAGCAAAGGGACCCCATCCACCAGACTGCCAGCACAGATCCCTGGGCATTCAAAATTGTTTCACAAAGTTTAACTTCTGAGAAGAGACATTGTTGAAAGCAATTGTTCAGCCAGCCAACTACTGTCACTTCCATGAATATGAATAAGCTCCAATATAGGACACTGAGCTTTTTGCAAATGTAAGAAGATCCAATTGTTCAGTTATTCTTTGCCAATAAATCAACCCAACATTATTTAGAGATTTTTATTTTCCTCTGGTGCCTGAATATACGGGTGGAGTTTTGTTTTAAAGTCCCCTTCTTTCCATTTTCATAAAGATGTTTTTTATAGCACCTTGCTAAGCTTTCAGAGCAGCAGGAAGAATTCCTCCTGTCAAGGGGATGAGGCCCCTGAATACATATATATATTGCTGTTTGTCCTGAACGTGCATGATATTAACTAGCACCTACTCTGAAGAAAAGAGATAGCGGAAGAAATTGTTCAGAGTTCATGAAAATTAACATTTGGTGTAAATTTGTAGCCATAATTTGCATGTACACAACTCAGACATAAATACATATGGATTAATGCAAATTTTCATACAGGGAAAGATTCACTGTGCTCTGTAAAACTAAGGGTAAGGCTGGTGATGAATCATTTTTTTTAAAATATTCTAGTCTGGATATATAAATAGCTCTCTGTTTCTAGAATAATTACTACTGAAAAACGCAGCTTCTGAAATAACCCCGGCCATAATTAACATTCGCTTCATTAAATCACAAATAATATCTTTTTAAAGTCTTATTTGTAAAGGCAAGCTGATTAATTTAAACGTTTCCCTTTTGCAAAAGACCTAATTGAAATTATTTACCCACGTAGGTACTTGTAAACTCTGGGAAGGTGTTCAGCCGGCTCCCCTGTCCCGTCCGCAGCCCCCCGGGAGGGAGCTCCGCGCTGACCGGCCCTGCCGCCCCTCGGGGGCGGACAGCGGGGCAGAGTTGCCGCCTTGTGCCCCGCCACCTTCCGCAAGCGCCGGGTCCCTCTGCCCGGCCCCCGGTGCCGCACGACCCCCTCCCTCCGGGTGGGACCCCCTGGCCCGCCCTGCCCCACCGCATCCACGAGTGGCCCTGATGGGGGGACGGGGGCCCGGCCTCCCCTCCGCAGCGGAGGAAGAAGGTGCTTGCGAATCCGGGGCCGATGCGGAGCCCCCCGTGCCCTGCCCTCTGCCCGCGGCTGGGCTGCCGCCCCCTCCCGGGCTGCCCCGCTCCGCACGGCCGGGCTGGGCACGGCGCCGCCGCCGCACCGCGCCGTCCCTCCCCTTTCCTTGTAAGACAGCGCCGACCCCCGACCGAAGAAAAGTTTCCAGCCGAGCGCCAGGACAGGTGCGGGCTGTGCCCGGCGCTGGCGCCCCCTCCCCGCCGCCGGGAGGGGACGGGGCCGTCCGGTCCTCCCCCAGTCCCGTCCCCGCACCGCGGGTGCCGCCCGAGGCGCTCACCTTCCTGCACCGCATGGAAGGGGTTGTTGGCCTCTATGAGCTTGATGGAGTAAGTGATTTTCTCACTCTGGAGAATGTCGTCATTGAGGTTCAGATCCGACACCGCCTGCTTGAACACCTCGTCGTCCTTGGCAGCATTGCCTTCGAAAATGGCACCTGAAGGGAGGAAGGCGGCAGAGGGTGAGGAGGGTTCAGCCCCGCTCGTCACCGGCTCGGCCCGCCCGCCGCCCCAGAGCCCCCGGTCCCCTCTATGCCAGGGCAGTCCCGGAGGTACCGGGACACGCGCGTGGGCGGCCCGTGCGCTCTCGTCCCGGGCACAGGGATGCTAAGCATTTCTCTCGACCACTCTCGCTCCACCGGCATTTACGGAGTCCCGAACGAGGGACTCGCTTCTCCAGTGACGAGAAAGGGAGCAGGCTTGGCAACTCCACCAACTTTTTGCTCGCTGCTCCGCCGCTGTTGGGATGTTGCCTTTCAGGCCGCGGTTTTATTGAGGCTTACAAGCCCGCACGAACGTGAAGGCAGGATTTGTGTCCAGTAACCTGGAAGCTGTAATTTCACTGTCCTGTTTATGCAGTTAACGTGAAAACATCTGGCGATGTGTGTTACATAAAATCCCTCTCTACGGAGCGTGTGTGTGCCCACGCCAGGCTTACTGCCCTGCTCTACGCGGCGCTGGGAGATCTTTAGAGCTGGCAACAAAGCAAGCAAAAAAGCGCTATTCCCCAGCCTGGAAAAGTCCTGCTGATTCACACCGTGCATGCCTGTGGCTGGAGCCTCTGTGCACTACCCGGGTGAAATCAGAGCTCTGCACACAGCAGCTCCCCGCTCCTGCCCACCGGACCGCTATTTCTGCCAGCACTTACTTAGCAAACGCCACTCGGGCTGAAGTTCGTGCGGGGAGAACCCGAGGTGACACCGTCCCCGCGCAAGGGAAGCGGGGCTGAGAGGAAGCCCCTCGGAGGTTGTTTCGCCCACCTCTCCGCCCCCGGCCAGGGCACTTCCCAAGGCTGCACCGCCGCCACCCTGGCTCCCGGCGGGGCCGGCCCCGGTGCTGGCGGGGTCTGCCCTGCCTCGGGGAGTGCCCCTGGGCCGGCGTCCCCCGCTGCGGTCAGGGCTGACCCCGTCTCCTTAATGGCTCCGCAATGCTGTCTGCCTTGGCTGCGCCCCCAGGCTCCGGAGCCGAGCGGCGACGACAGGAGCCTCCTTCGCCGGCCCCGGGGCTGCCCATGCCGGGAAACTTGTTACAGGGCTGGTCCCCCTCTCCCTTCCCCCCCCCCGGGTCGACACGGGAGTTTCCTCCCGTCTCCGTGAAGCCTCCCCTCGCCAGGACGGCTTCTGCCCCGGCCCCCTCCTGTTTTTAATATCTCCATCCTCCCCGAAAGGCTGGTGGAAATTACGGCTTTTCATTTCCCGGCCGTACTCCCGTCTCCTCCTCTATCATCCTCCACAAGTGATTCTCTCCCCCTTCTCCGACTCTAAACATCCTCATTTTCGTTCCTGCTGGTACCTTTCAACACCAGCCAAAAGGTGACTGCAGAGCCTGGCTTTTGCTTGCCAGAGGCTTCCCGCGGACATCACCATGCCTTGCTCCCAGAAGCCATAAAAGTTCACATCAGCCTTTCCTTTGCCTCTTATTCATCCCTCTCTTCCTCCCACTGCTGATCCAGCCTTCTTGCTGCCCAGGGGTTTTAATGAGATCTTATTCAAACCACAACAGTTGCGCGCATAGACACACACGCACACACACAGAGCCGCTGCAAAGCTCGCCTTTCTAACCCTTTCCGAGCCAAGTTCCCTCCCCGCCCCCCGCATTCCCGCTCGGCTGACACCTGCTACGACAGGGGATGTAAACCAAGGGATTATCTCTCCGAAAGTTTTCCCTGTGAGCACGTTCAGAATATGCCTCTGTCCTGCTCGGGTGATGGGGGCGGTTATTTGTTTTCGGTGGCAAGGAGGCGGGGGGCCAGGGGGAAGAAAGCCTTGCCACGCAAACAGGTCCAAGCACAGACTCCCCAGGCACATGGGAGACCGCAGCGGCGGCCCCAGCGGGTCCCCTGCCCGCTCCCGGCCCGGCAAGCAGCCGGCATTTCGCCCCTAACTTTACAATCGGGGAGAGCGGGGTGGGGAATTCAGCTGCCTTTCTCCCATCCCTGCTCCTGTCTCTCCACGGAGTTCGGTTCAACCGCTGCCTGTGACATTATCACGGCTAAACGAGACGCTCCCTTTATATATTTATTTATCTACCGCGTCCCTCTCCAACCCCCCCCCCCTCCACCCCGCTCTCTATCTTACCAATGTGGATGATGGAGTCCGCCCGCACCGAAACGCACTGAAATATCCAGGGGAAAAGCCAGAGCATCAACACTTCCATTTCCAGCCTCTCGCACAGCACATCAGCCCGGGTTTGGTGGGAGAGACAGACAGGCGAAAAGAAGAAAAAAGGCGCAAGGGCAGGTGAAGCACGGCAGCGGACGCGGGGGGGAGATGCCCAGACAACCCCCCTCTGAGGAAAAAAAATCCCGAATTCCCCCAGCGCCCCAAGAATTTCCCAAAATTGTGCCAAACGGGCGATGGCTAGAGGAGGGGGGAAAAAAAAAAAAAAAGAAAAAAAAAAAGAAGCCGGGGCTAAAATAAAAATATCCCGGCGGTAGATCCCGGGTTGCGAGGCGGCGGCGCGGCGGAGGCTCCGGCGCTCGCTGCTCGCTCGGTCGGTGTGTGCCGGGGCGCGGGCAGAGCGCGAACTGCGGAGCGGCCCCCCCGCCGCCGCCGCCCGCCCCCCGCAACACGTGACTGCGGAGCCGCGGCGCCCCGAGCCGCCGGGGCACGGCCGGGCGGGCACGGACCCGCACCCGCACCGGGCTGTGGGGCAGAGACGGGATGCACATAACCATAGCTGTGTCTCCCGGAGGAAGGCGGCACGGGAGCGATGCTCCCGGCGCAGCGAGCAGAGGCGGGCGGGCAGCTCCCCGGCCCGCGGGGCCGCAGCGCTGCCCGGGGGGCGCCCAGCGCGGCATCCCCGCACGCAGCCCCCGCCAGCACACCCCCGCCCGGCCCGGCGCCGCGGGACGCCCCCGCAGGTAAAGGGCGCGGGGTGCGCCCGGTGCCGCTCCCACAACTTCGGGGCACCGCGCAGGGAATGCCCCTTCCTCCTGCCGCACGCTCGGACCCGGGACATGATCCGCGTCTGAGCAGCGGAATGGAAATGCGAGGGGTTTACCCCCACGCTGGGGGCGAGGGGGTGGGGGAGAAAAGTGGTACAGCATAACCTTTTCTTGTTTTGTTTTGTTCTAGGTTTCAATGAAATCTAATTCATAAATTGGACATGCTCAGGCTCAGAAGACTAATTCATCCCCTAAAACAAACGCATCAGTGATTGCAGGCACCCAAACGTGACAAGCGTCTCAATATACCGAGGATCCAGAGAAAACAAATTCATTCAGGAGCCCGATACGTAATTAAAACTACTGCCAAGAAAATGAGTTGAGTGCAGGATGTTACCAGGATTATTAAGTTGCTGTAGGGCTGAAGCACGGACCGCTATAGCGATACATACAGATAATGTCAGCCTTTGGATACCGGGAGGCAGAGCGATTCCTGGAGGTCGCAGTCTTGCCAGCGCAAGCCTGGTAACAGCGCGCTGTGGCCGCATCCTGCTCCCGGGAAGGGAACGGCGGGGCCCGAGGGCTCGGCGGGGAAGGACCGGGCCCCCGCCGCCCGCTGAGCCCCGGGAGGCTGGCCACGGAGGGGCCAGAGGCCCCTGTACCCCTGTCACTCACTACAACATCCCTGCCGTGTCTATTCCGCACATTTTTTATAACCATCACCTGTATATGCTCTAGTAAATTCTCCAGATACTTAGCGTCGCTTGCTTGCAGGAGCGATTGCTGCAATGTATTTATTCAACACCGAGAACATTTTTTTTTTTCATGCAGAGCACAGTATGGCAAGAACTGCTCAGTGCTAAGGAGTAGGAAATCTAGATAAGCTTTACAGTGGCTGGGGAGGCAGAAGGGGGAGGGAGCGCACGGTATAGATGGAGCAGAGTGAAAGGGAAGGAAGCCGAAATGGAAATGATATGAACAAGAATCCCTGTTGATCCACATGCATCAACAGCCTTCTGTTCAATGGTAGTTACAAGCACAGCTTTCGAACAGGGAAGAACAGTGGGTAAATAAAACAAGATATGCTTTTTAAAAATAAATCACTTGTTAACTACTCTTACTTACAGTCCTTGTCTTAAATATGCAATTTCACACTGATCAATGCAGAATGATATATACTATACTCTGCATTTCATGTAATAAAAACACTTAATCCAGATAATTGGCTTCTGGGACAGAGATCAATAGAAATGTTCCTTATTTGACTACGTTAGCAAGTCAAAATTAATTCTAATTTACATTTGCTTCAAATCAATATGCACTTAGTGACTTACACAGGCTCTTTAAAAAGTTAAGCACCTATATTGACCAGAGTCATATATATGTCAGTAACAAGTACATGTGTGGGAATTAGAGAGGGGGGAAGTGTTACCGCAGAACCAGTCTCTGACTTTCATAGAGTAAAGAAGGCTAAATTTATTTGTGTTTGAATAGTGCTTTGGCGTCCTAGCCTGGAACCTGTAGAACTATGCAGCTATTAACCCTGTGATTCATGCAGGCGTCCAAACACCCTTCAGTTGCACTCAAAGCGCTTGGGAACAGGCTTGCCTCTTTCTGTAGTTTGCACAGTGAGGTCCTGACCTCAGCTCGGGTGCCTCTGGCTGCTATTTTAGTAATAATAAAATAGTAATATAAAATATTAAAAATCTAAACCCAGTGAATTGGACAAGTTATGGAATTTCCTGTGAAAACCATGACTCTGCTTGCAGAAAAGGAGCCAGTCCCATCCAAGGGAGGGATGGGGGAAAGGCAGGAGACCAGAATACTTGAAACAGACCAACTGAAACAGGCCCCAAAAATGGGCAGAAGGCTACAGAGAAAAACAAACAAGAAAAATGCTTAGAAGAAATCTCAAATGCCATAAAATCTGGTTTGCAGCATGCAAAGTACAATGAGACTAAAATGGATCCACCACAGCAAAGAGAAGAACTGCAACTTCAGTACCATCTCTGCAAAATAAAGAGTTGCAGCAGTCAGGCTGCATTACCTTTCTTTCCCATTATGTGCAGTGTTTTTTCCTTTCTCCTCTCCCTCCACTCTTTTTTTTTTTTTTTTAACAACAAAAAAAGCCAACAACGTTGACTAAGGTTACGTTTTTCATAACACTTAGTGATTCCCCTATGATTTCCCTCCTTCCCAAAAAAGCTATCAGTTACATTTCTAAGCCCAGTATAAATGAGACTGCTTGTTTCAATTCTGCCATTCATTGTTTGCCATCAGGAGAGTGCTGACATTTTGCAGTGGGTGGACATTGTTTAGATGCAGCAATCTACACTAAAAGGCTAATCCATTTGCCAACATTTTGCATATTAAGACTGTTATATGTCGCTGTGATAGTCCATCATCATTGTGTAGGGGACTCGTGACACATTATTACACAAGCTACCACTGGATTTACAGTGCCAATGGGAGAATGACATCTCGTTAGGAATATGCAAGGTACATATCCAACTGAAGGGACAGGCACATTCAAAGTTCAACTCTGTCGCAACAGATGTGATTCTGTGTAGACCTCAGACAGCTCTATTATCTTTGCAAACCACTGTGGTGATGTTAGGCTAACCTCTCAGAAGTTATTGCTCTGCTTATTTCTATTATCTGAATGAATATTGTATGAAACCTGGACCAAATGGGTTTTGCTACCACAACAGAATTGTCTGAGTAATGCTCCAAAAACTACACTGCAGTTAGAAACACCGAGTATTCTAGAAAGGTGAACTGAAAGGCTTGTGCAGTGCCAGACTCTGAACCTTGTGCGCAGGGCTCTGTCCCTCTGTGCTACCATGGCAAGAATGAAGCACGGTTTGAAAGACATCATCAGAACTATGGCTGCAGGATATGCCCGGATCTGGAAAGCCCCTCACGTTTACTGAGCATTTACAAAGCTGCTTCATAAGCAGGAACAATGCAAGATCATAACATTGAGAGTTCTATCATATTATAGATTATGTTCAGAATAAATGAAGTGCTTTAAGATGCAACATTTCTCCTATCCCAAGTTCCACCCATTTGCTACAGCTAAGTTGAGGCTTCCACACATAAAAGTATGTGCGTATATATCTACGAATACACATATAGCAATGGTTACTATTCCTTCTGAAAGCAAATGAAACTCCTCCTCTATACGAGTTACACAGTTGTAAAGATGCAGCAAATATCTCCAATTGTTATCTGCTCAGTTTATGGAGCTGGAAGAATGAAAACAAATACTAAACAAAAAAATTAAAATAGAAAACACAGTAACAATCTCACTCCTTTCCCAAAAGCCAAGATGTCTATTGTTAACACACACAAGTCAAATTTTTCATTCTAAAATCTAATGAAATTGAACAGCTGTGCTTCACTTTGGAAACAGTAATGCAAAACCTCAAACCTACACATTCCTAACTTTGTGGATGCTTATGTTTAAAAATTCATTTTTAATTGTCATTCCCCTGTGGTGACAACCCAAAATTTCAGTTGTTTTATGGAAGCTTTCTTTAGATTATTGAAATCACCTTTTCTCTCTTCATGGTTGATAGCATAGTATGACAATCTTGCAGGAAGAAATGGACTAAAGTCCGCAAGAAGAGGCTGCTGAATTACAGAGTCCTTTGCAGGACAGTCAACATTCTTGATTAATTTGTTGTGTGCCTACTAACAATCTGAAACTTTGCTACAGTCAACACTTTATTTGGATTGACATGCCTTTTAAGATGCCATACAGAAGGCAAAGCACTATTATTTCCACATTTTTACCTGATTTAATTCAGCAGAGTACACACAGCCTAGATTTGATTTAATTCATACTTATGTTTGCTTAATTTCATCAGTTCAATATCTGTTGCATCTTGATAAGATTCATATTTACTTCCCTACTCTTCTCTTCCAGCTATGCCTTTTCACACCTTATTTTACTTTAACAGACATTTTCTTTACCATGGGTGAGGGCCCATATAGGAATTTCCAGCCTCCCACGGTTTCATAGTTGAATAAATGCACTCCTAATGTAGTCCAAGGCACTGGTGTTGGTAAGTGTAATCTCCATCTTTGCATTTGTATTTAATAAACACTTTGATTCAGAGGAAACTCATGTCTTTATCACATTTTAATACCACTAATATGTATTCTATTGAGAACTCTAATACACAGGTGGCCAAAGAATAGTTACAGGAAAACCCCTTTCTCCTTCATTTCTAAGCAAGCTCCTTGTCATTATATCCACTGGACAGTGACTGGGAAAGCCTAAAATCGGTAAGCTTGTTTTTCTGAGCAGAGATCCTTCCTTTAAAAAAAAAAAAAAAAGGTAGAGCAAACTAGGTACAATTGTCATCTTTCTTACAATACAGTTGCCTAAGAACACAGGCCCTTCAAGTAAAAGTGTTTGTCGATTGTTCCTGATTTAATAGTAGCCATATCAAGATTATCTCTGAAATAACTTCACGAACATTCATCTGAGGGGCGAAAAATAATTTACAAGATTCTCCACCAAACAGATAAAACCCTCTCCAGGGGAGCTCTGTTCAAAAACATCTTGCATGCCTCATTGATCCATCTACATTGTACACACAGTCCAGTCTCGTGAGCTGCTCAATGAGCTGCCTGTTACAGATGATGAGACATTGCTAGGACAGCTGTCCTCTGCCATCAGAGCAACACAAAGAGACAGGCACATCCCAAAAGGAAAACCATAACACGAAAAACCAGATATCATTCCTTGTGTTGCCACCATAAACACATACTGACAAAACTCACACTTTCACGGGTAGTAATAGGCCAAGAATGACACCTATGTTTTAAAAATACTTTACTGGGAATACATTTCTACTTCTGCTATTATAAAATTTACCAACACTTGATCATAAAAATATATCCTTGTTTGGTTAGAATGGATTGAAATTACAGGGTGGGTTTGCTGGACAGAGGAGAAAGCAAGTTACTAGAATTTAACCTGCAGTTCCCATCAGTTGTGTGAGGACTCTGGAAAAGTCACATTCTTGCCACTTCTCACTTTACCCATCTAGACAGTAAAAAACCCAGTAAAGTAGATGCTGCTGCATGGTGAAGCCCATAATGAGAAAAGTCTGAATGCATTCATTCAAAAAGTTCTGCCCTCTAGCCAAGACACAGAAGCTGATCTTGTGTTTGTTCCTACTTCGCTGCAAACTCCACCAAGGAGTGATGTAAGCAGAAAGATTTTGCTACAAGCCAGAAACTTGAACACTGCCCTTTGCTGCATCTCAGGCAAAGAATAGGAACATTTTCAATTGCACTACTTCCATCCTTTGCTATCAGTAAACACGGATGCAGTTTGTGTGTGCAGAGTCCTTTAAAAGCCTCACAATGGAAAGTACTCTAAGGGGAAATTAATTTTACCTTAAAAAAAAAAAAAACAAAAAAACCCAAAAAAACCAAAAACAAACAAAACCACAAAAAACCCCAAACAACCCTGATCTTTCTCAACAGTCCATTCTAAACTGTATTATATTTAGTGACTGTCTGTCTCACAATAGGTCACTTCATCCAGCTGCTAAGGTCTCTTTTTTGACTTGCAATGCTGTGTCATGGAGTTGGTGAGTTGGGTTTTTTGTTGTTTGGAGTGAGTTTGTTTGTTTCCCAGTGTGTTTTTGTAACATCTACTTTGCAGCCATTTGAACAAACAAGGGCATATTTGCCTTTTCAGTGACTCCATTAGCATTAATGGCAGTCACACACACAGAGCAGGAGAGAATATATTCTCCCAGGGATTTGTGTTCTCTTTTAGAAAAGGTTCCCACTCATGGAGTTCATAATTCATACTCATGTTTCCAGGAAGGGTTGAAATGAAGATTTTGTACCAGAACCATCAGCTTGACTCTCACTGTATGCCTAACTCCAAAATTTATCCTTTCACAGCCTTTGCTTGTTGGAATTTTTGTCTCTTAGAAGAAACAAAAACAAACAAACAAAAAAAAAAAGAGTGTGAAAATATCAAGCCAAAACAGGATGGCAAACTGTCATGGTATATCTTAACTTTCCTACTCAAAAAAGGGTTGTTTTTCTTTTTTAAGGCAGTGCAATCCAGCCATTGGAGCAGAGGGGCTATGATTCTTGGGCTCCATTCCCACCACAGTCACCGATTCATTTCATGACTAATTGAGTGGACTGTTGCATGAACATCGTATTCAGTTCTCAGTTTAAGGGTGAACAAGAACATCGAGTTCCCTTCCTCAGTTACTGCACTCTGTCAGCTGTCCTACTTCTCTAGGAGGTATAGGGGAAACACATTAGGTTTATTTCTGGATGGCCAACAAGTAATTTTAAGTAATTTCAAGTTTGTATATCATACAGAGACTAGAAAAAAAAATTATCTTATTTAAATAATTTCAAGCAGAAAATGCTTTTTGTGGTCTTTGGGAACAACCCATTCCATGTAGCTGAGTCTGGATGAAAATTTTCAGCATCCAAGCTCCATTGCTGATCTGAGTGACAGGACTTCAGCTGTCTAATGATTTTTTTTCTTCTTCTCAACTTTTTAACCATGGTGGGAATGGGTGTGTGATGTAGGGAAAATACCTTATAAGGAAATAGATAAGAAAAGCTCTAGAGAGAAACCCACCATAACTGCAAGCTGGTTACACTCACCTCTTAGTTACATTCAAGTAATTGCTTCAATATTGCTAGAGTAGGCACTTGAACTAGGTCTCCCACCTGAGAAAGGGGTGTCCTGATGAAGAGGTGTTGGAAAAGGAGCAGGGAAAGAATATACACCTCTTCGGAGAAAAAGTTTTGGTGGTTTTTTTTTTTTTAAACAAACAAACAAACAAACAAAAAAAAACCAAACAAAAAAACCCAACCTAGTAAAACCACCTTGAAATATTTCCATTTGGCCTGGTGAGAAAGGGGGAGAGAAGGGAAAAAGAAAAGCACACTGCTCGCTTCCTACTTTTAGGCTGTAGAAGGCGCTTTTGTGTATGAACAGAGTAGCAGCTTTCTAACCCAGCTTTGCCTGTGTCAAGAAATTTGCTTATATCAGGTTGATTTCCTGTGGGCATTTTATGCCTCTCCCTGAAAAGCTCTTTCTATGAACATGCCTGTCTATGAATACACCCAGGCCTCCACAGCACATGGTATGAACTCTGTCCATACCATGGTTTAAGTCATGTAAGCCAGGTCTTAATGGTGTCTCATCCCTTCCCATTTGCACAGCCTCAGCTGAAAACATAAGTGTATCAGAGGTACATTTGCAGTACTCTTTATAGTGTGGCCAATGGACATAGGCAACCCAGGATCACATGGCTTTGTAGCATTCCATGTAGCACCATTTAGGTATTATTGGCATAGTAGAGAAGTTTAAGCCACAGAAAAAAGTTCAAATTAGTTTAAGAGTCCCAAAAGACTTCGGTTCCTGGTACACAATACCTGAAAACACTGGAAACAATGACCTCATGTTATTGATTCTTATTAGAAATTAACCGCAAACTTATTTTACATACCTGACTCAACAGTTCTGAGACAAAGAACATAAAGCCAAAACTTTTTTTCTGGCCTTCTGAAAACTTGGAGATATTAGAGGGTTTATGAAAAGGACAGGGAGGATAAAAAACAGATGCCACTTCAAGCATCCAGCACTCCATGAGTCACAGTCCCTGTCACAGTGCCTTTATGGAACTTCACCAGCCAATGGTTTCTGAAGGTCCCATGTTCTCCAATGTCTTCATAATATCAATAAGTATAGTCTTTTCATGTTCCCAGTCCAAACAGTGCTGCATTATACAGCAATATATTTTACTACAGCTACGTGCTATCCAGCTGAATGTAAGCCCACAGTTGAAATAGCTTTGTTTGCTGCAGTGCTATATTATCACACATGACTAGACCAGGCAACATTGATTTTTAAGCAATGGCATTGATTACAACTCTTATTTTTAAAATGCTGTCAGGATACAGCCCTTAGATAAGTACTTTAAGACAAAATTTGAATTGCATTTCCCAGCAGCTCTCCTTTTTTTTTTTTTCCCAGCGACCATATAATAGCATTACAAGTAATGCTACTGACTTCAATATGGATTGAGGATTTACACCAGTACAGTTTCAGTAATAGAAGCTTTTAGCACTTCAAACTTACACAACTATAATATACTTTAGATTATTTTTTTTTCAAAATGCAAAGTATTTTTTTACCTCTGCTAGCTAAAAAGGATGCTGTTTTTCCTGAGAGATAAATTTATTAAATTGAATTTGACCTTTTAGAGCATAGTTAGGTAGGGATTTCTGTTCCCTGGAAACACAAGATTTTTTACTTACTGCTCTGAGTCATGCAGGAGTCCACATGCAAGTAAGCAAATCACTCTTGGAAGAACACTTTACATTAAATATATTATGTGAGGGAAGGGGGCAATCAAAACACAAAACATAAAAAACCAACCAACAAAACCACAATCAATGGCAAACCCAAAGTATATTTTTACACCTACATTTTAAAATGACATAACTCTGTAATAAGTTTATACTCTGAAGTTTCAAGTTACCCAAGCAGTCCTCCAGATTTATCACCATCATATTAATACTTGACCAGTTTCCCTGGGATGCTGCTTGGTCCATTCCAAAAATAACCATTAAACACCTCTCCAATGTTCCTGTGCAGATTGTGCTTTTGTTTTTGCAAGTTGGTAAAGACCTCCTAGTTATCTTACTGCTTTGCTAGTTTAATCCCAATTTGCAAAGTGGGTTTCTTGCAATCATGCACAAGGACCATACTTTTCCACTTCTGCCTTCCTCCTGCTGGGAATATTGCTAAGTGAATCAATGCCATCACCTGGGCTGGTCTATCTGCAGATCCACAAAACCTGTCACGCAAGTAGGTGAACACCCTTTTCCTCACACAGCAGTTGGTGAAAACTCAGGAATAGCCAGAGTCTTCACCTTTTTTACTACAAGCTCCTTGCTTCACTCAGGACTTATAAACACCAGGAATACAGAAATCACAGGTACACAATGATCTTTGTGTCATGTGTTACAATAAAGCAAAGTTCTGTTTCTGAGCCTTCTTTGGAACATTACCTCTAAATTGTTGTTAGGCATTTACGCTTTTGATGGACTTAGCATTAGAAATAAATAATATTTTACTTTTCTCAGTGGTTTGTTCAGAGATCTTTGACTCCACTGCCTACTTAGGCTTATTAAGAAATAGGTTTCCCTCTCAAGAGACAGATCTATAAACAGAGTCTAAAGAAATCCAGTACAAACACTAAGTGAAGATGCACCTATTATTCATTCATTTCACATTGTTCCAATAATTTGCCAAGAAAAACGTCTTCAGGAGAGATAGGTGACATAACAGCATTTGCCATCCTATTGTTTACTCCAAGCCTCTTTTTCCAGCCTACATTCATGGATGATCCTTAAGGGCAAACCAGTCCAAAGAAATGAATTAAAGCCATAACTGCTCCACCACCTTCATCTACGTCAGCTGAATTAACAGGGCTTACAGGAGGGGACTCAGAAGGATCAGCAGCAAATGCCATAGCCCTCACAAATCCCAAAACCCTTCTGTATTTGATTTAGGAAAAATCCACAGAATAGAAAGCCTTGCCCTCCCCTCAGCACGTGGCAAACCCAAAATTTCCATGCACCAAGAGCAGAAAATCAGATTGTCATTTCTGCACTGGTCCCTCTGTCACTGCCACGGGATTCAGAGCCCCACCCCACCCAGGGGGATGCAATTGCTTCAGCACCACAACCATGGAGAGCAGCTGGACAGTTTTCCTTCAGCCACTCAGTTTGGTCCGGCTGCTCTGTTGGCACCTACTTGGATTTCTTTTCTAAGCTCAGAAGTTCTTCTTACTGCAAACTGCCTAGTGATCACCTTTGCACTATACACATAAAAGAAGCCTCAATAAATACACTACAGACACTTTTTAGCAAACTTCTACCTCCCTCTAAGTCTGCATTGGAGAGCTGTAGTAGAAAGGAACAATTATAACATGACATATCCCTACAAAACCCTGCTTCTTGGTGCACTTCATCAATTCACAGTTATATCCTCTCCCACATTCAAGAAAACGAACCTCATAACTTTTTCTTTCTTAAAACCTGACAAGCAGATGTAATTACTGGGTGCACTATTTGCTTTAAGAGGCACATCTTTTCTCCCTCCTGTTTTTCTTTTCAGCCCAACATGCCTCAGTTCAGCAAAACTTTGACAATGCCCAATAGATGTTAGTAAGAGAGTTTTCTTTTTCCCTGTTCAAAGTGAAAGTAGATACGGATGCATGGATTTTGTGTAATAATCTGAGTGAGCTTAGAAACTTTGCATTAGAGTCTGGGCTCAGTATTGTTTTCAGCAGCAGCATTTCTGGCCCCAAAAGCTGAAGCCTTTTGTCATCAACATCATTCCTTTTCTTTTTGCCCAACCATTCACAGAATCACATACCATGCCAAGTTGGAAGGTACCCACGAGGATCATCGAGTCCAACTTCACATCATTGCCTGACTACAAAACCACATAAGCAGAGATAAAAATCTATTGTGTCTTTCAAAGTCCCAGGTAATCAACCAATCATACACTCATATTTATCTAGATCGTTACTAGGAAAGATCACAAGTTCAGAAGTTTCCATTAGTGGCTCCATACCCTGGCTGTGTAGGCCAACCCCAAGGCCAACTTCCATGGAGACCAACCCTATAAATTTGCCTAACAGTGTGAAACAGATGGAAACTGCAAACCACTATGCTCCCTACTGAGGTCAGGCTGCATGAGTAGTTCCTGCATGACACCTGCTAAGCATGTACACAGGCACAAAGTCACAGCTTTGCACTCGCTCTCAGTGGCAATAGCCCTCCCTGCTCAATTCTGTCAGTGGTTGCCACCATACTTTTTTGTGCTTTAGCTAATGTGGCCTGAGAGGACGCATTTTAAAAGCACAGTGACTGATTTCTTCTATTTACACCTCTGAATGCTGAAGTGGAAGTTCTCACTATCTGAAGTTAGGAGGGAATCATGTGAATTTGTGTGCACAGTATGAAAACACCCTTCTGTTGATGAAGGTGGCAACACAGCAGCTCAAACGATTTTCCATTAGCACACAATCAGACTTTACATTGCTTATGGAGGGGAAACAGATTCAGGGACCCTTGAACACTGGTAGGGAAACAAAAACAAAAGGCAAGCAAATTTCTCATCTGTTGCTTTCTGTAACCTTGAGCTCATCTTGTTGCAGTATAGTGGAATAAATCTGTACAATTATGGATTTCATTTCAAGGCTGAACAAGAAAAAAAACCATTTAAATTACTATAGTTGTTCTAAACTGATTCAATACACAGTTTTACTAAACTAAAGATGGAATAATGCAATGAAAAGATTGAGTGAATAGCTACAATTAAATCAATAGATTCAAATAATCAGATCACTAAATTAATACGGCAACTGATAACCAAATCAGCTCAAAAGAAGAATAAGCTTTCTAGCTCACAGGACAAAAAATTTAATTGCTTTGTATTACTGACAGAGAGAGAGCTTCTAAAGGAAGAGCAAACTCCCTTTGAACACAAGGCCATAGTCAGCACTCGCTTGTCCGCAGTTCATAAACCACGCTTATTAGGAGCACGGGCAACAGCTCAGTAGACTGCTCCAGCTTTCAAGAGACAATAAAGTAGAGACAAGGAAATAAAACCAAGTAGCCAAGAGTGGGTCTGACCTCAAACCTGAGTCAAGAGAAGTTTCTTAACTGGGGTGGTATCCCCTGGTTCTTGCCCAGCGAGGCTGTGCTTACTGAACTTCACAGCAATGTCACTTCCCACTTATCCTTCATTGTCACTATATACTATTGCACAGTGATAATTCTTCTTTTACAGTAACCAAAAGTTGACCTTTATCAGTAGCTTTTCAGCTTTGCTGCATAGCTTCAAAATCTACTCATTCACTGATGTGTTTACATTTCCTCTTACGAAATTTTTTGAGGTGGTCTCTCTACACGGCCACTAATGCAAATGTGTTTCTCTACACAGCAGAACTTTGCAAGGCTGTTTCCTAAACTTACAGTGTAGCCTTGATCCAACAGAATTATTCCTTTTGGCCTCTTCTGTCTATCTGCATGACCTTTGTCATGGAGCTTAGTTTTGGGTTGAGTTTTTTTTTATTTTAAATTCTGGAAGAAGAGGTGGGAAAGTGACACATATACACTTCAATCACCCAAGCCTTTACCATCTTTTACAAAGCTAGGCAGAAAAGTAAAATATAGAGGTCTCCCCTTAGAAACAAGAGACAAAAATTAAGAGCTCACCTTTCTAATGCCTGATTTCTTGGTCTCTAGTTCACATAGCAGCCAGAAAATCTTAGCCACTTTGAAATGCATGCAATTTTTCCACGCTGAATTCTTAGTTACTTCTAAGGAGCCCAAATGTTCACCTCTCCATTTCTTCTTCTTTTTCCCCACCATTGAAAAGTTTATCAAGAATACTCTTGCTAAAACTATGGCTGCCTCTAGTATTTTGATAGTGATATCTAAGTTAGAACAGAATCAAGCCCTCTATATTTCATTGCTCTAAAAAGACAACAGGAATATGAAACCAAATCCCTTGTTTATGATTTAATGACTGTCCTCATAGACAAGGGCAACAAACTGACTGACTGCACAAGAACTGAGTCTGTGGCCTTGCCACAGGGATAGCTTTAAGCTCAGGCTTTGGACCATTTTTCCAATTCTGACCCTCCTGCCTGGACAGGCACAGTCCTCAACAGCCACAGCACACCTTCTGGCTTTAAGGAGGGACCTGGAGAAGCCAAGGCAGCAGAGTGGCTGCACCAAAAATGTAGTGTAAGTTCAGGTTCCACCCATAAACAGCCATTCATGGCAACAGGTCCAAATCCCAGTTCTGTGATCATTCTTTATGCATTTTGACTAACAGACAAATAGTTATTGATGACACTGTTGTCAGGCTACTAGTCTCAGTCTTCATTAAGACAAAGAGACAGTTTTATTCCTTTCATAACATTATCTGCTGGCAAACAGTGCAAAACAATTCATTAAAGAACAAAGCTTCCCTCTGTATGTTTGCAAGACATCTTCCTTACAAAAATACATATATTCAGGAATAAAATAAAGCAGCATTCAAAATAAGTATGATGTATGACTTTCTATGTGTAAAAATCAACCCCAGAATGTTACAAACCAAAATAAATACTGGTAGGAACCATCTCCCTTCTTGAGAGGTGAGGAAATCTCAGATGATCTCTTATCTGGGGAGAGATTAACCTTTGCCAAGGAATCACTAGGAACTGCTGATGCAAAACCAAAACCTTTATGTGGATGTAGCATCAACACGGCCTTAAATAAGCTGACAGGACTCTGAATGCACAGGGAAAGATGTACAAAATAATGAAGGTTCTTTTCCGTGTGATACCTTCTGTGTTCCAAATCACACTTCTGATTTGCTGATCTCTTTTCTTTTAAGAAGATCATTTAGTTCATTACTTCTTACATGACTAAAAGCAGCACATTGCTTTTCTTCTACGAAAGACAATAAATAACATTAAAGGAGTTATATGAGAGAAGGTAAAGTAACTTTACAACAGAAAGAACCTCATAATGACAGGATACAGGATAATAGTCTTAAGGCAACATCTTAATAAAATGCACGGGTTTTATGTAACACCCTTTTAGATTGATTTTTCTACATTCCAAATGCTCCCATAATCATCTTTTGACATTTCTCCTGCACAGCTGGTTACACCATCCATAAGCAATCTCTGTCTTCCTAGCATTATTATTTTAAAAGCAATTTCTTTCACCTCCCTTTAACTAAGATTTTAGCTATATCTAATTGCCAGTTACCACCCTTTCTTCCAGAAAAAGAAAATCTGATGTCTAACCATTTGAAATCCATCCTTAATGCAAACTACAATATAATCATAATACCAGTATGTGCACATTATAAGAATATGATTAGCAGAAGACAAAAAAAAAAAAAAAAGTGGGTGCTACTTGTGCTTTCTGTGTCTCACTTGAAATGTTAACTCACAGATGAGCAGACTTATGATAATAACACCATATATATTACACACAGAACTATCAGCAAGAAGCAAAAAAGGTATTAGTTGCTTGCTTATGATTAATAAAGTAGTTAACTGAGAAAGAATATTATTCTTGCTGGGTGCTCATTATGCATTTGATAATCTCTATTTATAGGACAATGAAACATGAGGCTTCTAAAATGCCATCTGTTGGTTTCTCTTTAATGTATAGGATTTCTGACTTCAGGAGCTGCAGTTCAGCAGTATTGATAGTGCTACAAGATGTAATATTAAAGGCTTGGGTTATGAGAATTTGAGCCATTAAACACAATAAGCTGGTTGGATATACATCCTGAAGAGTGTTTCTCCTGTCTTCTTATTCTAATCTATTTAAAAATCAAATTATACTTTCATGCAATTGATTTTGATCAGTCCTTCAAATAGCACAACACACACAAAATTATATCTTACAATGATTCACAAGTGTGAAAGAAGTGATTTTGTGCTTTGATCACCATGAGAGAAGCTCCCAGAGATCTCTAACAACTATAGGTAAAATAGCAACTGGTTGGTTTTTTTTTTCCCTGAAAGATTAAACAAGACCACAGTCTTGTAGAAATATCTTAAAATACAGAGAGTTAGAATCAGATAAAACTGCATTAAATTCATCAGTACCTAAAGGATGCATTTTTCCTACATATTAACCATGAAAATCAAGCACTCAATATTGGAGTGTATCAGCCCTAGTAAGTTTGACTGTCTTTGACTTCTATACCTAATTAAGTCACCAAATGGCCCAATATCCAGAGCTCAAGTTCCCTTTGAGCATAAACTACTGGTTTTAATGCAATTAATGAAACTGTGATTGAATTTTTTGAAATGGGTCACTGTGTATCCATACCGGCTTAAAGCTTGAGGGGGTTATATCACTGGCTAAAGGTCTAATTAGAGCTACAGACTCCTACAGGAACCATAAACGCTAAGCTGTTCATAGGGCAAGCAAACACAGGAAGAAATAGCCAAGCACTGTCAGGGACAATTTATACTTTGGCAGTTTCTTAGGCATATCAACATACAATTTCTGTTCCCTCTTTCAATTGCTTTCACCTCGACTGCAGTCTCTGCTGTTGCCTCAGTGTTCACCCCTGCCTTGCCACGGCTCCTCTTTGTGTCGCTCCATCACAGTCTGTCAGATAACTGGGAACAGCAGCTGCCCAGGACAGGAGCTGTCTTCTTTGCTATTTCTCTACAGCACTTTGACAAAGCAGCCTGGTGTCTGAACCAACAGGATTATAATGCCTTCCATCCCAGAACACAGGATTTGCTTCCCTCTCAGAGGTTAGGGAAATGGTAGAAATCACTGCATTTCTACAAAAAATGAGGTCACTGTGTTAAGCTTAAAACATGTTGATGCAAGTATTTGAGGAAAATTGAAAAGTTTTGACAATAACTTTTTATTTGCTTTTTTTGGTACACAAAGAGCAACATGTGCTGTTTATAGCCTGGACTCAGCCTAGAAAAGGCCATCAGGAACAACAAAACACCAAACAAACAAAACCACAGACAAAAAAAGAAGCTCTTTCATTAAAGGGCACTGAAACAACTTCCAATATTGATATTTTCAGTTATGCACCCAAAAAGCAAAGTGTTCTCCTTTCTCTCAGAGACAAAATCTACTGGAATTTGGCCAGAAGATCAAAACTCAGTGCAAATGGACTGCATTTTTTGGGGTGGATATGGAGAAGGTCCTGTTTGTGTCCTATAGAAGTCATATGAAGGAAACATACTGTTTTTCTAGGTAATTTACTGTCAGTGACGTGTTTTCATGAAACTCTGAGATTCTTTAACTAATAGCAGACAAGTTTAGCAGGAAATCAAGGCAATTCAGTAAACCATGTTGGCACAGATCACAGCAACCTCACTTAGTTCATGAAATGTGATGCAGTAACAAGATGAGGAACAATGAATAATGTCAAGAATAGCTGAGATGATGGAATAAAATGCTCAATGATAGCACAAATAGTTCTAAAATGAAAATTAAAAAAACGTTGCCTGTAATTTAGTTATATAGCACTATGCAAAGTTTGATCACACTTATTGAAATTAATGGTGGTCATCTCTAGTTGCAACAAATAAATAATCAGTGTACCCACATGCTGAAATCTCTTTCAAGTAGAACACAAATAGATATCATTTTCACATCTTTGGAGAATATAGAGTCATGATTCATCTTGTGCTTACTAATAATATCTTTCTCTTTTTCCCCTCCTCTCATTTGCTAGGTTAAAGGCTGCTCACATGTCATTTACCACGGAGTATTTTGGTAGTAACTAATGG
Source organism: Margarornis squamiger (assembly GCA_035222235.1). Classification (NCBI taxonomy): domain Eukaryota; kingdom Metazoa; phylum Chordata; class Aves; order Passeriformes; family Furnariidae; genus Margarornis; species Margarornis squamiger. Next base: position 8,083,589 of record JAWWTY010000158.1, read on the forward strand.
TATGGTTGTTGGAGCAATGTTATGGGTTATACAACACTTTTGCATCCCTATATTTTGCTTTGTGCTTTTGCATATGCTTTATCTTTAAAAAGTCACAGAATTCCCTAAATGGAACCCTATAGAATGGTAATATCCACACTTAGGCTGCAGAGACAGGTCTCCAGAGGGACTGGTATCATTTTAATCAAATTAAAGGTCACCAAGGTGCACACAGACATCAGTTAGCCAATACTGAATGGTTCCCACGGAACTGGAACTCCTAATCAACAGAAGCCCTGTAATTAAAGAGCTATGAAAGTTAGATTTTTTTAATTGATCTGAATGGAAAGGCAAATAGGGGCTTGTACATTCCCAGAAAGAAAGAGGATCTGCATTAGTACCATACAGTGTCCAGTTCCAGAGCAGTGTGCTTGCAAAGATAAAAAGTGAAGTACAAGGGAGTTTATTCACAGAGTGTACCCGGAGCCTTGTTGAGTTGAACCAGCAAGGTGAAAAGCACACACAGAGCTCCCTTTGGCTGAAACTCTGCTCAGGCAGAAACTTGCTGCCTTGATCTCCCCCTCACTCTCTTCAAGGGCTCCCAAAAACAGTAAAGTGGAGCCATCTGGTTAACACACTTCCTTCCCACACATCCTTTTCCCTCAGCCCCTGCACATTACACTTTCGAACCTGCCATCCCTTAGACCTCTCGTCTTGAGAAACGTGACTTTGCTGTCAATTTTTCATTTGATCAGTTGCTCTGAAGAGAGAAGATGCAGGGATCGAACAGCCCAAGCAGTGCTGACAGCCACTATTGTTTGGCAGCTTTAATCATCACCAAAGACAGTTTCATTATGGGTGTCTATAACTCACTGACCTTTAATACACAAGTCAAGTCCTTCTCTTCTTTTAGTGTAAGCAATATTAACTGAGGATGAATTACTCTAAGGTGAATGAAAAATAATTAAAGCACTTATTTCCTATTCTAAGAAGTGAAAAATGCATCTCTTATTTTTGAATTATGACTGATCATGGTAGAGTGGCCAAAAGAAAGCCCTTATTTCTTTGAAAGTTGTAAGAGTTTTGCTAAAAAAGCCTTCCATATTAATGTGGCCATCACTCACACTGAATTTTCACAAGTTTAAATCACAGCTGCATAGGGAAACCTTTGTTTTTGTTGATACCTTCAGACAACATGGCATACCAAGTCACTGAATGGGAGAAGGAAAGAGGATCACTCAGTTCCTTGAAACAGATCTTGCATTTGTAATACACAGTTGAGCAACAAAAAAACAAAACACAAAAACAAAGAAACAAACCCAACCATTGTGCTGTTAGGTACTTTAGGCACCAACACAAATTGTTTAACTGGTTATGAAGCACAATTTCCACAACAGTGGTCTAACAGATCCTAGGAAACAAGAGAGAACCTTTTATATGGCTCTTGGGTCCAGATACACTAAGTAGGCTTATGATCCACCACTGTTTGGCCACACTAGACTTCACTGTGAAACAGTTCACAAAGCACATCAGAGAATTCCTAAACTAATTCCCCAATTTCATATTATACAGCTGGTGAAAAAAAATATCTTCAAGAGACAATGCAAAAATTCTCCTAATTAAAAAAAGAGAAGGCAACCAATAGATTGTTCCCCAATAGCAAAATAAAAGTATGTTATATTCTCAAATAACTATTGCTAGTCATGAAGCATATCTGAAAATGGCTCTGCTCCTTATACAGTGACATTAATTTTCATTTGCCTTTTTAAACTCTTTAGCAAGTACAGTTTAAACTCTGTTATTCAAAGAACATGATTTGAAAAACCAAATCTTCAGATTTCTGGTGTGTGTGGCAAATATATGCTTTAAAAATAGGCCTGACTTTACCCACCCCATATTCTGGACTAGGCAGAAGGCTACAATGGACTTCTCCAGGGAAGCTCCGCATGGAAGCCTTGCATTCCCCAGGGAAACACTAATTCTGCACTAAAGACTGTGGAGTCCTAGACTACCTATGAAAAGAATCACAGACCCAGAACTGAGAAACCTAATGTCTTCCAAGAAATTTTTCCTTATTTTATTATCCTGCATATAAATACTATGTCATTTAAAGGATTTTATCTACAGAGGAGAAAAAAATATTAAGATTTCAGGCTTAGAGTTCAAATGGATGAGAGAACACTAACACAAGGATGTTGGGAAGGAAAATGCTGAATACTTATCCATAAACCCACAACCTAATCTTGTTGGTGTAAATACTGCCTCTGCAAAGGAATAAATAAGGTGGAATTAAACTTTTCAACAGTGGCTTTTTGAGGTCTGTATGCAAAATCCCTATCCAACCAGAGTTTCAGAAGCCTTTACATCTTGAAGTCCAAATGAGGATGCTTTGAAATGGAATATTCTATGTATTCTACATGCCACTATGTAGAGACATACGTCCAGGCTATAGCAATCCAGAACCAGTAGTATTAAAATCAATAGTGCATCATCGGCTTCATATTGAAATAAACATTTCACCCCTTTACACATCCTCAGCCTCAGTTCAGTGCATGGTAGGTCATCACCATTTTGACAGAGGACAATTTCAGCAGCACTAAATGTGTAAGTGCCATACATCCTAGACTAGTTCCACGTGGACATTCCTTGTCATGAATGACTGGCAGAACCTTGCTCAAGACAGCTGAGGCTCAGACAGGATGTTCCAGAGATTTCAGTGTTGTCCAAAGGAAAAAAAAAGGAGGAACACCATGATCACGTACCTGGGCTTGCTCTTAATGCAGAGCACTTGGAGTTTTGCATGACATTCCATAGAATGTTTTCTAATGCGTGTGGTGAGTTTGAAGTCCTAGCTTAAGCTAATAACTTTTTAAAACTTTTTCAGTTTAGTTCTTCTTTAACTCCCTGAGGTAATGTTATGTTCTAATATTTTTAGGAAGCCTGGCCTTGACAGGAATGCAGTGAGTAAATTTGAACCAGTTTTTCAACATCTGTGCATTGTTTCCCCCTTTCTGAAATGGGAATAATGATACTTTTATTTCCAATCATGTTAATGCCTATCAAAAAGTGCCTGGCATTACAAATACAGATAACTATTTTTCCCCTCTAAATTCTTCCACTTTATTACTATATTACTTCAGTTTTACTAGGTTTACAATATAATTTTAATGATTTTTCCAGTCTAGCTTTCCCTACTTCAAGTTAAACCATCCTCATTGGTGACCATCTATTTACTGCAAGTGAAATAGTTTTCCAGTGGTGCTTCTCTCTTTAAAAAAGTTTCCTTTTTCTATTCTCATTTCACAGGAAGAAGGCATCACATAACTGCACACACATACATCACACGATCAGGTGAAGATTAAAGGTGAAAAATTCACTTTACTTCAACATATTTCTTGAGGAACATTCTTCTAAGTTCAAAAACTAAACCAAAACAACAAGCAGAATAAGTAGGACTGTCCAAAACAGCACCTGAAAGAATACTACCTTTGCTGCTATGCAAGGCTCCAAACAAAACAAAGCTGGGACACTTTTAGTGTATTTCTATTCATGCTTTTGCCAGGCTAACACATGGTGAACATGACTGTGGTGGCACTGCATGGCCAGTAGGTATACAAGAAATATTCTGAGACAGCTCCCTGACTGTTCTGCTGCTCCTGATCCTATTACTGACTGACTAAAATTCATTCAAGGAGTGTGAGAGTGGAGGAAAAAAGTTTAGCGCTTTTTCCACTAAACTTATGTAATCTCTTACCAATAGAGTCCTAAGGACAACTACCAAACTCCTGGCCACCAGTGACCACCATCAATGCAGGAAAGAAAGGCCAAATATAGTTCAGAAAGAAGCACACTTCACAAATCACCAGAGCATCACAAAATAACAAACACACATGTCATCTCCCCTCTCTAAGGCAGAGAGTGAGACTGCTCTTAGCCTATGTGTATATAAATATATATATATATGCCTTCCTTGCACTTGACCCTTGTAATCTAGGTCTGGACGTAGACTATGACAAAGGACTTCTTAGCTAATTATCTCTTTCTAGTGATGGATGAGAATCAGATGCCTCATAATAATGCTGTTATTATGAGCTTGATTGGCTGCCTTTGATACTGTCACAGAAGCATACAGGTTATCTCTAATCTGATTTGCCTTGTCCAGAAAACAAATTGACTTCCTCAGAGCAGGAGACCTCGGAGTTGAGTCACCTACACACCTCAGCAGGCAGCAACAGGGCTGTCCTTCAAGTGAGAAATCAAGCTCCAGTGAAGCATGTCTCAGTCCTTCCCACAGGCAGCAGGAAGGGTGAGGACAGGAAGAGGTGGGTTCAAGCTGAATATTTTATTTTTTTTTCCCAAAACTAAGCAGAGTGAACATTTTATAATTACTTTTGAAACCAAATGTCATGTTGAAACTCATTTTTTTCCTAAGTGCAGTGCCAATGAAATGGTCTGACCAGAGTTATCTGTAGCTTTTCCTTCTCTCCTCCCAAAAATACTACATGACATCACATCACACAGATTGTTTCAGTTAAGTCAGTCATACATTTTCAGGGGAAGGAGAAATTAAAAAAAAAAAATATAAAAAGAAGAACAAGAGAAAGAAAGGTAAAGTTTTTGATGCAGTTTAATTTTTTTTTTCTGAGGTTTCATTCTTTTTGCTTCAGATGTTCCTGCTGATAGTCCCAGACATGGTCCCCTTTTTCTTTTTCCCCCACTAGATTTCACATCTCCAGTTTGACGTGGTTGGTCAACAACAAGGGGCCTAGGCAGGAAACACAAATGCCAGAGTTTCCTGTGTACTGGCTCATGTCATCTTTGCAGCTATAACTCATCCAAATTGTACAGTTTAGCTTAGGACTACAGCCCATGTCTTGCTGAAACAAAGATGCAGGTGAACACGAGGCAGCCACCTTTCAGGTAAAGCTAAGGGAGACACACTGGACCGGTGGAAGACAGACAGAGATAGCTGCATTCCTCCAAGAAAGGGACTGAATTGTTGAGCTAATTTCAGCAACAGCCTGCTCAGCTTTTCCTGCCATCTGTATTTTGAATGCAGGCTTTGCCATTGTTACCTACACTTTCATCACCTCAAGACTGAGGCTGTTAACAACACATCCCAGATGGGCCTCCATCTGAGCATCATCAAATGACTGAAGCAGAGTTAGCTACCTCACTGTCATGTGCTGATGTCAGTGCACAAGTAACAGCTCTGACTGCACTCAACTAGCTGCTGAAGTTGAAGGTGCTGATCAAGGTCTACACTGCCTTACATGGCAAAAGCCTGTCCTTCAAAAGAAATAGTTTTGGTCCATCTGCCGTGTTCCTGTGACTGGTGAGCCAAGACCAGCAATCTAAGTGCTGCTTCCACATCCACCACACGTGTCTGCCCATGTGGACCAGGCATCCTTCAGAACTGGCTACTTGCCCTAAAGAATTTCTGGGTGAATTGCTGAAGACAGCAATGTATTAAAGCTTCTGAGAAAGGAAGTTTGTGTTTTTGCAGAATAAAAGATAGGTAGAAAGCAGATTAAATGCTAGCTGGTTTCATTTTAAATCTACAGTAAATGAGTGCCTTAAATTATGTCCACTGCTAACAACCAATTAAGATGCATCTTAACACATTCTTTTTGGGGTTTTATCAACATATAAACTTCCCAGTAACCCAAATCTGATATTTTATGCAGAATTATTTCAAGAAAATCTTGCAGTAATGCGTCTGGTTCATCCATTCCCTTCCTGGTAAATACCAAGCCCTTTTTATAAACAGAGATATTTTCTATAGAAGGCTGAGGAGCTACAGTGCAACAGTGCCATCCCCTGTCTGCAAAAGTCATTGTCTCTCTCCTTCGGAAGAACCGGGGACTAGAACGCACCAGCAGTGCCTGCTGTACCGACACGGAAGGTTCCCCGAGAGCAGCACCGCGAGTGCCCCCTGCACTGCATCACACCGGTGCTGCCGGGGAAATCCTCTGTACAAGCCAGGTTCGCAAAGAAGTGTCGTCCTGATAGTGCCACCAACTTTGTGGCAAAACAAATTGCAAAAGATTGCGCAAATTATACGTTTTAACTCAGTTTTCATGTTACCCAGCATGCAGTCTGGAGGAAGGAAAAAATTTTGCACCTTTTTGTACCTAGCAGAAAGGAGGAAATTCCAACACACTTCTAGACATCCCTGAAGAAAATCTTTTCATTTATACCACTGCTTCGCATGTCCACTTCTGTTTCAACTGGAAGCAAGAAGCACTTAGTATTAAATGCCCACCTGAGCACTGTATCAGCTATAGCACCCCATAGCTCAACATACATAGTTTAAAATGTGAATTAAAATGGAATATTGCAACACAAACAAGGGGTCCAAAGAAGTTTAGGAGCAAGCAGTCAGAGGGTGTCCAAAGGAATTTTGCTACAGAATTTTCAGATGCTGTTTCATACCCAATTAGTATTTTTCATTTACAGGACTCAGAGCGGGGCTTCCATGGGCTAAGGGCATGTGCAAGACACATTTACTCTGACCCTTTCTTTTTTTATCTCTTTTCAATGCTAACTTTCATCCTCTCCATGGCACCAGGATGAGAAGAAGAAACTGAAATTAAGCAACAAGCTCACCCTGTCATTAGGTATGCACAGTTACCAATTCCCTGCACGTATCAGTAGAAATTCATTCTTTGCTACGGTAAGGAACAACTTAAATGCTGTCTACAATTGTCTTTTGGAAAGTTTAAAAAATAAATAAATCAAAATGGAAAAAAATTACCAAAAAAAAATTCCAACAACCAAAAAAATCCCCCAAAATAACCACACAACTAGTACATTGTACTAGTGCTTATCTCCTAAACATCTCTCAGTTAAGTGCAAGTAAAGCCACAGCCATTTGCACAATCTCCTCCAATCTCTTCTTCTTACAGAATAATGCTACATCACTCCTGCAGACCAAGAGCAGGCCTACCTTCTAAACAGAGGGAAGTCTTTATTTCTTACATGCTATCGATCCTCTAGCACAGGCTACTATATGACTACTTCAAAGAAAGGTAAATCATAGATGTCAGAAGTTTACCCTGATTACCCTGCTTCAATCATAGTTCAAAACCACTTTTAAAGCAGCTGCAAGATGGATTTGTTGTTTTTCATGTCACCTTTGCTATGGTGACTTCCACTGAGCAAGTACAGGGAACAAGAGCCTTTTAAACCACTGAAGTCCCAAGTATTGCCTCTCACAATAGGTCTCTGGGGAAACTGCTGCTGCAACATAACTGCAGATTTTGCAGTTCTTATGCAGCTGCCCTATGATTCCTTTGCTTCATTAGGAATAAATGACTTGTCAATGACCTTCTCCCTTGGCTTTTCTACACCCACATTGCCCATCCTTCTGGGGACCAGTGATGGGACTTCACTGGGTATGGTCATCCCTGACAAGCCAGGCCACATATGGTCTTTTCATGTTTTTTTTTCAGAGCAGCAGAAGAAAAGCCTACAAGGAAAAGCAGAAAAGAAACCTTACTTTTCATTCACTGCTGTCCCTAGAATACTTCCAAGAACCCTCAGCTTTCTTCTTTGTGCTTATGGGTATTAAAATGATCTTCTAGATAATCAGCCAGCCTGCCAGGTTCAGCTTGCTATTAATGTTCCAGTTTCAATCTTCAGCTGGTATTAGCTCAAAGCTCATAAAGTGATTCCATGTGGAATATGATAAAAATGACAGGCACATTGCCTGAAATATTTTATTTCTTATTTTCATAAGCCTGAAATATTTTATTAGAATCCTATCTATATTAGAAGCAGAATCTGATAGCTATCTAATATCTCAGCTTGCACTAGGCAACTCAGCTTCCACTTTGTTGTGAACAGGTTATTGTGATCAAAACTAACTGCTAGAGTCTTTCCACAACAGAAATCATGGGACACAAGACATGACACAAAACAAACCAAAATCTAACCTCTGAAGTTAATGAATTGCCAGTCAACATAACATAGCAGTTAACTTCACCTTCGACATAACTGGCCATCTGTACATTTTGTGAAGATTGATGTGAGCTCTTCCTCCAGTATTACTTAAGCAAAGAACCCAACTGCAGGCAAACTGATACGACTGAGAATTAACTGTGATACCTATCCCAAAGAAGCAGGTTCATCAGTTATATTTTAATGAGGAAATATTGCTACAGCAGTCACCAGGTGGTGCTGTTAAAAAATGCTCATTTTACTTGAGAAATTACATATATTCTTTGAAGAGATACTGTCCTATTAAGCTCCCTCTCTGTTTTACATGTAATCTTGGAGTAGGATTATGCTAGGAAGAAGTCACCTGAGTACTTCTATCAAATTCTCCAAGAGGTGCTTCCTCATGCTATGCTCCTGAGTCCCCTGCTCCTAGGCTGAATTTACAAGGAGCCTTGCTTAACTTACTCAGAAAATACACAGATCTTGCTTCTAACATACTGAAAATTGCCTTATGCAGCCCAAGCTACAGGATAAAACTGAGGAACAAGATGAAGCCTGAGCTATGTCCTGGATCTAAGAAAAAACAAGCTGTTTCCACTAAGTTAACAGAATTACCTGGTTAGTTCATAGACTTTTCCTTCATGTGGGGCTCCTTTATAGAATCCTTGATGGTTACAAAACAGAAGAGAGACCATTACTTGAGACATGGGATAAAATTTTTACCTCCTACAAATGGTCTTTTTCTGTTCTGACCCCAAGCAACCTAAGCATCATCCTCATTGAAGACAATACAAAACAGAGGCCTACATGGAACTGCACCTTTTCTTAATTCAATATTGTAAATCATGGGGTGCCTAAAACAATTATCCTAAAGGCTGCAAAAAGGCACAGAAGAACTTTATCACTGTCCAATTAAGGTACTTTGAAACAATTTTTGCCAAAGCAACTTATTTTTTTCTACTCCGTACAAATAAACCTTAAACAAGTGGAGTGGTACAAAAGTAACATTTGGATGCGGGTTCCTGGACATTCTTCTCTTCTATCTTTTGTGGTTAAATTAATACATATGATGCCACTAAAAAAAATATCCTCAAGAAATGTCTCAGCAGAGAAGGCAAAATACAGAACCTCTTCTAGCAGATCCCCTGCTATATATTCATTGCTGCGACTTGAAAATTGAAGAAAAGTATTTCCTAAAGAACCTTTCATATGAATTTCATATGGGCAATTCATTTTCACACTCATTTGATTCTGGGTAAGATACAGTTATTTTTGCATTGAGTAGAACAAGGTCTGCCTCAAGCGAGTTCTCAGAGTGTGATTTCCTTCAAAACTAAAGCAATCTTGCAGCAGAGAGCTTCACCTGGCAAGATAAAACCAGTACAAAAGAAGAGTAAAATATCCTGTGGGTATGGCATGTGCCTCTCTGTGGTCCATCCTTCAACCACTTGTATTGTGCTAGCAGCCACAGATTCTTTTCCAGAAAATAGTTCTTGCTTTAAAACTGCATCACAGAATAAACCAATTCAGATTCAATTACCAAACACCAACCCCCATAGGATCTTTCAATGCTTCAGATGAAAGGTCGAGGATTTAACTACGCATTTTCTAGACATAAAGTTGCAATATAACAAAGGTAGGGGAACAAAAAAAACATGTACTCCTCCCCAACTGGCCTTCTAAGCTTTTTGTTAATCCATAATGTTGCAATGTTTCAACTCTGTTGACCCCAACTGGAAATATTTACAAATCCTGAAAATCACCATGTTTACAAGAACCCTCTTTTTGTATCAACAAAGGTACTATCACAGAGTTACACCTGTGCTTACGCTGTCTCAGGTCTCCAAGCATGACCATTCTGCCTTGGCCAGCAGCACTGTTATTCCCCATCTTCTGCCAACAACGAGAGTCTGGATCTGCTTCAGATTTAGGAAGCTCTCCATGAGCAAACAAGCCTTCTGGATTGGAGGAAATATTTTACCTTTGTTTTAATTATTTTATTTTTTTATTTATTTTAAATTTTATTATAACAAGGTAAATGAAAAAATATGAAAAACAAATTATTTCCCAAGGTCTCGTTTAGTTTTTCTTTAAAACTCTACACCACTCCCTACCTTGTTAAGCATAGTCTTCCCACCTGCTTACTACTAGCATTTAATTAATGTACTTCACAGTTTGCTGCTTGCACTTCTCAGCAAGTCAGAGTTTTGCCCTAAACCTCTGCTTGCTCCCCTCTCTATCTTTCATGCCAACAACAGCTCTCTTCTTTCCAGTTAACCTCATTTAGGTCAATTTCAACGTAGCTACATGCTCAGACATTAAGAAGTCAGTCTGCCAAGCAGATCCAAACAACAGGGGCCATTACAAACCACAGCTGGATTAATGACTCCAGCAATAACTGTCAGAAAAGGGTAGGTCATCTTCATATTTATCTTATGCCAAAGCAAAATGCTGGCTCACGACTTCAGTTGTTGTTAAAAGAACAAAAGATCTATAGACAACACACACAACAGTAGGTCAAAGATTAGTTTCCAAGTGATCAGTGAGAAATTAGAGCAACAGTTTCCATACAGACAAGTGCTAGAGAACACACCCCCTTTAAGAAATCTTTTCCAGCAGGTCAATTTCAAGGAGAGGAAAAAAAAAAAAATGCAGCTAGTGAGAGCCTTCTGCAAGAACAAGCCTTGTCCTACCTCCTACCTGACAATAAACAACTTCAGATGGTAGTAAAAAAGCCTAAGGGTCTAATATTGAGAATCCCCAATGCCTCAGGAGCACGGTGGGAGGGGAAAGAAGGTTACTCTCTTCCTGGCTGAAAACACCCAAGCTACAAGTGGAACAGAGTAAGCTCACCCCCAGCTAGGGGCTCTCTCTAACCGAGAAGCTATAATTCTCTTTCAGTGGTTACATTCTGCAAGAAAACAAGAAGAGCCTTTTATGGCAAAGTACTGAAGCAGCACATTGTTCTCCTTTTACTGTTTACAATCCCGGTTCACTGCCAAATCACTTTCACAGGAGCACAAACAGCTCAGGCTTCTGACTACACTGGAATACCTGGGGTAGTTAAATACCTTCATATTATTCCATACTTTCAGACCACTCTGTGGTCCACAGAATAAAGCCAAAGTCCTTGAACTTCACAAGTGATGTGATGAGGAAATATTGATCAAATGGTGACACTTTCTAGTGCATACCCAGTCTTTAAAAGTACAAATCACAAATGTATGAATTTCTATGTTCTTGCCACATGAAACAGATAAGTCCAGATTACTAATGAAAATCCACACAGATTGGAAAACCCAAAAAAATCCAAGCACTAGCCAAACCACAAAGGCAACCATCCCTCTCTATCCTAAGGGAAAACATATCCCACAAGCTCTGTAATCTAGAATGTTGATTTTAATACTACTCTTGAGGATAACAAATAGCGTAAAGCACTTAAATACTCTTTGAAACCTTCATTTGTAACACTTACCATAAAGTGTACTACATAATGTTGTATTGACAGTGTTTTCCTTCCATTTTAAACAAAATTATTCCCCAAGCTTCTCTTAAAAGGCTCTCAATGCAATTACCAATCATGCTCACATGCACATCAGTTTCAAAGCTGTCATTACATGTGCCAATTTCAAGTATTGATCTCACACTTCATACAGCCTGCTCTGGCATTTAGCTCAATTTTCAGTCCCTGCGATAACTCCTGGAAACCGAGTGAAAAATAACTCTTTGCTATGACTTTAGAGCACACAGCCTAAGATCCAATATTTAAACTCACATGGCAATAAAATCAAAATCCCTGTTAAGCTTTTCATGCTGGTATTCCTGAGCATGACTCAAGGTGGCAACTGCAGCTGTTATTTTTCTCTCAAACCACGCTATGGACTAAGAAAGAGTCACTCCATGTTCCCTATACACCTACCTTCTCTGTAGTTCTCCAACACAGATTAGCATGCAGTTTAAGTATTGATCCAGCAAGGTTTGTGAAATTCATGTTACTTCAGGCAACAAAGAGGAAGAACCAAGAAAAGCAACCAGAAAACACAAGAAAGTGTACACCCTTTCCTTCCCACTCCCTTCAAACCTAATCCTCAAAATTAATAATCCCAAAGAAACCAAACTTACGAAGTGTCTCATCAAACCAGAAATCCGTACGAAAACCTTCTTGCCAAGCTGTGAATATCTGTTCATAACACACTTCTCAAAGAAGCTCCTGAGGAGCAGGGGGGAATAGAGAAACACGGAGGCTGGAGAAAGGACAGATTCAAACAGAATACAGAAAATTAATTTGACCAGGATTTTTATGAAGCAATTCAGAACTCCTCCCATCAACTTGCTTCCCCAAAATATATGAGGGTCAGAGTGATCAACTGGAAAATTAAGAAGAGCTGAATGTCAGGCTTTCTGATATTATGACCATTTCCTAAACTTTCCTCAAAGTCCTTCTTGTGCCATAGGAGTCCTTTAAGGCAAACACTCAGCAAGGAACACATCTCTTTAAATAAACATGCATGGGTCAAAAAAGCAGTTGTCAGCATCAAACATACTATTTGTGATTCTATCATAGAGTGAACCTCCTGACATGAGAGGGTTTTTTTGATTTAGGAATATAATTCTCAAGAAATAAGCAGGAGTGCCTGTTTCCTAAGCAATTTGAATCAAGGTATTAGATACAATGAGTCACAAAACACACCTACTATTTTCTTTCAGAGAAACTTAACTCCAAATAGTCTCTCTGTACAAAATATTAGATATTAGTCACAAAATACACTTTCTCTTTTCTTTCAGATAAGCTTGACTCCAAAGAGTGCATCTGTATGAAAACATTCAATATTCCATTGTGCTGTATAACACCAGAGAAAAATGGTGTCACTGAATCTTTACCACGACTTTATAGGTGTTAGTTGTTTGACTTCTTCAACAGACACACACACACACAAAAAAAATTGTCAGGGTACACTCACTACAGAAGTAAAATCTAACAAAAAAAAAAATAAAAAACCTGAAGAACAACAAAGAAACTCCAAATTTACCCATAGTCAGATGATGGCAACCTGTACTCTCATGTGTGGTTTCCTGCTCCACAGGGGGAAAAAAAAGGAAGTGGTACTGGCACATAAATAGTGGCACATATACAATAGGTTCATTTCTATGCAACATATTTTATATCTCAGCTATGATACAAATACACTGGGGAAACTCCACCTCTGCTGTTAAACACTTCTTCTATATCTGGAGCATTTATCCTGCCAGATAAGAAATTGCCTTTGCTAAGGAGTTTTAGACCTACGTAGAAGTCGTGATAATTGAGCCCTCTTTTCCATCAGTAAATTCAAAAAGACAACTGAGTTTCCAAGCAACAGTCCTGCTACTGAGGCTCACAGATGCAAGAGCAGGAGGGCTGAGAAACTGCAAGATTCAACATATGGTAATAGAAAGCCCCTACTTAACCAACCGTGACCTGTATTTGCTTCTGCAAAGGTAAAGCAGAGTTGGTGCTTTATTTTATATATCATCTAATAATTTGTTTGGTTGAGGTTGGTTTGTTTTTATCTTTTGGAGGTGTTTTAGAGCACTGCAGAGGTGCTAGACTGGCAGGCTCCCAAATCAGTGTCCTTTCTCTTTGTGGGAGTCTTCATCTGGACAGAAGTAACACCAGCTCCCTGACATGGCCTACCTTACCAAAGGAACGCAGTCAAAAAGGATGGGGTACTCCAGCATCCAAACCAAGGTTTTCCAGGGTGCTCATGGACTGGCTGCATGATGTCTCTGAGGTGCAGCTCTTTATGAGGTCTTTTCAACTCTTCTTTTCCACTAGACCTAAGAACAATGCACAACCTGACTCCACATCTCAGTCCAATCACCTCAGCTGCTTCTGTGAGGCTACAGGCTTTCTCCTGCAGAAGCAGCTATTTTCCCCATTCTCCAAGGTTATCTACAGCTTCTGTGTGAACCAGCCCAACTATTGCCATCTTCCTGTATGGTCAGCTTTCGACCCAGGCACTGTGCACAACTGCTCCTCCTTAGGCAGCTTCTGAGCCTCTCTCATACTGCGAATGCACTTTGACCAACTCCCACTTCTCCACAGTACTTTTCAAGTAGGAAGCCTGGTCTGAAAGACCAACCTTCCCTGCACTCCCAAAGTGGTTGTGGTATGTCTCTTAAGTCTTTGTTTTGCATACGCTCAGACATTTGCTTCTAAAATGTGTCCCTCTTGAACTGGGGACATGCAGGCAGGAGTAAAGTTGAGCTCAACACAGTCACAGGTTAGGGAAATGGATGGAAGTTAGGGTTGGACTGCAAACACTGCTCTTACTCTAAGTGCTAAAAAAGACCACAGTTTCCTCTGTGCAAGAGATTGAAAAAGCAAACAGGATGCATAGTCAGAAGAGGGAGGGTTTGCTTTAGAACACACTCCATACACACAGCTTTGAAAAGCTGACAAGCAGTGTAAATAATCACAGTCTCCTGGGGAAGCAGGAAGAGAGGTACATTTTCCCCTTCTCTGAAAAGATAAAAATCAATCTTAACCTTGAGTACTCTTAACCTGTTAAGCCAGAGACTGAAATCATCAGTAGGTTGTTGATTATGCGGGCCAAGCTTCCAGAGAATACTCAATCTAGTTTTAATGGTCTCTCAGACAGCTGGAGCGAACATTTCTATGCAGAATTTTGCTGTGAGATGGCAATAATTGTCCATTATCAAGTGATGCTGATTACTTTTTTTTTAACCAAAAGGCAGTTCTCTCATTTTGAAAGTATGAAGCAGAGTTTAGCTTATTCTTATTGACTAACATTAAAGCAACAACTACTGATATGAATGATCTCCCAAACACGGAGTTTTTGCAGTAGGGTGGGTATAGCATATACTCTCTACAGACTAGATACTGCAAAAATAGAAAAACAAAATAAAAAGTCAGTCATGAACACTCTATTCCCTTATTTCAAATGAGAGGTATACGAAATATACCTTGATCTCTTAAAAAAAAATCTTTTTCCCCTCCCATTTTACACTTCCTCTACACTTTTTGAATGAAACAGAAGTGGAAGTTGCAACAGAGCAGAAAAGGAATGCAAAGTACCTTAAGTCAGCTCTCCCAGCAGGAGCCATGCAGACACACGTACACAGTCCTTACCTTTGGAGATTACAGCTTCAGACCTCAGTTTTGCCTCACACCTATGCAGACTCTTCCTCAAAAATCGACAGGAGAACACAATGCAGAGACTAAGACAAAAGTCTACAAAATACTCACTGTGAATAAGGTGGGACTAGGGTTTAATTATTGCTTGGCTTTCTTCCCCACACTCCCACCTTTTCCTATTTTAGAGAGGAAAAATACCTTGTCAGGACCAAGCAATTGTAACTCCCCTTCAAGGTTCAGGTTTTTTCTCTGTTTTGGAATAAAAGAAGCAGTGTTACTTTAAGACCAGACTAAAAGGCAGAGGGAAATAAGGCACATAACTCTGCTGACAGCACAGCAAACTAAACAGAATTTGAATTCTCCGCCTTTGAAACATGAAGGAACTATAAATCCCACTAGGAGAAGGCCATTTGCCGACAGAGATTGTAGATAGCAGGTGTTAAATTACTTACTGTCCATTTCCATGAATACAAATGTATTGAGAATTACGTTACAGAAATAATAAACTAATAAAGGAATGGAGTTCAAACTGACTCACTGGGAAATGATGAAAACTAGCCAAGATAACATTTCACAAATCATAGCTGTTTCCAGACAGACTGGCTAGGGGATGTTTGCTCAGCATGTCTTTCACATTATATTAACCTACAGCTAATACGAGGACTCATTTTTACAATCACAGTATTCAGATAAGTTAAAAAAACCCCAAACAAAAAAAAACCCTACAAACACAGAGAGGATCCTCTGCAAGTAAACAGGTAATAACTGATAATTATTTGTGGTGCGCAATTACAGAGAAAATGAAATCCCAAATCTGTTCTTTTGCACACACACACAACTGCTAAACAGCCAATCTTCTTCTACAGATAGGGAGAAAACAGGATATCAAATATGTCCACAATGTATTTGTCACCATATGAGAACTATGTTTTTCCCAAATGGTTAGCATTGGGATAATCCACCTTTCAGGTTCTCACTCATTGCAATAACATAGTCCACAGGACTTCCCTAATCAAGACAACATACTCAGTGCATAAGCCAGATAATTGTATGGATAAGCTCCCATGGCTGATGTGGATAAGTGTGCTGCAGCTAAGTGGATATAAATTGTAATGCACAGGTATAACCTCTCACAGAGTGAGCTACACGTGGAGACTGACAATAAAAGAGCATCCATCAAGGCTGGATTTTCTTATTTTTGAAAGGAGTAGGAGGAGAAGAGAAGGCAGTTAGAGAAAGCATTTGATTTTATAAACACATGCAGGTTATTCCTGCATTGCCCTTCAGTAAGAGATCATGAACAAGAACCTCTTTGCTATGAAGGAAGCAGTGTTTCCCTGGTTACATTGCTCAGTGCCTCTCATTACTGTTTCAGCACATCTTAACTTTTTGCCCCTACAGAGATATAGAAATTTTTGCTGAAACTAGTCACACATTTCTGCAATATCATTTTTTAATCTTGTATCCAATAAATATTTGTTTCTGTGAGTGCCGCTGGCAGAGTGGCATTTGATAAACAATGAATACTGCAGCATAGTTTCCTCATCAATCAAGCCATATAAAAGGCCAATCCAGCAATTTAATCTCCTGTTGCTGCAAGCTGTCTAAACACAGTGTTTTTTTAACAAGACAGTTTTGTTCAAAGAGTACACACTCCATCCAAGTCTTGTCATTAATTTGAAAAATTACATGCATGATTCCCAGCCCCTGGGAAACACAGAGCTATCTTAGAACTATTCTTTAGGACTGAAATTCTTTGAAACAGAATTGAAATGATCACTAACACAATAGCTGTCAAAGCAGAAAAATAAAATTTTAAATCCATCAAATGATGTCTTAAATGGTTCCTGATTTCTTAAAAGTTTTCTCTGGTGGTTGGTTTTGTTTTAAGAAATGTCCAGAGTACAATCTCAAATTTCAACAGAGGTGAAACAACTCAAAACTAATTCCTTAATCACACTTATTACAAAGGTTTGATGTCTTGGAAATGAAAAAACAAAAACATGCTGTCCCCCACCCCTGCTCTTCTAAATCAGAAAAAACTCCAAGTATTGGAGCCACATATAGATGATTTTTCTGCACAGAAGGTCAATAGTCTGTTCAATGTCTTTCAGTGACTAGAGCATTTGCTACTGACACTGGAATTCTCTGTTCAGTGTGGCAAAATTTTGTACATCTATCCCAAGCCTAGAGGAAAAGAGCCCAGAGCAGACTGGAAAGACGGCCATTACAGAAACCTGGGGCAGCCTTCTAACAGGAGCAAAGAGGGCAAACACTCAGCTCAACTCGTTCTAAAATGGAGTCTCAGTTCATTGCAAGGACTATATTACACAGCTGCTGAACTTCAGCAGCCTTTTCCATCCAAAAAGATATTTCCCTCCTCAGATTATACCATAAACTCACTAGGTCTTCAGATAAAGAATTTTTATAAACTAACAAGTTTTTCAATTCCTCTCAAGCTCAAAGTGATATCTACTGCAGTGTCATCATCCCCTTGGAAAAGAGGGCTAGTAATTACCAAAAGACCTCCAAACAGCTGGTCAGTACTGATGATTTCTGCTGAGTTCAAAGTGACGATCTACTGTGGAAGTAAAACTTTCTATACTATTTTATTAATCCTTCAAGCAACCTGGTGTGCCTATTCCCTTATCTTCCACCCCCTGCAGCAAAGAAGAGTTGGGAAAGGACTACCAAAACTTTGCTCCAGGAAAAATCCCTTTGAAGTTATACATCATCCATGCATTATGTAGAAATTTCTTTTATTTTGACTTGTAAAAGTTAAAATCTCTCCTGACCTGAAAATGGGAGCAGGAGACCTTTTGAATTTTTCCATCGTGGAAACTCATTGTAACAAATTAACTTTTTAATCCACTTCCCTTTTTGAACAAATTTCAAAATGTCAAGCATTTCACACTAAATGTATCATCATGCAGAACATTTCTATTCAAGAATGCTAGAGTGTCACTCAGAATTATTCAAAATAAATAATCCATTAGTGAGCCTGATCTAGTTGAAGATGTCCCTGCTCATTGCAGGACTAGATGAGCTTTAAAGGTCCCTTCCAACCAAAATTATTCTAACATTCTATGAAAGCTTCTGCAACACTGTTTTATTTCCCAGGTAGGTTTGGTTTATAAGTAAAGAAAAGCTCTTTTTTCTCATCTGTGGCTCTGCAAATTCAACCCAAGATCTCAAAAATTAAGATATACTCCATTACAATTGATTATCCACAAATGTGGCTCCCTGCAGTTTATTACAGTATATACCATTGTCCAGGCAATGCTTTGGCAATAAGACCACTGATAATGGACCCCTAGATTGTGCAGAGAGACAAGGAGAATTTTGCTTGCTCTCCAGCTGCTATCTGTTCCTGCTGTCTGCACTGCAGACCTGAAACATCCATATTTATCATTTCTCACAAAAGCAGGCCTGCCAGCTGGGAAGGTGCTACATTTTTACCTTCCTCAGGATCCTTGTGCACTATGTCTGAAGTGCTTAACTAAAGCTCTTATTCCTGAGATTAAAAAAAAATATATATATTACTGAATAATTTTGAAATTGACTTGTATTCCAGATCTCTTTTCCCTACCATACTGAGGTAACATTTCAACTGCACTCACAATCTGACAATGCAACTTGGAAGTTAGTCTAGTCAGGCATATGAAATAGTCAGCAATTATTTTATACACTTCTATTTGCTGGAACAGTCATGACACAAGGAAGAGCTAAATAGAGTTTGTCTATATAACTAGAGAAATCTAGCATTTGACTGTGTTAAAGCAGTATTTTCAAGGTGTGTTTTCCCCTCCCCCTGATTCAAAATAGAGGTTGCAATCATAAGCCTCTATGAACCTTATTTCATAGTAAATGCAAAAAAACTAGGTTAAGGCATTATTAAGCTTGTACAGATAGACACACAAATACACCATGAGAGAGCTGAACATGAAAAAAAGTCTATTCTTTTTCCTTGTCTGTTCTATCATATGCTCTGTACCTAAAAGCATAATTCTTTTAAACAAACAAACAAGC
The DNA here is from genome assembly GCA_035222235.1 of Margarornis squamiger. Lineage (NCBI taxonomy): Eukaryota > Metazoa > Chordata > Aves > Passeriformes > Furnariidae > Margarornis > Margarornis squamiger. The sequence continues at coordinate 8,102,676 of JAWWTY010000158.1, forward strand.
TATTTAATATAATTATGAACCTGAAGGCTATCATAAAGGACATTCAAAAGGGCAGAATGGGACAATGCAAACGCTCTTTAGTACCTTGTAAACCATGCAGCACTTTTGTATCAGTATAGCATAGTCCTTTTTTAATATAGGGGACAGAAAAAACAGAAAGAAAGCAAATTAAAGCCCCAATATTCCAAACACATGTTGACCAGCTATTACCTAAAAACTCTCTTTATCAATGTAAACAAGCCTTTAAGAATTTAACTGAAGTAGCACAGAGTTCCTGTTGTGCTGGGTCCCTTTCCAAGATAAACCATTACAGATTTTCCCCAGAACAGTTAAAGAAATTTTTCTTTAAATTTTCAACCCTGGACAGCAACACCAACTGTGGGAGTGCAAAACTATAGCAATTCGAAGAACAGTGAAATCTGATGCCAGGACAGAAGAAGGGAAGAGATCGAGCTTATTGGACAGTTCCCCCTGTGCTGGACAAGTTCTGTTGTACGGTTCAGATTGTTACGGGTTTTATGGTTTCTCTCCATGGTATTTGTATGGGTAAACTGTATTGTTAAATCCTTTCCCCAGTGTCCCTCCAGGCCCAAACCTCCGTTCCCTGATGGGACAAGATCTGCTGCAGTGCGACTTGCCCACATAAGGCAATGTTCCCCCACGTTTTCCCTATAAGGCTGTACCCCCCATGCTGTGGGCGACCTCGGCAGCCATTTTGTGTTTGTCCTTGACAGCCACCATTTTGTGTACTCCAGCACTCAAAGGGATGGGGAGAAGGGCAGCTCCGATGCCATTTTGTGCTTCTGGGCCTGATAAAGCCCGGGAATCCTCAAATTTCTCTGCTCCCAACACCAGAAACACACTTTGCCCGCAACTCCTTGCCTTTTCTCCTGACAAATTTTTAGTCGAATTCTTTAACGCTTTAGATTAATTATTAATTATATATATATTAACAGATTAACAGATTAATTTCCACGCTAAAACAGCCTTTGCTGCATTTATGTCACACTTGTTCTCAGCTGCGTCCCACAGGAGGAACCCCAAATTGTCCCAATCTTCAAAAGTTAGGGGTTTTGAGAAGGGTTATTTACTCTTATGCATCCATTTTACTAGTGATTTTAAGGATGCCTTAAATATAGGATGTCCATGGAGCTTGAGAATGCACTCAAAGCAGGTGTAAATGCCCTTTTCAGTTTTTGATAGCTGAGCTCCCATCCTCTTCTATTATTAATATGGTATGGAGTTTGTAAGGAATGTGGGATTTGTGTAGGGGGCTATAGGGAGGGTAAGCTCTGCTCGGTCACTCACCTCTGTTCCACACGAGAGGTGCTTCTGAAGTCCAAGTTCGACTGAGGGAGCTGTTGGAGCTGGAGGCACTCTGCCCGAGGCTCACTGCCAAAGTTCTGTCCCCAGGCTCCTTCCTTGCCACCTATTCCCACAGGAGCAGGAGAGCTTCTGGGTACCAAAAGTCCTCAAACCTGCCCCGCATTGGGAGCCATGTGACAGGGCCCGAAAATGGGAAGGAAGGAGAGGCATGCCCCTTGGAGGGTGAAACCGGAAGGGCGAGTTTATTAAGATGGCGCCAGCTTATATACAGCAGAACATGGAACGATCTAGAAGGGAATGTAACTGGGGAGTGTCTTACCCAAATAAGGAGAATAAAGAAGGGGTATAACCTTATAGGGAAAACAGGGGGGGAACATTGCCTTATATGGGTAAGTCGTACTGCAGATGATCTTGCCCCATCAGGGAACAGAAGTTCTGGGCCCAGAGGGACAGGGAATATATCACTAGGGAAAGGATTTAACAATGCAGTTTACCCATACAAATACCATGGAGAGAAACCATAAACCCCATAACAATCTGAACCGTACAACAAAACTTGTCCAGCATAGGGGGAACAGGCCAATAACCTTGATCTTCCCCTCTTCTGTCCTGGCATCAGATTTCACTGTTCTTCCAATTACTATAATTTTGTACTCCCACACCAACTGTCCCATCCTTCCAGACTGACTAAAACTAACAACAGTTTGTAGCTGCAACCCACCTTTGGTTAATGATAGACAAGGTAAAACATTCCTCAAAGTAAGATCCATGGCCCTCTGTGCCAGAGATTGGTTTAGGTTTAAGGCAAACACTAAATAAGTCTCCATAACTTCAAACTTAGCAATCTATTTCTTTTCTCAAGGGAACAGGTCAGAAGCCCTTTTCCCTTCTAACAGCATCAACACACCAGAAGTACATTACCTAGTAGTACCTACAGTTGCACTTGTTCACAAAAATAGCTGTCTCTATTTGTCAAGCCATGAGACTTAAAACACATTAATTTACAGCAACAAAAGCCATTCACAGTAAATAGAATACTGAGACACGTCAAAGGAAGACTGAAGTTTTTGGATATACCTTATGATGGGCTCTGTTCTAAGAGATCCCACATGGAGCATGTTCTGTCATCAGATATCTCAAGCAATGGCAAAACAAGCCTGGGATACAGCCTGTGCTAATAATACAACTGCCCTTGACAGAAAATGGATATTTTATTACAATGTAAGAAACAGCTTTAGTGCTCCACTTGCCCTTAGCTTTTTTCATACAAACAGCAGGTTAAGAAAGAAACCCTTCTTCAGGGACACACTGTAATGCAACAAGCAGGACTGGGATGCTGCATGGGGATGTAGTTTTTTATCTTGGCTATCAACACCTTAACAACAACTCATGTTCCTGAAGTGATAAATGTAGTTGTGATTACCACTCTCTCCCTTGTCTCTTGAGGAGCTTTTCTGCCTTTTCTCAATTTCACAGAGAAACTACTAAGCTCTGGACATGTATCATGTGTCAAATCATTCATCCACCTGACCTTTCCTTGGCCAAGAAATGAATGCTCTTTGTGATAAAGAGCTTCATAATCTAAAATCTAGAAGACACAGTGCAATTCCAAAGCCCTCTTTGATAGAGTTACCCATTGCAGGTGCCCTAGGGAATGGCAGCCTATTAGGAGACAGATGTGATCCTTTCTCCCTATCACTGGGCAGGATATTAATCCTGTACCAATAAGCATTTGAGGGGACCTTACCAGCTGACTTGATTTTGAACTCCCAGTGCACTAAGGAGGGGTTACTTTACTTCTTTGCATTGATTTGCATTCACACCTACTCTTCTCTTTTTTCCCCCTCCCTCACAAGTTAAAGGCTAAGTAAGCATAGATTCAACAATACACAAAAATTAACTTTTAGATTAGCCATGGATTGACAGGAATTCACAAGTTGCCAAATGACTCAACAGTATCTGCACAGGAACTGGGTAAGAAAATAAACATTTTTATGGGTTTAGGGTGTTCACCTTTAGGCAACACTGAAATTATATCCTTATCTTCATTCAGTACCAGAACCCAAATTACAATGTTTCCATAGCTTATTTTGAGCCCAGACCTGCCATGTCCTAAAACTCTACTTTGCCATGGGCTGATACATGCTCTCAATTTCTCATGTATGAGCTTGTCTGTTCAAATACTCAGTAAACCAGAGGATGGGAGTGACTCTGTCATCCCAATCCCAAATGGCTAAAATATCACTCACCTGCATAGACAAGGGAATATCCCTGCTCCTCATCTTTGCTTCCACTCATCCCACAGATTTGAGCACCTTAGACAAACAGGCTCAAGTTCAGGCATGGCTGTCAGTTCAGTTGGCCAGGGAAGAGAAGCAGAGACTCCTCCATCTTAAATTCTATTTCAGCTCACCTGTGGCACAGCTCAGAGCTGCAAATGGCACTGAGACATAAGCAGGAACAGGAGTAAGCAGCAGCTGAGCACAGGTTTTAGCAGCTGAGGAAAATGAGGAGCCCTTATTAAGCAAATGTGAAACTAGAAACAGTTGTACAGGAGTGAATTTGCAACTGAGATAACTAGCTCCATGGAGGGCACAAAGATAAGTGCCTGGGCAGGCTGGACCACGGTATAGTAGTAAAGAGAAAAAATACCTAATATCACAGCTAGCACTGCCAGTGTGTGTCAGATGTGATCAACAATATTATATATTCTCTAGGGCCAGAGAAACTATAAACAAAAATCAAGGACTGAAGTATAGGCCAACCTCCTTAGAAAGCAAGGTAACTCACACTCAGGTGCTTAAGTTTTAGAATCTGTGACCTACAAAGGAAAGGAAACAGATGGAAGAGTTAAACACAAGCCCTTCATATAGTATAATTTAGAGTTCCTGCTTATCCTTATCAAATTCACTGAATTTATGTCTATTAGATAAAAATACCCAAGTTTATATATGGTGAAATTGAAAAATGTTGTTTGAGCGGTTTGGAAATGTAAATAATTGTGGCAATTTGTTTGGAAAATTCCTTGCTCAAAGTTATGTATAAGTTCGGTATTTCATTATCAGCACAGAGACTTTTCTTTCCCCCTTTGTTGCAATCTCTCATCTTGAATTGTCACCAACCAGCACTCACCTCCCTATCGCAATCTGCAGCAGCCAAGTGATAAGACTTCATGTTTACCTTTAAGAATGCCTATTGTTCATGCTGTTCATGCTCAGGTTTTATCACTAGTTCAGTGGCAGTGAAATTGAGTTCTGGGAGGAGGGAGCCTGCGTTATGTGCGAACAGTTAGATGCAAGGACGGCAGTATTTTTGTGATTGAGAAGTCAGCTGTAAAGCCAACATTTACTATCCCTTTGAGTCAGCTGTGACCACAGAACAGAACCTGATGGCATGATGATAGCCAATCTCATTGCAGATTTCCTGTGCACACAGAGCTGTGAATATGCTCAGTAATTCTCAGGTTTGGCTGCATCCCACATGCTCTGCAGAGCAGAAATAGTAAAACATGTGTTATTTTTCAAACCACATTGCTCTCTGCAGGAAAGCAAGCAGTCCAAGACTTTCCACAGCCTCTCTATAGGTAGGTATGTGCATTTCGGTATATTTGATGCAAAGAATTTGTATCTGAAGCTTATCTGATGGTTTGTATGGCGTTAATTTAGTGAGTGATCTCACCATTGGAGGAGTAAATGCACTCAGACTGACAAAGGTCTGTTGAGACATTAAAGCAACTATGGTTACAGAGAAAAAAGGTAACACAAATAAATTAAAAAGGCCATAATCCAGGGAAGGAAAAGACACAGTAACATAGAGGAGGATGATTCTCAAATAGATAATCTAATCACACTTTTTGCAGATGACCTGCATAAACCAGAAAAAAAAAAAAAAAAAAGAAAAGGAAAAGGAAAAGGAAAAGGAAAAGGAAAAGGAAAAGGAAATAATCTATTTCCTGAAATGCAAAGTGAAAATACAGAATACTTAAAAAATAAAACCTCCCTAGTTTTTCAAATGCTTGGATAAAATTGGAAAGGAATAATCAACAAAAATAATTCCTCCATCTCAAATGGCATAGTCCAATAAGTTTGAAGGTAGCTTAGCTCGTCTAAGATTATTCTATTTCACTTTCTACTTATTAAGAAATAAAATAGTTATGGTACAACTTTTCTTGTTCCCAATACCCAAGCCATTTTATTTGTTCTAGAAGGATAATAAGTCTTATCTTAACTGCAAGGTTATAAGGTTGCTACTACTACAGTTAAACATGGGAAACTGTCCTGTGTCAGTGGAATGGTAGGAATGAAAGCAATAGAACTGAAGAGGTTGTCCTACAGCTGCGATCCCTAAAACAAGAGCATGGGAACATAGCATTCTGTGAAACACCCTTCATTGGTTACCTGCTGCTGCATCAAGCAAAAGGGCTGAGTCCTCACCATGTACTTAGGGAGGCTGTGAAATCAGCAGCAGTGGTCTCACCCTGACCATTGTATCAGATGGTAAAGCTGGATATTGCTCTGAGTTCCTGGGGGCTAAACTTTCACTAGTTTAAAACTTAAAAAAGGAAATATTAGAAGAGGGTATCTGTAATTGGTGCATATAGTATCTTTAAAAGGGTACACAAAAAGTCAGCTGAAAAGGTGGGTTTACCATAAGATTCGTAGGAAGTAACATAAGGCCGGTGGAGTGACACAGACATGAGGTCATCAGAATTTCACCTTCCCTGCAAGCTTAACTATTCCCAGGAAATTAAAGAAATGAAGGAAGAGAGCTTCAGTGGATGATGTTACTATCTGCTGAAGCATTTATTACACTTTTCACCTTACAGCTGAATTTATTCTACCCTCATTTCACAGAGGGAAAACTGAGATGTGGAGCAGAGTAAATCAGTCCCTCAAGGGGACAGAGGTGCTTGGCGGCTGAGTTAGGACCAAGGTTAATTTGATTTCCTTAACCTGCAAGCAAAGGCTTCCAGCTGCTATGTTAAGGTTTGTGTACTCATACTCATGGTAGGGAACCAGCTCAAGAACTCTGTGGGGAGCAGACAAGGTGCACATGCAACAATTCAGTTTAAGAAGTACAAGTATATCAATAACAGCAATAAGATGGCAACAGGTGGGACAAAACCCGCAGCACTGAGCCCTCATTTAAAGAGCAGTTGGATAAGAAGGCAAGCAAATCTTTCTTGTTAGCATTTCCATATATTATTCCCTGATAACTGGAAGTTAATACTGTTCAAGATGGAATCAGTAGGTTGTAACTAGTTAGAGAACTATGATCACACTGATTATTAAAAATCAGTGATGCAGGATATTTGCTAATTGGACAGAGAGGATGCTGAGCTAAATGAGGCCTCAGAGTAGTACTTCCATTGCTTTTCTTGAAACTAGTAAGGAGAGGAGGGAGGAAAGGAGAGTGTCTTGCCTGAAATACATGTTCTGTTCAAACAAACTGTCATGTGTGCAAGGACAGCACAAGTCTTCCTCCTGACGTGACTGACTCAGCAGAGCCTCTGCAAAAGCTTTGCCAGCATCTTAAAATCCAAAATTGAAGTACTCATTTGATTTGCTTGTAATTAAAGTTTACACATCTGCTATCATTTGGCCTTCCCTCTTTTCTGCAGGACATCAAGGTAAGCAATAAAGTCATTATTACAGGTATTCCCACAGACATCTAAAGCACTAATCAGGTAAAAGGTTTTGTTAAAATGATTGGACCAGAGTTGTCATCAGTTATTATGTTGCAGAAAATCTACATCTCTCTTACATGCAACATATAATAAAAAGCTTGGTAAAATCCTGCCATATGCACTACTAAAACAAATCTTTCTTTGTCTACCAGTTGGTAATCTGGTTGTCAAATTAACAGAATTCAAGAGCATCTGACATGCTATGCAAAGCTTTTGAAGTATTCTCAGTTCAGGAACACCTTTGTTTCTTTGCTGAGACAAGGGGGTGTGTTTCTTGGTTTTATTATTATGGTAGCTAATACGAAACCTGTATAATTACTTGACATTTCTTCTGTTCCTTCCCCTTATTCTCCCAATCTGAAACCACATTCTTATACCATAATCACCTCAGTGGTTCTGAAACAACAGGAGTCTACAAATTCTCAAGTACTGAATCCCATCCCCATGCAAAAGCATTTGACAATAAAAAAAAAAATGAAGGAAGGAGAAATAAAATAACAGTGTCTGCACAATTGCAGCTCAACAATATGCTTTTCAAAATTTACCAACAGGAGTCAGTAACTCCATCAGGAAGTTCATCTGTGTGATGACATAGGATTATTCCCAGGCAGAAAAATCATTTTGATAAGAGACCCACTGCTGATAATAATACACTTGGGAAATTGGTGGTTCCTTTTTGGCTGGAAGATGATGTGCTCTCTTGCTCAGAATTCTTCCCCCGCCTTCTCCCTGCCCCGTGCTTCTCTGGGAATATTCACACTAACTATTTTCTTTGTCTCATAGCCTTGCCACCCAAATCAGACTAGGGAGAATTTGAATGGATTGCATCACAGATATTGTGGAAGAAGTCTTAGATGAAGGTAAAACAAACAAGCCATAATTAAAACTCAGATTGGATAAAATCATAAACATAGGTTTAACTAAGGGACATACTGAAAGATTTTCAATTTAAACAATATTTTCCTCAAATAGAACAGATAATCTCCTCCCTCTTCTGCTTAACAACAGCAAGAAGAACCTGTATGAACACAGGCTTCACTTGGTATTGTTGCAACAGCTGCAATAGCAGTGTGTGAATTGTTCCAATAGCTGTAGCGTGTATCCATATTGTTAAGTGCTTTTATTTTTGGGAGTATAAATAACGTACTTTTTTATTTTAACAGAAGTGAAAGAATAAAGTGTATCATCACAATTTCCATCAGAGTAAAAGTTGTCAGCTCCACTAGGGAAATGGATTAACTGACAGAAGAGCTACAGATAAATATCTCCTGAACTGCACATAGTGCCATGAAAGTACATGAGGAATATTGTGCTCTGAGAAAGACTGAAAAGAAAAAACTTCACCAAAGCCATTACAGCCATTGCAATAATTCACTAGCATTTGGTGTGTGCAATTCAGCTCCCTCAGTATCCCTGTCAGAGCGTGACTAATTTGGCTCTCACAAAACCTAATAATCAAACTTGTAAAATTGACATGGGTTTGAGCTGGAAGTAATAAACCCCAATGGTTTAGTGTGAAGCTCCACCTGAGGAAGGAACAGTAAGGTGGCTTTTGGTTGTCCATAGTGACTGTATTTGGACCTGATCACTTTCACACTAATTTACTAAGTTTGGGCACATGGTCCATCCTAGGTGCCAACAAAGTCTCCCTTCCATGGCTCCCCCTCCCTCATTAAATAAAATCCAGATTTGAGGAATAAACAGGATGCAGGGACTAGTATTGACCTTTAGAAGTGGGTGAAGTTCAGCAGTTCCTGAGACACAGAAAACCACTGAACCACAGTATCTTTATCAGTAACAAATTGCTGTGGCTGAAGTCATTGCTCTCAGAAGGGTGGGTACCAGCAGCTACATCACGGTGTACAAATCTGTGAGATGTCAGCCTGCATCTGTAGTTTGAAAGTAACTTGTAGGTGGTGCTGTAAGCCAGAGAACAGCAACAGGAGAATAAACAATTTACCTCATGTAAGGGGATGTGACTATGTCACTTCCAAGGATGGGCTTTCAGAAGCAACGCTGCGTCTTCTCTCATGTGCATCTCTCACAGCACAAATTCTAAAAGCCTGCTGACACCTACACTTTTGGGTTCTAAATTTTAGAGTGTAACTCAAGCACAAAGATAATTATATACACTTTCTTCCAAGCAAAGGATGGTAAATGACTCAGCAAAACATTTCATTGTTGCAGAATACTACACACATTCCAATGGGAAAAAAACTATGGAGAGGAAAATTCTGAAAGAAACACAGAGCTCAGGAAAAGGAAGCCTAATGAGCTACCTCACTACAGGCAGGCTTTGTATCTATGATTAATTTTATGTTTCCTCTCACATTTATTTTAGGAAGGAGGAAAACGACTGTAACCAATTTTCTAAAACGTGAACATCAAAGCTTTAAAGTGATGCTATTTCAGATCCAAAATTTCTAACAATGTGTGTATATGCATGGGTAAACAATTAGCAGAGGGTTTTAAAACAAGACTGGTATTTTAAAAAAATATTGATCAATTAAGTGTCTTGATTTTTGAATAACCAGCTGAATACCCTCACAAGTAGCTGTTCTCTGAGGGTTAGGACTTTCTTCCCTGGATTATGGATCCTGGCAGCAAGTCAAACTGAAACCCAGAATGAATTACAACTTGCAGAAACCTCAACTAAAATACAAGGAAAATGAGTAGTCCCAATTTCAGGGCTTCTCTTCAATATTGTCCTATGCTACACTGAGGTTGTAAAGCAACAGGTAGTAAACAAAATTACTATTCTCAGCTGCATTTCATTTGCCTTTGCAAAAACATCATCTCCTACAATAGAAAAAAGTGAAGCAGCCCCAAGGATCTGGCAGGCAAGTGAAGGATGAATTACTTTTATTGTGATGAACTGAACCTCTTGTGATAAAAACACATCATCTGGGTTAAAAGTGAGGGATGTAGCACAAGCTCACTGCGCTGATGCTAGTTAGGTATTTATGCTGTTGTGCTATCTCTAGGTTTTGGAGCTTAGGCTCTCTATGTGCACTGTAATGCACAAACATGGCAGTTTAAACCCATCATTTGATGTATCCCAGTGCTCCTACCATTGTGTCTCTGGTATAGATGAGAGAGTGCCAGCAGCTGCAAAAGCCTGGAGTAGGGGAAGGTGGAAGGAAATTCTGAGGCAGACACAACCACAGACATCTGTACAACATGGCAGTGTTTCCAACTCTACCTCTAGCAGCTAAGATGTAGACCAAAGACTGCTTCCCACAGAGGAGAATGCAGGACAGAGAACTCAGCAAAACTCTTTGCTGAAATATGATCCATAATAAATTCAAAGCTACCTGATTGTCTAAGTTTCTTCCCTGCCCTCAGTCTGGTTTACTAGAACTTTTCTTTTGGTCTTTTATTTAGTTATTTGGCAGAGATTCCAACAGCATCAGAATTTTTTAATCTTCATCTCACACATGTTCTTCTGACTTCCTGTGTCATCCAACAAAATTTTCCTTCCTAGGCTGAAGCTTACTAGAATAGAATCTGAATCCAACATCTGCTGGGGGAATTTAAGCATGTCTCAGGCAAACATATCTCAGTTTTCTCATCAAATACTGACCTATCTGAAAAAAAACTTAATGGCTGCAGATAACCTGAACATTCATAGTTCCTTTCAAAAGGTCTTTCTTAGCAGTAAGGAGAGTTCACTTTTACCAATGTATAGCATTGGTGCAAAACCATCCACAGCACACAGCTAAAAAGAAGCATTATTCCTCCAGAGCTCCAGGGATGATGTTATTAGAGGTCTGATTCCCATAGTAAGTACACTGCAACCTTAATAAACCATGTATTTGCATCAAGGGATTATGTCCATGAGTGCAGGGGAGTGAACTCATTTAATAGTCTTTCTCTATCCCTGACTGCTCTGATCCCTACAGCAATTCTGCACTACAAAGAAACATAGCTCCAGAATGACAAATTGATGCTTTTTTCCATTTTAAAACAAGTCACTTCTGATTTTATGGCTATACCAGATGCACTGTCCTCCCTTAGATTTAAGGAGGACAAGCTGGTTATACTTCTCTCTGGTTTTGCCAGGAGCTTTGTATTTTGTACTGGATGCTCAGGACAGGGCTGATGTAATTCTGCAAACTGTGGCTGATCTGTTTTGCTTTTGCTGAGCAATAGCTCACAAACAATAATCTTTATGATCCTGACTGCGGCAATTGGGCAGGATTAGAAAGTCAAAGGTCTGACATACATAGGTGTGTACCTTTGTCTTTAATTCTGTGTGCCTCCATTATCAGATAATCTTCCCCTTGAATTCTAGATAAGTAACTTGGTCCCCTTTTTTATTGGCAGTTTTACCAATGCAGTTTTACCTCCTCTGCATCAATGAAAATACATCAAGAGCTACTACCGTGAGAACAAAGCAGTCCCCTTATGTTGGCTGTAGGGTGCCTGCTCTGAGGAGCCTCTCAGGACTAACAGCTGGCACTAGGTAGGAACTTTGTCAGTCTCAGACAAGCTGCCAGTGGCAGAAGGAACTGAAGCCTCACTGCTTTCATGGTTCCAGAAAAAGAGTCACTTTCTACAGTAAGGTAAGGGCATACTGGTACTTACAGGCTGGGTAGTTTGTACTGATAATGCCTTTGTTGTCTCCATCACATGGGTAAACAACTCATTTCAAGATACAGTGACATCCAAATTAATTGTTCAGAACACATTTTAAGCCTTTTTCTCCTGCGAATTCTCCATCTCCTCAGTGAAAAGTTGTATTCTAAATTTGTCCTACAATGGAGTTAGGCATCCACAGTCCTATCCATCCCCAGTAATGTAAAAATAAGTAATTTCTCTTGGTCTCCTTGCTCTTGATAAATGTCTCAGTGCAGGAAAGTGAGACTTCACAGACTTATACTTCTGCAAGTCCTAAAGAAACTTTTTTCTTGCATAGGGCGTATTCTGTTAGAATGAAAATTGTGGAGCACATACAGAGATACTTCTGTGATATTCAAGTGGCTCAGTCTTGTGACTTTAATCACTGACCAGTTCTGATTTTGCCCAAACTACCAATTCCATGTATTCTGATTAGCACAGAAACTACTATATTCTTTCTTTAAGCCACAAAGGAAGCTCACAGACCTTCAAGACAGATGCTATCTTTTCCCAACTGACTATTTCTGTTCCTGTTGTCTCCTCACTTTCTAAAAGTTCACAACCAATCACTCAAACACTATTCCCTCCCTCTGGTCCCTCATTCACTTAGAGTAAAATTAGCCCTTTGAGCTAAAGAGAGTGAAACATGCTTCTGCAGCCCTAGTCTGTCTTTCCAGCTCAAAACATTTTCTCAGCTTTAGCCCTCAGATAGACAATGCTATGCACTTACATATCTGCTTTTTTCCTTCCATTTTTTGTTGTTGCCTGCAATTCCTACAGACCTTTTACAAACTCCAGGCCTCAGAATGTCTCGGTTCCAGGCTGATGTAAATACAACTTGATGTAAAGAACTTCCCTGCTTTGTTATAACTTTCTGATTTCGAGAGTTAAAAGTGCCTTCCCCTTTTCCTTTCACATTTTTTTTCTCAAAAATTTTCTTTCTCCCAATTATTACTTGACAGTAATTTTTTTATTTTATTATTTATTTTATTTTATTTTTTATTTAAATTATTTTGACAGTAGTTTTCCTATTTTATTTCATGTTTTACAGCCAGGTATCCTCTCTTAAAATTCAGAAGAGGTAGTGAAGAACCTTCTCAGCAGTAAATGCCTGGGAAGGTACTGTCACCTCTTTTATTATTCAGTATGGGAAGGCTGCACAGTGTCACAGCTCCCCAGTCAGGACACTACTAGATTTTTTGATATTGGAAAGATTCTACGGATTTATTCTGGAGGTAAGGTATAAGATATTTTTAATTTATAAAAAACTATTCTTTATTTATTTTTGGTTGTTAAGATGAGTGGTCTCTTCCCCATATGCCGTATCTTCTACTACCTTATGGACTGGAAGAACCTGTCTTCTGTTTCACAATATTTCCTCACTTGGCTCTGTAGATATTTAGGACTCAGGGACTGCTACAGGGGGCTAATTTAATTTAAGTTGAGGTGTGTTCCTTTTTTTTTCTCCTGTTAAATTATCTAGATAATTATGAAAGTATCAGAGCACTAGAGAAAACAGTCCCTCATACTAGAACAAGATAGCAGAAATAATTCACACACCAGTGAGGAGGAAGGAAGAGCATAAAATATCCTTCAAACTTGGCTAATACTTAGCTGTCATGATAATAATTGTTTTGATCTCCTATATTGCCACATCCTACCCCATGCAAAAAAAAAAAAAATTAATTCTCTGGGGACCCATATATTCTTAGTATAATTTTGATTGGACTTGCTTCCAACAAAATTAACATCTGGTTAACTACCACAACAGCTACAAAGACAATGTTTATGCAGAAGGAAGAAAATAAGTCCAAACATTTCCTTTCTATGCAGAGAGAATGACAGGTTTATCCTGATTTCTCATCTTCTTACCTTTTTTTTCCCTCTCTTAGATCCTTGTATATTAGAAATCTTTCCCTTTATTTAAAAATAAATGAAACAAAATTTGAACATATGAAGCAAACACATCGTACAGGTTCAGAAAGCATGGAAAGAGAAGCTAAGATACATATGTAAATCTCAGATTTTCTTCAGAGCTTTCTTGGAATACAAACAATAAAAATCAACGTTTTGTTTTAAAAATTATCCAAGAACATGTACAGTCTGCTTCCATGGGTTTAGCCATGTGAACTGCAGAACTACCAGCACTGTGGTAGCAATATATAAAAGATGAATGACTATCAGCGTTTGAACTCAGAGTGATGATCATCCCAGTTCTTCAGCACTGAGCACAGGAATAGAAACCTAATCTCTGCAGAAAGTACTTTTGAGAAATATAGCAGGTGCATCCTCACCTGTCAATCTGACTGAGCTTCTCTTGGGCTTTAGGGCTCCATCCCACACACTTGGATTTAAGATACAGATGTATCAGACTATAAATGATCCAAGTTAGGCTCTGCTTGATAGATTGCAGGCAAACACCAGCCTATGCAAACATCATCTTCCCAAGTAAGCAGTTTAAATGGATGTGCTAGATACACCACAGTGTATTAAAGTCTTTAAATGAAAGGCAGCAGTGAAGAAGACAACATCCACTGCAGGATAACACAGAACTGCAGACTCCAGCCAGCTCCAAATGTATTTCCCTAAAACATCAGGCGAAAAATTTTAACCTCTGAAGTCACAGCAGTTGCACTTTGGTTCAATCCAGCGTTTAGCCATTGGTTTGGGTAAGTATTCTTAAAACAAATCCAAACTTCAAAAATATATATTAAAAATTTTAAAAAATAGAAAGAACAAACTTCAGAGATTTTTTTTTTCATATATGATCTATAATTTTTCAGGTTGCTTTGCCTGTTGCCATATGAAGTTTATGTATTTCCTAAACTTGTTTCCTTCCTTTTGGAGTGCATACACTGATTTGTTGTACAGTTTCCCTATATTTATTTAGGAGAAGTTTTTCTAAAGTGGCTGAAGGATTTAACCACACAAATCTCTTTCACTCTCAATGGGATTTGTTTTTCAAAATTCTCTAGAGACTTTTGAAAACCCTAAAATCCCAGTCCCAATCCCTAAGTCTGCTTGGTGTTCTGTTGTGTTTTCATTTCACAATTGTTCTGCTGAACTGGCTTACAGGCATACATATTTTCTGATCAGCATATTTCAAGGAATCCCAGAGAATACACATAAAACTGCTGTCTCCTGTAAGATAATCACAACCCCAACAACAGAATGCTTATGTATCCTATTCATCCCCAGCTCACATGTAAGTAGGTACACCTGAATTCAGGGAACTGACCCTGGAGGATCAGCAGAAGCCAAGAGTGAGTGGGAGAAATGTTTCATTTCATTCATGGGTAGTTTTAAGTCTTCACTCATAAATCAGAGGAAACTGTGAACTGTTTGGAATAGAATATTAGCTACTTTAAACTTACTCCCTGCCACACATCAGGGCAGCATTTTGGATCAAATTTACCCTACTGAACATGATGAATTACTCAGCCCTACTGAGAATTTCAGAATAATAAAACAGAGGAGGCAGGAGAGGTGAATCCTAAAAGATCAGAAAAGGCCAAATCATTGTACTTACCCTTCAGCTTTCCCACATGACAGTGCTCATCAAGGCACCAGTGGTATCAGTGCAAAAGGTGAAATGGTGACCAGGTGTGGTGGGGTTAAAAACCTGAAAGATCTCAACTGGGATCACCTGCACAGCAGGCCCAGCGTAGAACATGAAGAAGCCTTTCATTCCTCTGTGTCTCAAGTTTAAAAATTAAGTTGATTGACGGAGCTTAGCCCAGACTCACTGATCTCAGTTCAACTGCCGTACCCAGGTTCATTATTTGATCTATAAAGATTAAAATTTTTCCCCTCCTGAGATACGACTGTTTTTCTCCAACAAAACATCTTCTAACAGAGTCTGTATATTGGTGAATGTTTGAAATCCCTTTTTTAGAAAAACATAGAAAAAACTGTCAAAATTATTAATTTAACAGGGTTACAATAATAATAATAAAAAAGCAATACAGAAATAGACCTGCTGAAGCAACAGTCATTTGAGACTAGAAAATCATGACTCAGCAAGCCATACAGCTATTGCAAACAGCTCCCAGTGACCCACTCCCATAATACTTTAGGTAACAGAACAATATGGAAGCCTAAAGTAAAGGTTTTAAGAGGGTTTTTTCAAGAATTATTATGCCCTAAATCAGTTAAAATTGTATGAAGGGTAGGTGAAAGAAGCAAAGATGACAAAAGGCTACAGGTAAAAAAAAAATATTCCAGTATCAGGATCTAAAGAGGCTGTAATTACAAGGTGAATCACCAGGAATACACACCGAATACCTACAACATTACCTGCCTTTTGGAGTGAATAACTGGATGATCAGATCAGTAACTTTCTCTTAAAGCCTAAATTTTCTGTAGGCTAAGCAGAACTAATTCAGCATCTCTGAATAGTCTGGGAAACAAATTCATATGGCAGCATCAAAAATAATACAAAGCCTGAAATGGCAATTTGGGCTGATTATCTTTTTTAAAATAAAAAAAAAAAAAATCCCACACTTCTTACTTTAGGGTCACAGTCTGTATATTACCTTTTACAGCTTATATGAGATCAACTTGAGTTTTTGTTTTTTTCATCTTTTTCCTAATTACTGGTAAAAATTCGACATTCAGCTCTGCTTCTGACCTCCTAATTTAAAACACTTTAATGGACATTAGTAATAATGAACCTAAGGAAATTATCATCAAGCAAAACCAACAAGTAGGTGACTGCAATGGAAAACTGAACTCCCCCCTTGCCCCTGGTCAGCTACTCATGATCAAAGAAAGAATACATCAATTGTAAGGTTATTAAAAGACAAGGGAAACACAATTGATACTGATGTAAGAGAAAACAAGCTTAGAGAAGTCTAATTGGTAATACAGTCATTCTAATGGAAGAACTATTCAAGTGGGACAAGGCCCACTACAAGCCCTCAGTCTCCCGTAAAAGACAGAGGTCTCCTATTATTAGTTGGCATGCCTGATTAACTACCTACTGAGCCACTCAGCTGCAAATGCCCTGAACTCTGTCACTGATCCCAGAGGGACCACCAGGGTGTCCCCAGTTGTGAACAATTATTGAACGTTCCATTATGGCATTCAGCTGTCACCCACATGCAAAAGATACCCACAATATGCTAAAAAATGCTTTGGTGATACTGTCTTTAAAATGTATTCGTGTGAAGAGATATTTTGTGAAGCAAAATAACCATAATAGACAAGCAGTTGGAGTGAATTGATTTTATCTGATTCAACTGGTAGCCATTATAATTACAAAACCAGCTCAGCTTGCTATAGAATTCTCTATTGATCCACTTTTATCTTGAAGAAGGGTAAAAAAATAAATACATTTAAAGCTACCTTATTGTCTTCCTGATTACAGATGAGGGCAGGAGCTGAGTATGGCTCTCACTGTATGCTAGCTTCAGTAAAAGGAACAAAATGTAACAGAACTTGCAGAGTCACTTATTCCATAGAAATAATGGTCTAGCAGCTAGTTCCAACATTAAAGGTCAAAAAGGGAAAAAAAAAAAAAAAAAAAGGAAAAAAGAAAGCCACACTGAAATTGGGGTAGATTCAGGAATTCAACTACAGGTTAATTTACCCCAGCATATTCAAAGTAAAGGTAGAAGTTTGACATCATAGCTGACATCTAAGATTTGAACTTTAGCATTACAGACTACTTTGATTTAAATGTTATCTGCAATACCACTCTCAAGAGAGTTACGGCATGGAAATGAAGACTTGTGTCACATTTACTTATTACAGTATAAGAAAAATATACACAATGATCCTGTCTTCCAAAACACAAATGCAAATTTAATTGCTCTTCTAAAATTATCCCGAATTAAATACTTGCAAATTCTACACTTGTGTTTTCTGAAGACTTTAATGTAGTAAAATAAACTCATCATCACAGTTTCACACAGACTGAAACAGATAAATAAATCCTATGATAAATATCTAGCAGCAACAGGTATAACAAAGCCAGCATAGAGTGGTCTAAAGATTGAAACTGGCCAGGGAATAAATAGCAACAGACTTTCCCTGCCTCTTGTGGCATTAAATCTTTCTTAGAAGAGAAATTGCCCCTACCCATTTTCCTAAAAGAAGGATGGATCACTGAAAGTGATAGAAGGTCAACAGCAATTTATCCACATAACTAACTCATAGAAGACTGACACATTTTATCAGCCTGTTCTCTTAATGATGCAATATGATAGATACAGTTATTTTGAAGGGCATTATTCCTTTTTGCCCATACGCTGAGAGTAGCTTTTGCCAAAAACACAAGAAGTATTACAAAGTTGCTCTGAGATATTTAAAAACAAGCACATACATATTTAATTACTCATCTATGTGAGAAAGGAAAACTCTGCCTTAAGAAAGCCAGCAACCAACCAATTTTCATTTTGAAAATGGTCAGATATTATTCAAACCCAAAACATAAAAACACACAGGTAAGCATCAGATCCAATTTCAGTGTTGATTTTCAATGGTTTTCTGATGTTATAGCAATACCTAACAATAAAATGCCCTGTGCTGACAGACATATCACATCTCATCATACTGCTTAGAGCTTCCCATTTGGTTATTTTTCTTACTTTTATTTTCTTACGTCTCTTTTCATAAGCAACATGATTTACAGCAGACAGCTCTTGATTAGACAGGGCATAAGTACAAAATGGGAGGAGTATGAATTTACTGCTCACTAGCTACTTTATGAACTAAGTCTTAATGTAGGTAGAAATTTTAACTCTTAAGTTCTAGCCAGTCTTTTCTGAAACACATATAAATTTCAGGTGTTTTGATAATGGAAAATTCATTCAAAGCTGGTTACAGAGTAAAAAGGTGTCCTCTGATATGAAGCATCATTCTGACTGTATAATAAGTCTCTGTTCCAAAATCAGAGATTACTAAAAAAAACCCAAAACTATATATGTTTTTATTCCAGGAAAAACCTATAATTTTCAACTGAATGTTTTATTTGAGCTATAAACCACTAAACAGATGCTCTCAGAAATTGGTGTAACTAATACCAGTATACTGGGAAAAATAGCCAGCCTATAAGAATGCTGATGCAGAGCTGAATCATGCCCTGTCCTCAAAACTGCC
Organism: Margarornis squamiger; assembly: GCA_035222235.1. Lineage (NCBI taxonomy): Eukaryota > Metazoa > Chordata > Aves > Passeriformes > Furnariidae > Margarornis > Margarornis squamiger. Next base: position 8,121,409 of record JAWWTY010000158.1, read on the forward strand.
CAGCAGAGACTTATTGAACATGACACAAATGTGAATGTGCAAGCAGTTGCCTGAAACCTTTTGTCCAAAGAGGCAACAAATCAGGATTGGCTTCCAGACCAATGTCAGGCAATAGGAAAAGTCTCCCACTGATTTTAAGGGACTTGGGTTCAGCTCTGCAATGTTTGTTTTCCTGTGACCCAAGCTATTCTGCAGATTTCCAGCCTGGCTAAACTTCTAAGTGTGAATTACAATGGCAACTGGAATGCATTCAAATGTTATTGACTCTTTAGAAGTGGAGCCAAATTCACACTAAAAAGCACTGTTTAACAGATAGGAATATGCTGATTTCCCCAAAATTGTGTAGATTTAAATGGCAGTGTTATAAAAACAAGAATTCTGTTTTCTGGCCAGGGGAGAGAGGCGAATAGCAACCTGAGCCTGTTCCAGGTTCACAAAACACACAGTATTGCTGGCTTGCAACACATCCAGTGGTAGCAGAAAGTAGCAGGGATCACTGTGGAGTTTCGTGGTCATTTAAAGGCTGAATAAGTTACTTACATGTACAGTTTTCCAGCTTAGCCATGGAAAAGTAGCATGATACTGTTGAGAGGCCAATGATGCTTACTAGCATCTTTTCAGCTTTCTTCCTTATATGTGCAAATTGCTGCTACATAACGTTTAATACAACATATTTCTGTATTTTTAAGCCAGTGTTTTACTTCTGAGACCCTGTAGAGGGCATTAGGAAACACAAACACTGCATCCTTCCAAGTCCTACATTTCTGGGACTGTAATAGGAGCAGAGCTAATGAGGATGGACTGAAATCCAGCAGATACACCCACTTCTTATCACTTCTGCCACACACATAAAGAATCACCATTTTTCGGCTGCCAGTAAACCTACCAGATATAGCAGGGGCTATGATCCATTTTCTTGACCTGAAATAATTTCTTTTCACTTTCTTGCAAATGTGGAGTTTGTCTATGAGTTTGCTAAATTAGGTTCTGCAAGTCTCACTACTAATATTCAGCGCAGAAATATTGAAGGAACATTTCACCTCCTAATCTCATTATTTTCCGCTTAGTCTTTAGCATTTTTTCCTGTTGCAGGGCTTTCTCAGACTTAGCAGTATGTTTCAAAGGTGCTTATTTCACTCATGTCATTTTCATATTATTTTTAACCAAACATTTATATAACAGCCATACATAACAGACAAAATTAATTAGGGAAAAGCAAACAAACTGAAATTCCCAAAGGCTCTGAGTGCTGGAGAGTTATACAATGAAAACACACAAGTTGACTGATTTAAATGCACTTTGAATTCTCAAATCAAGTAGCTCAAAACAGGTAATTGCTCCCTTAGAAACAATGAGAATAGTGGAATCAACAACATGTTGTGCCCTGTAGACTTGGGGTACCACCACTGCCCTAAGTCTTAGCAGGAGCAGCAGCAGCTCCATCTTTTCTTGTGCTAACTCCACAGGAAGGGACAGCCAATGAGGGACTAAAGCTGTGATGCATGCTAAATTGAGAACATAGACAACCTGAAATCTGTTAGTATTTCCCTCTGTGAAACAGCCCATTGGGGTATTTTACCTCTTTATTGAGCTACCAGCTTCTCTGGCCTTTACAGAGACTGTGCCTTTGAGATAACTCAGCTCAAGGTGATCCGTGGATGCCAAAGGGAAAAATCAAGCAGATAGACAGTGCAGTAACCCAGCACTTAAGGTACAACCAGTAATTCCAGGAAGTTCACTAAGAAAAGCTCCACCCCTTCCCAGTCCAACGAGGGGCAACAAAGCTTTTCCTTCACCCTTTGTTTTTCTGTTTTAATGCAGAAAAGTAAATCAGTGTCCATCCTTGAGGGATCTGTACCTGAGAAGAGATCCCCATAAATATCCACCTGCCTTAAGGTGGGTCTGAGGAAGAGGACAGGCCTGGACAAAGAGTAGCTGTGGTATTTCAATTATGGAAAAGAGTCTTACCTCACCACAGGAGTGGGTGGTTTGTTCTCATGAAAACCTGAAACCCATCAGGGGTGATCAAGGACAGTGACAGCTCCTTTTTGATCTTTCATAACTCTTCTGTTCCCTGGATGGTCTGTTAATTGAATAAGCAAAACAGACCAGGCTGTCACATCATCTTCCTATCTTCCTAGATTTCTGAGACAGTTGACAGTCTTGAGCTCATTTCTATTCAAGACCATGTGGAAATACAAAGCATGATGGGAGGGGTTGTCTTTACAATAGGTTCACATTGGATTTATCACAGTGGAAAGCTGTATGCCTCTTGGTTTTTTTCAAAAGAGTGTCTAATAGGATTAATTTCAAGGCCAGGGATGTGAGTTACCATGTTTTCTTCCAAGCAAGGCAGAGAGGGCATTATGGCCCTGCCAGCCAGTCCTGCTTCATGCTTCTTTGTCAATTAGTCTTGCAATGTCTGCTCCAAACAAACAGGTTACCAATGAGCTTCTCATTTAGCATTTCTGTATCCCATTTTCTCTCTACAATCACTTGTTTTTATGCTATGGATCTGGCAATTCAGAGACACGGGATGAAAGGTAGGAGAGGGACGGACACACAAAAACACACCTGCGCCACCTCCATTCTTTTTCCAGTAGATCTCATTAGGGGACATCTCCCTGAATTCCCCAGGAGCAGCTCTGTACAGGGACGGTGAGAAGCCAAGTGGGCTCAAAAGGAGCTGCCCAGGCCTCAGCTGGGGACAAAGGCAGCTACCACTGCTCTAGGACCAGCAGGCCACACAGTATTTATGCTAAAGGAAATGTGTATTAGCAGCTACTTCTCAGCAGCTTTGCCCTGGAAAAGGATATTGTATTTTAAGGTAGACATAAAAGCTGTATATTGCCTTTTTGGATTGAGGGCGGGGTGGTGGTGTGGGGTGGAAGAACTGAGGTATTTCTTTTGAATGGAACAACTGCATTTAGAGGTGCAGTTAATGGTCATGTACCATGCTCACCAAGTTTTGATAAAGATCTAGACCTAGGATTTATAAAAATTATGCTGGAAATTCAGAGCAGCTTAGGAAAGGAGAAATAAGTCTGCTGTGGAACCTGATACTTGAGGCTTGCAATTTAGAGAGTCACTTAATAACATACATCTTTTGCAGATTTTTGAGCTAAGCAAAAAGGAATCAAAGTCAGTGCTCCCTACTCCAGCATCCTCTGTTGCAAAACATCAGTCGGGACCATCGAAGTGAAAAATTCTCTGAGTTACATCTTTGCTAAAGAACACCTATGCATGATAACACTTTAGTTATGAAGACACAGCTCTAAAAGGCTGCAGCAACTAAATAGACCCATCTTTTACTGCCTGACTTTTCCTGCCTGCTGTTTTTCATTTCAGAATCTATGGTTATCACAGAAAAATGTCTGGTTCCTCTTTCTGCTGTGCACTATATGTGAGAAAAGACATTGTAAAGCTTCTCTGGGCAAGTATTTACATCTTCCCTTCACTACCACTCCCAAAGAATCTCTGATGAAGTGTTTACTTCATATATTGCACTGCATCAAATTCTCTGGAAGTGCTGAAGTACAGATCTCAGAACACAGTCATTAATACAATCTGCTCTAGAGGCCTTCTTAGTTTTCTGTGGGATCTCTGTAGCTGGGTAAGAGACCAGCTAAGAAACTACTGCCTCTGTCACAGGGTTCCACATAGTGTCAACTCAGCTTGAAGGAGGGGACACTTGAATATTAACCAGCCTTCTTGGGACCCTCTTCCCTCCAGGACTTTGTGCCATGGCACTCTACCAAGCAGATCCCTGATAAGGCCAAAGTCTTCTCTGCTCAAGTCTGGGGTAGTGAGTTTGCTGTTCACTGCTCTAAGGGTCTTGAACTCCACCATTTCATGGTCACTTCAGCCAGGACTGCCCTGGAACTTCGCATTCTCCACCAGTCCCCCCTTGCTGGTCAGAGCAAAGTCCTCTCCTCATTGGCTCATCTGTCACTTAGAGAAGGACATGATCATCACTGTATTCCAGAAAGCTCCTCAACTGCTTATGCCCTGCTGTGGTGCCCCTCCAACAGATACTGAGATGGTTGAAGTAGCACATGAGGACCACAGCTTGTGAACATGAGATCACTCCTATCTTTCTATAGAGAGCCACTTCCACTCAGTCTTCCTGGTTGTATGGCCTGTAGCACTATAATGTCACCTGCCCCTGCTCTCCCTTTAATCCTGAACCATAAGCTCTTGGTCAGCTCCTTATCCATCCTCAGGCTCCATGCACTCCAGCTGGTCACTGACATAGAGGGTAACACCCCTGCTCGTTTCCACTGCCTGTCCTTCCATTCCAACACTCCTCTCACAGTAACCATCCCACCCATCTCTGTGATCCCAATAAGATCATACCTCTCCAGGAGCGTACACGTTCCTGATATGATCCCCCAGCAGGCAGCCCATCTCTCTAGAGAGAGGTCAAGTCAGCAAATGAGTGCCTCTGTGTCTCC
>JAWWTY010000158.1:8125962-8207953 GCA_035222235.1 Margarornis squamiger
CAGGTCCCTTGCCGTTGCAAGCTTTCATTCTCCTGTATCATTTGCCCCTCTCCCTCCCTCCTTCCCTCCCTTCTGTGTGTTCTTGTGTATTTAGATGTGGGTTCACTGCAGACTGCACTTGGAACCAGCTCTCTGACTCCTTTCCAGCCTCCCTGATGTTACTCATCCTTCTCACCACCTCCTGCAGCTCAGCCAACTGTTGCAAATAAGCAGCTTGTAATTAGAAGGAAGTGTTAGACCAGCCACACTAACACTGATGTTGCAAACGCACTGCAGTTTGATTTACACAACATTTTGACAGCACATTTCTGTCAGTTAGGAACAGGGAGAAGAGCACAGCTACAGCATCTTAGCTATGACGGGCAGAGCTCATGAAATCACTCCTTGCCGAGGTCACAGTGAATCTGACATACTTTTTCCTGAAACAGAACTAGAGCTGTACAGGGACTGCTCAGTTGGCTGTGAATGGAAAACAAGCTGTGATGGCAAGAGAGTGTAGCCAGGGAGCAATGATGAAGAATTGGAAGCAGTACAATTAGCACACATGGATCCAGAAGAGGATGACCTCCTTCTTTTTAAACATTCATAATTTTCACTTGAAGAGAAACTTCTACTGAAATCAGTAGGCTTTTGAGGATCTGCCACAGGGCAAGGTCTATCTAAAGTTCACACAGCTACAGGAATGAGCCATGATCATAACAATTAAAGTGTTATAATTAGGAACCTGGCTTAGCTGGAGTTGAATTTCCCAAATGCAGTCTACTCACAAACGTTCCTATACTTGTAAATACATAAGAAAAGTTAGCAACAAAGTTTTATTATCAAAAAACATATAGGATAAAAAAGAAGTGACTCGGCAGAAACAAAACCTCTTATTTAAATTATTGCTATCAAGCTAACATTTACCTCATAGTCCTTTGAGAAGTCAGGATCTGCATGAAGATTTTACACTGTGAAATCAATGAAGACACCAAGTTCTTTTTCCAAAATGAAGAGATCGAATCCCTGTTTTAAATGAGGAAAAAAAGCACTGACATTTCAAGAACAGTACAGTTTGTACTTCTATGACAAGATGCGAGCAGCGTGAATTATGACTCTGATATTAAGTAGTTCTGGTCCATCTACTACTCTTCCCTGAAGAACAACTTCAATTTCCATTTCCATTTAAAAAAATAATAATAATTAAAAAGACTGAATTAGAAACATATTTGTTCTCCAAATCAGTTTTCTTTAAAACAGAACAGGGAAGTTAAAATGTCTTGGACAAAGGGCAAGGAACTATGTATAGCTATATCAAAGTCAGCAATATTGTAGCACAAAAACAAACACTTGAGTTTTAAAGTAGGAACTGCACATCTGGATTTTAGCAAGGAACTGCTTACAGCCCTTTTCATTCCTTGTGTAATGGACAGGAGCAGGAAAAAAACCCACTCAAAACAAGGTATGTATTCCATCTAAATTGTTGCCTAGCCACGGAAATTAGAAAGAGATTTTGGCAACGACACTCCTTAAGTCAAAAACACCCTAAGCTTCCAGAACTGAGTAAAGAGTACAGTTAGAAGAGTGACCCCTTCCTGTTAATTTATATATTCCACTGGACCCTTAAATCTGCAACACAATTGTATTTTGACAAAAACCAAGTCTCCAGGCTCATCTTCACTGTGTATGCACTCAACTGTCCCTTCTACATTACATAACAAGTTTCCTTCTCAGGTGGTCTCTTCTCTCTCTTGCTTTATTATTAATTGATTAAGCTTCAGCCATCACCTGCTTAGCTGTGCTGCATTAAATTAGGCCATTTTCTGTTATATGTAAAGATCTTAAATGGTATAATCATGCTGATAACTAGTGAAAAGCAACTGGGGGTGCTTTTAGTACCCCGTCATTTTATTTGCACATCCAGGATAAAGAATCTCTTTAGAGGCCCAAATAGTAACATTCCAACCTTCATTTTATTGTTTCCTTTTCCCTGAGGTGAGGACTGTGATTTCTTCAGCTCTGGTGCATTCCTAGGGCCCAGGGTCTGTTTCATGTTTAGTTCGCAGTTTGAGGCTTATGTCCTTTCACACAGAATTCCCACCTGCAGGAACAACAGTGTTTTATGTTGAAGTAAATGGAACTGAATGGATCCTGTCATTAAGCACGGATCCACTTGTTGGCAAGCTCCCAAGGAACGTGTGACACCAAGTAGCTTTCACAGCTGTCTACTATCAGTAGCAAACAATGCCCAAAATGACCACATAAACTCTTCTAATCTCTACAGAAATACGAGCCTTCAACATCAGTCTCTCAAAATATGGTCTTTTTCACATTAGCACCACCCATAAATTTATAAATTCCAGCAAACCATCGGCACTGTTCATGCCTAAGTCTCCACATGCAGCTTTTCCACAGCCATATTGATACTACTACATACCATGTACACATAACCCTCAGGCTCCGCATGGAATGAAAGCAGACAACGAGCTGGCATAAAGGACAGGGGCCGGGATGAAAGACCTGTGCAGTGCAGGGTGTGGAGATGCGAATCGTGTGGGAGGAAACGCTGCTGCCATGGCAGGGGGGGATAATGACTCAGCAAGCACAGCTGGAGGGAAATGCAGGGGCAGTGTGAGGGGGCCACAGACCTACTCTGTGGCACACACCCTCACAATGTCCATGTTAACAGGTACAAACATGTTTTACTCATTTTGTCTGGTCTCTTGAGGAAAAAAGGAAAATGTCAATTTTCAAACAGAAGAGTAAAACAAATACATTTCTGTAAATATTAGTGAAACTGGATACATCGGCAATATACAAACCAACTCTTTTTTTTTCTTTTTTTCCCCTTCACATCGGAAACACAGAATTCACAATTATTTTCCCAGAGAGTTTCACCTCCAACACGTCACTATTTTTTCCACAAGGGAAAATATTTACACAGGAAATTCACAACTAGTTGTGGCTAGCATGCCCCACACAGAGCCCGAGAGAGCAGCCGACAAGGGGCTGGTTCATGGGTACCTCACAAAAGAAAACGCCTTCTTTGCCTGCAGAGTTTTATCGTGAGTGCTGACCTTTAAAGAACTGAATGCCTCACGTCTGTACCTACAGAAGCTAAAATTCCAGCATGTCACCCTCTGGCGGCTACTGACGGCAGATACAAGCAGCGAAACCCCTGGATGTTCTTGGGGCTCCTGGGGTCGCACGGGGTGAGCCTCGCAAGGCACCTGGCAGCGCCGCAGGTCCCCGCCCCATCCCCTGCCCCAGGAGCCTTCTGCAGGGCTCGGGACCAGCAATGGCAGCAGCCGCTGAGGGGCCCCCGGGGCTCGGGGGTAACAGCCCCAGCGACTGCCAGAATCCCACCCGGGGGAACAACAGCCGGGAACCAACCCGGGCTGAACAGATGTGTCCGACACGCTTCCTTTCACCTCTCCCCAGTGGCTCCATCCCGCCCTGAGGAGCCGCTCACCCCTCAGGGGAAGGGAGAGCGTGGGCGCCTTCAGCCCACCCCGTGTGCCACAGAAAGCCGGGCTGGGGAAGCCAGAGAGCCCACAGGAAAGGCTATCCTGGGCTAAGCCCAGCTGGAAGGGAAGCACCACACAGCACCTTGGCTCAATCCCGCTGGAACAGGGAGGAGAATCAAAGTAAACTTGCAGGTTGAGATAAGAACAGCCTAATGGTTGAAAACAAAGTAAAATACAGTAATAAGGGTAAATTACAATAATAAAGATCATTAAAAGGGAAAGGAAAAAGAACCGAAACACGTGATGCGCAATGTAATTGCTCACCACTCGCTGACTGCTGCCAGACCACTTTCCCAAATCCAGATCTTCCCCCTCCTGGGTAACCCCCCCAGTTTACACACTGGGCATGACATTCTGTGGTGTGGAACACCCCTTTGACCAGCCAGACTTGCCTATCCCAGCTATGCCCCCTCTTTTGCTCTCTCCTCACTGGCAGAGCACGAGACACAAAAAAGCCCTTGGCTTGGGATAAACAACAAAACCTCAGCCTGTTATCAACACCACTTGCACTCTGAAACCAAAACACAGCACTGTAACAGCTCCTGAGAAGAAAGGAACTCTGTCCCAGCTGAGAGCAGGGCACAGCCCCGCTGCCAACCCGCACAGCTTTCGCCTGGTGTGGGGGCCCAGCTGCTGCCACGGGGGAACTCGCACGTCCTCGCTTTCCAGCCTGGCCTAGAAGCAGGATTGCAGACACAGTTAAGCTCACAGCTCGAACACGGTGAGCTTTGGGGATTGGGGTCAGGGAGAGCTGGTAGACGCTTGACTCAATCCTGTTTGTGAATTAAACTAAAGCATGGGCTTGGCAGCCATGCTGCGGGTTTAATAAAGTTCTAGCTGGTGCAGCCATGCCTTTCGTTAACTTCAATGGACTTTCTGCAGTGCCCCGGTCTGGGGAATGTCAAAGGACACTTGGTCCAAGTCCCTTGAGAGGCCTCTGGCCAAGCTCAGACCACCACCTCCCACCTGCCAAGCTGTGCCTCCAACCCCTCCTGGCTGGAGGCACACCAGGACCAGTGCTTCTCACCCTGGATACACAGTCCAGCTGTAGCCATAGAGAAATTCCCAGCCTCTCAATGACTCCAGTGAAAACCAGGCTTGGATCCTGAAAATAAGCAAAGTATTATTAAAAAAAAAAATCTATCTGAAACTAGGGCTGTTTTGACAACCTTTTAACAAAAACAAAACATGTTTTCTACATTGTATTACTTTTTAAAAGCTTGGCAGTTAGTTCTTGTGAAAAGCAGCATTTCCTCTGCCAAGAATACTTTACCCTCACAGGACAGAGGTAACAAAATCTGAAAAAGCATGTGCAGCAAAAACGCTGAGAAGATTTACCCAGTTATTTGACAGACAGAGGAACTGCCTCATTTTGCCTTCTATTTTAATAATGAGGGCTCATCTCACCAGAAAGCTAGTTTTCCACTCAAACATCTACCCAGCCAACTTGGAGTGAGACCGTAACACCAGGCTGGGTTCTTTTATTGTATGAGCAGTAATTAAGATCGCAGATATTGCTGCTTTGCACCTGCACAGCCTTGTTTTTGTCAGCAGGGCAGGCACTGCTGCCCTTGCAGCTGGAAAGTGACACAGCAGCAATAGGGCAGCACTCCCTGCATCCTGCTGATGCGGTGGCTCCTCCTGTAGCCCTGGATCAGGTACGGGCACTGTCAGTGCCTGCCCACATGCTCTGCACTGAGTCATGCCTGGCCTGCTTTGGCAGAACATTTGCTGACCTGTCTGCAAGTTTTAACTTGGCTTAGCTGTAACTGCATTGTTCCTTCTGACCACATGGTCACGGATAGTTTGTTTTTACTTTTGCTTACCCTCGTATGGTACCACCACAGTTGTGTACAGGCAGGAATAGCAAGTTTTTCCTCTCTGCAGAATGAGATGCTTACAACTAAAATAATGATGTGCTGTGGAGAAACACAGACCTGGGGTGATTGCGGGGACCTTAAGAGGTGGAGACACACAATACAGTGAGGAGGAATACAGGCATAAGATGACAAAACATGGGGGACAGGCTTGCCACTGGAGACACCACAGGTATGAAAAAAACCAATTGTTTCCTTTGAAAAAACACAGGCCAAGAGTTATACAAACCTACCTTTCCACAAGTAGCAGAACAAAGAACAAGTTTCGAGCATATGCAAGATACATCATGTATGGTAAATTTGGACATTGTGTGGGTTGCAAACCAGTGAGGAAGCAGCAAGGTGTGAAAGCCCATTGGCAAGCATAAAAAAGACCCCAAGTGAATCCTGGAGTGAGAAATATGCAGCCATCATCACATCCCTCCCAGCCAAAAGACCCCACATGCTGGTGACCAGCCTTAGCACCTCAACCACCTCACTGAAGGCACCAACCTGAGGACACTGAGAAGCAGTGGCAGGATGAGTGTAATGCCAAGAAAGGGGGAAGAAGCTAGGAACTGTGAGTATAACAGTATAGCTGTGTTGGTGGTGTTATTATTGCAATTCTTTGTGTATAGAAGTGTTTTTTCTTTTTCTGTAATAATTAAGTCTGGGCTAATAATGATTCTTAGAGTAAACTTGATTTTTCAACTATACTAACAATAAATTCTTGGCTTTGTATATATGATTTGTTTTCTCTTTCTTCATAAACAAAATTTTGAGGGTAACCTCAAAAGCCCAGTCTACGTTGACACAGTCCAGCTCAAAGCGCATGCAGAGTTAGAGATGCAGGATGAAGGTCCTTGGGTGTGCAGGAGATTCTAGACTACATGGAATTCTAGACTGCAGGTAATTCTTCTTCAAGATAATACAGGAGAAAAAAAAAAAAAAGAGGTAGTAAGAAGAGAATTTAGCAAGATTTAAAAGTTGTCATGGTAATGTACTCTTCCATGTAAATTAGTCTATGAATTTAGGCAAATGATACTAAGAGCTGCCAACTGTTTAAGGATTTTTATGTCTTTTGTAGAAAAGATTGCACTGTTGCACTTATTTTTTAATTTGCTTTTAGAAGTATACATTTCTTATTGGCAGAATAATAGATTATTTGTTGAACTCAAGACATTTATATATTTTTTTGAAAGAATCTTCATCATCTTGTAAACCAACTGTTCCTGCCTCCCCCTTCTAAGGATTTATATTTATATCCTAGGCAAACTTGCCACTCTGTGATGTTAGAAAGCATGGATAAAACTCATACACCATTGTTCAGCCTTCCCCATGGGAGGGGGCAGGAAAGGACTCAAAGAGGTTTTTAGAAACACTTCTACTAATTGCAGCAGCATCTTTAACATAAAGGTTAAAATTAATGAAATACTTGACATTGCAATGGACTTTCATGGGAACAAGGTTTCAGACGCGGAAGCTATTGCAAACACTGACTAAAAACACCGTTCTTTAATAATTAATGCAGAGCTGGACTTACACCAGAGCAGTATACGTTTCTGTGAGCAGCTCTTTGTGTCACTTCCAAATACAATTGAGTTTAGGGCATCCCATTCAAAGCCTGGCTTTCCTATCTATGCTAAAGGCCTCAGGCATCCTTGGATAGGCTCAGAATAAGCGGCGTGAGAGAGCACAGGGGCTGAGCTCAGTGTGGCCACTTCATGGGGCTCTGAACTGCTGCCCCCAGCACTGACTGCCCCAAGCCCAGCACTTGGCAGCAGGAAGGGGAACGAACCTGCTCCTCCAGCTGCCCCCTCACCAGTTCCTGTGGCTGCACATCCATCTCACAGCTTCCTCCCTGCCACTCTGAGGAAGCTGCAGGGAAAACAGCATTAAAGAAAAAGCTGAGCACCCCTGAAAGGCATGTGTGATGCACCAAGCAGGGAGCAGCAGAAAGGCTGGATAAGGAGGTTTCTCCCCAGCCTGGTTTCATGTGACCTGAACTGCTCAAGGGGATACGTGTGACCACTGAACTGAAGCCATCCCCAGCCAGCAGAAGCTGGAACTCTACCCAGGGTCAAAGTGGGAGCAAGATCTGCTGCCACGGCATGTCTGTCTGTCTGTGGCATTTGTTCAGTATTTTGGGAAATGCAATCTGAGTGCAGCAGATTATACCGAGGGGACCTGGGCTATTTTTGAAAATAATACAAATTATTTATACAGGGGTTGGTAGGCATGTGGAGGCTGGGAGAAAGCAGAGAGGTGAAGGAAAATTAGAGATGGAACAGAAGCAGGAAGGGGATGAATGAGTATACAGTGAACTCTGGAAAATACATACCAAAACTATTGAAGAAATGGGAACAGACCCATGCTGCGACCCAAGCAGATGGAAGGAAATCCTTCTGTAGGATGCAGAGTGCTTTGGCAGTACGGGTGGAAACCCTCTCCCTGCCCCATGAGGGAGCCAGGGCCTGGCCAGTCTGCCACTCCAGGTTTGTCAGACTGGGACATGACCCTTTAAGTCCAGCTAATCCATAGTGGTGTCTGGGACAGCTGAGGAATTAGGCTCCCAGTAAAGCTGCTCCTGCTGCATGCGCACCCTGGAGAGCACACGTGCTGCTACCAGTGAAGGGCACAGTGGGGCGGGGGGCTGCTGCAAGATTTGAGAGACCAGTTCTTGGAGACACCAGAGGGAACTGGTACTACTCCCTCGTGCTTTGCTGTGCATTTCAGCTCCCTGATTCGCAAAGGCTACTGCTGACCAGCAAAACATTGAGTGAACTGTTCCCAGGATTGTGGGGGAGCAAGTTACATGATTTAATTCCGTGCTCTGTGAAAATGTACATACATCCTTTGGCTTATTTTAAATTCAGTTACCTTGTAATTGCACTGGGTTCCCTGGAATAAGACCAACAGAGAGCTCTGGGAGAAGTCACTTCCTATTTATGTTTTCCACATCACATTTGGTATTTTGTTTGTTTGCAGATTTGTTTGTTTTGTTACCAGTCCTATATCTCCAATCATTATTTCACCTTCAAGCTGAAGAACTTTGAGCTATTTAATCTCTTCTGGCTATTCCACATTGCTGGTTATTCAGGGTATAAAGAAGAAGAAAGGAAGATAGATGCTGAGCTTTGTATCTTCGTGTCTTGCCATTTCCTAAAATCTATGCTGGGATCAAAACAAGGCCACATCATGGATGAATCCTGTGCAGTCCATCACCCGTCCCACATACCATGCTCCTCTCATCAAGTCAATCACAAACCCCTACAGCAGCACAGTGCTCAGCCCGTGGCCCTTGGGAACTCAGCATGTCCTCCTTTCCCGCAGGGATGAGATTGCTATTTCTGCTCAGCTTTTCTAAGACCTTGGATTGAAGGTTATGAGTCCAATAGAGGACTTGTTGCTCTATCCATACCTTAGGGGTTGTAGGAAGCTTTCGTGAAAACTCTGATTTTTAATTATGAACTCCACAAGTACACCCTACTTTTCTTCCACTTGGAGAGTAGCACATCCCTGGTGTGTATTACTCAGAGGGGTTGTGCAATCTCCATCACTGGATGTTTTCAAGACTTGGCTAGGCAGAGGCTAGGGCTTTGAAGACAGTTGAATTAGCTTCGAGCACAAGTGTGGACTAGATGAACTCTCGAGTTTCTTTCAATGAACACTTGCATAGTTTTACATCAACCATGTCACACCTGTCTGTGCTTACTTACAAGCTCCTTTGAAGTTTTTAAGAGCAATCCTTACAGTTTCTCCTGCTCCCCCAATATTTAGACAAGTACTTAACCCGCTGCCTATGCTTTATTATAGTGTATAACTTTCAGCAATTTCTTTTGGAATGAAGCTAAACTTGCTAGCCTGTAGTTAGTAGGACTATTTCTGAAGCTCTTTTGAAAGCTTCTGGTCACAGTCTTTCCTCTAGTTCCAACTGTGTCATGTTAAAAATCACAGCCACTTGCTGAGTTGCTTTAGGGCTCTTGGTCCACACCAGTTGGGCCTGATAGTCATTATTAGTCAGCTCTTTTCATACCTACAGTTCTTGCTTTGACACTGGCACCTCATTAGCACTTCTCCCTCCACCAAGTTTCCAAGAAATCTATTTCTAATCAATGTGCTCTCTGTCTTCAGATCCTCTGCAAATAGCAACAAACAGTAAGAGAGTAGAGTACTGTGTGTCTGGCAGGCACTGGTGGTGATGTCTCCTTAGTAAATCCTGTGTTTAAGTAGCAGTGCTGCAAGGAAGCACTACACACATCCTACATTCATGCATCATCTCTTTGATAAAATCATCTCTTAACTCCAGCAAGCGTGGTGGCTTTTCTCATGTTTCATAATCAATTTAACCTTATGCAGGACACAACACTTTGCCTTTCATAAACCCTCACATTCCCATCCCAAATCCCACATTATTTCCAACAATCTGTATGCTCACATCTCCTTTGAACAGTCCCACAGTCTAACCAGGCTGTGGTACCTGTTATGCAGCAACATGAACTCCCAGCCAGTGTGACCTGGACAGCACAAACCAGTACAACAGCTTCGAGTAGCAATGAACTGCTCTGCTCAACCTGTGCTGCATCCCAAGGAAAGGCTCCAGGGCATTTAGAGAGCTCCTTTGCATAAATAAGGCATTCTGGAGCCAAGTACACTCACTCACCTCCTCTGCCCTTACATGCTCAGCAGGGCAGAGCTCAGCTCTCCCCCAGGGCAAGGGGGCAGAGCATCACAGAGACAGGACTGTGGACATAGTTCAACAACCCTTCAAGTGCTCCGAGAGCCACAGAAACTCAGGAAGAGAATTCCTGGAGCTCTTACGAGCTGCAGGGGCATGATCAGAGGAGACAGAGGAACAACATGCCTCTGACAGTTCCTGTGTTTCTAAAAGGATGAAGCAGTCAGCATGAAACCTGTTAGAAGAATACTTACTGCTCTTGAGCTCGGGATCTTGAGCTTGTTTTGGCAAGATGTATTTGAAGCTGTGCTGTTAATGTTCCTGGGCCCCCTTTTCCAAGTAAAAAGAGCAAAATACCTCTAACATTCCTTTTGGTCCTTGCAGTTTTATGCTTATGATGGTTATTCTGAAACATTGACAGAAGGAGATTATGTGTTTCACACCTTTCACAGCATCTCAAGTAACTCAAGTTATAATCCAGTAAGTACCTGTTCATACAGCTGGACATCATGGCTGCTGAGTTCACTTTGAGTAAATCACCTCTTACCTTCTACCACCACTGCATGGTACTGTGCAGTCAGTCAGTGCTGGTCCTAAATGTGGTGTGAAAATTCAGGATTCATAATTTCATGTCTGCTCAGTATTGTGGTGGAACTGGCCCTGGGAAGGTGGGCAATAAACCAGGTGCCATGAAGCATCCTGGACCTTAGACTGATGGAAACAGGCCTCAGCATCCTGAAATGGAGTCATTTTAAGAGTCCTTTCAGTAGATCAGGATGATTGTCACCTTTCCTCCTCTCTGTCCCCCAGACAAGAAAGGAAATTCTAGAATGTTTCTGCCTGGTCCTAAAGAACAACTCTGAGGTACTGCTGCAAAGGACTTTTCTCTTGTAAAATCTTACTTCAGCACTGCTATTGAAATAAAATAGGGGAAGATGAATAGGCCATGATATAAAGAGATTTCTTAGCCATGTACTACAATTTTTAACTGCATTCAGTGGAAGAAAGCAAAGCAGCTTCCAAGGGAAGCACCTGGCTGCTTAGTGCTAGTGTTGTCCTGGAGTCTGACATCACATTTGCACGTTACACTGCATACCACTGAACTCAGAACAGAACACGGACCTGGGTTTATTTTTCCCAGTTTCCAGTGTTGCAACAAGCTGCTTATGGTACAGCAGTGTTTGCAATCTCCATGGCAATGGCTCGTAGGCGATATGCTTTGCAGTATGTTGGGAGGCAGCAACCTAATCCTAGAGAGGATGCAGTCCTCCTGGAATGTCATTTGGGAAGTGAAAGGCACTGACAGGCAAATAGCTCCCATTTGGAGACCCTCAAAGCCTTCAGCAGCACCTCGGTTTTTGAAGAAATACTTGACACTTCAGAGCAGGAAGTGCTGTGAAACCACACACCAGGCCCAGCCAGCTTCTGATGTTGTAACTTGCATGATGGTGGTTCTTCACCTTATCAGACCTCTGTCTCAGATTTCATCTCCAGGGAAAGCTTGCTAACTAAGGGTATTCTCCATCCCCATTGTTGGCCACAGGCAGATGACAAGTTTTTAGCATGCTAGTGCTGAAATATTGTTTTCTTTCATAAGTCTGAATCTGTAGAATTCATATTTTATCTCCAGGACATCAATTCCACACCCTTCTGAAATAATGTGACATTTACTGGTGTTGAGGAAGCTTCAATTAAGAGAGTGACTAAAATCTGCAGAACAGTCCTGCTCTTCCAGTTATCCTTGTCTTACATATACTTAAAATCCTATTTGAAAAAGAGATATCTCCACTTCTCTGAGCATCCAACTCCTGTCTGGGAAGTCAAGCCACACACTCACAAAGTCTAAGCAGAATCTCACATATTGACAGAACAGCCTGCCAGGTGTCCTCCCCCACTTCCATCTTAGACTCTTCCTTTGTGAACAGCGTGAGCTGTTTGTGAACAGCCACAGCCTGAGACAGACAGGCTCAGCGACCTCAGCAAACGCCTTGTGACCACGCCAGCTCCTTCAGATGTATTTGGCACCGTGTCCCTGCTCAGTGCATTCCAAGCACACAGGCATGGCCACGGGCCAGGCTCCCCGAGCTCTGACCTCACGGTCACGCCAACACAAGAGCACTGCAGGTCTTGCTGAGCACAGAGCATTTGCTGAGGGTTTCTCCCAGAAAAACCTACCCAGGCTGAGCTCAGCTTTAGAGAACATCAGCATCATGTAGGACAGACTGAGGGTGGCAGCTTCAGGCTTTCAACTGAGCATTCTGAAAACTGTCCTGGTAAAATGCACACAGAAAAGGACAGGATTGTGTAGACACCTGCACTTGGTCCCAGGTAGCAAAGCTCAAAAAACAAAGCACATTCTAAGTGATTTTCAGATTTAAAAAAGGCTGAAGCTACATTATGTATGTTAATCAAACAGCACAAACCAGTTCTCCTGAGAACTTCTGAAAGCTATCACAAGTGTTTCATGGAATTAGCATGTATTTCATCTTTGTATAAACTTCTTAACACTGCACAACACCTCCAGGACAGCTGCATAGTTGTGTCTTCCTGTGAGGAGAAACAAAATTGATTTAGCTCCCTCAACACAATGATTTTAGGTTTTTATTATTTACAGTCATCAGCTGGATGTATGCTAGACTAACAAATCATTCTACAGTACTGGTTTACCCCAAGAATCTTATGTTCTACAAGAATAAATGAAATGGCTTCAAGTCCGGTATGCTTGCTTTTGTCTTACATTTAAAATGATAATTGAACAGCCATTATAACCTACACTAAATAAGGAAGGAGGAACTTTTATCATTACCTGGGATAAAAAAGCTGCAAATTGGTTCTTGCAAAATCCTCACTAAGACTCTCACTGTAATCAAAGGTATCACTAATAAAAACCATTGTTTTGTAAGATGCTCAATTTTAAAACAGGATGTATGATATCCATTAAATATATGAACATACTCAGCACATAAATTCCAACTGGATTTTTCCATTGCAAAGATTAAATTTTTCCTTATTAAAAATTTATCACCAGATTTTAAAAATAGCTAGGGCAAAGGAAACTAGAAACAATAATTGCATCTGTTCTATTTAATTTAAAATGCTCAATTTCTGCTGTTAATTTCATTATGGCACTTTAACACAGACATTTTAAATTCAGGTAAGAAAGCTTTGCCTTGAAATTCCTTGTCAAAGAAGACAAAATTGAAAATATGAGCCAACAAAATGACACCACATTTACAGCAGTTTATATAACACTTTACTGAACTACTTTTTGAGGCTCAGTAACCTGAATATTAACCTTTTGAACCTAAATTCACGTCTCAGGGTAAAGCTCTGACACAAACTGATCTTACCACAAGCTTTCCTTTGCAGCAGAGACTGTAAATTTAACAGCAGACAACAACTTCGGCTGGGTATTTTAAAACTTTTTGCCCCAGAAATGCTTTTTGTAGGAGTACGAAATTACGCCAAATGGAAGAAAGACCACAAAACTGCTTGACGAGACCCAGTGTCAAGAAGGAGAGCTACAAGCAAGAGCTGTGTCATATAAGAGAAAGTTAATTGCCATATATCAGGTCCTTACGGGTTTCCTGGTTTATGAATTCACAGCTGTGAAGTGAAATATCGCCACTGCGCGCTACACAAAATGGAGTCTGCTTTTCTCCCTCACGATGCCCCCGCCCCCGACTGGTCAGATTTGCCACAGCGGAGCCTTTCCTTATAGGGGTCTCTCCACCCTTGTTTGCCCTTGATGGTTGGGATCCTTCCCCATCTTCCCTTTCATGGAGGAGGATTTGCAGGCTCCTCCCAAGTTCAGCCCCATTTCCGGAAAGTTCCATGCCACCCTTACATAAACTGGTGCCATTTTAATAAATGTGCCATTCCATCATACCCCTGCCTGGAGTGTGCCTCTCCTTACCCTCAAAGGGTCTTGTCAGCTTTTGACAGCCACATGGTTGGGATAAAGGGCCAACAACACAGCCATGAATAAAATCCCAAAGTTCTACAACTCTGGCATCATTCTGAGGCCATAAGGTGTGTACGTGGCTCCTGAATGGTTTCATTTGACACAAAAGCAACTCCTTCCTTTGCTTTCTCGTTCAAACTTCTGCAGTAATGCCCTTCACCTTGATTTTCATGCCTTATGTACTGGCAACAGTGAGAAATAAAATAACCAAATACATACGTGTGTGCGTGTGTTCATGCACATACATACCCACATTTTCCCCTCAAGGCTTGCTTCCCAGCAAGGGAATGCTGTAATGCAGAAGGACACCAAACAGCACTAACTGGCACTAGGACACATCACAGACACATTCACAAGCTCTTCTCCCACCAAACAGGCTACTTAAACGTATTTGAATGTGCGTCAGTTACTGGCTGGGAAAAAGTAAAATTATTTACAGCACCTGTGTGTTTGTTGTCTTTTTTAACTTCAAACTGTAGCCCTTGCAGATTTCTCAAGTTTTGGTTCCTACTGATTAAACATTAGGGAATTTAAAGGAGAAAACAATGTAAGTTAAGAATCCATTGAAGAAGTCTAGTTTGGGTCTTTAAACAGAAATATTTATCCAAGTGGTAAATATTCATCTCCCCAATTAAACATTAACACTCTGGTGCACCTTTGACTTCAATATTTCCCCTGGTTGAACATCCTCTTTTCAGTGCCTATTCCATATTTTCACTGGTGAGAATACATTTAGTCACCTTAAATGAGTGATATGACAGAGCTAAAAAGTTCGGGAAAAGAGCAACACACACCCATGAATTATTATTACTCACTCATCTGACCAACACTGAACTGTGGTTTTACGACACAATCACAGGGTCAGCTTTACAGGTAAAATAAAAATCATTTCATCCACATCACACTCCAGGTTAACACTCTTCCCTCCCGACTTTTAAAAAAGACAGAGGGACACAACTAAATCTTCTGTCATAATACCAGAAACTTAAAAGGATTCCCACAGTAAACATCAGATCTAAATAAAATTCATGTTACTCTTTCCTTTACTCCAGGCCGAGTCCTCTTTTCCCTATCACCTAATCTTACTCTGCCAAAGTCCAATGAACCTTCTTCTAAGTAACTTTGAGTCTACATAGTGGAATAAAAGGAAATGGGTACTGCTGTCTGCACAGCTCTTCATTATTTAGCAGTCTAGCTTTACACACACAGAAGGAAATTCTCTGCCCATTAGTCCTTCAAACCAATGACATGAAGTTCAAGCCATGGGTTAGAAGACTCAGAGATACAGTTTGAAGACAGGAGGTGATAGATATGACACATCTCTCAAATTCCGGTGTAGTTCACTTCCCTCCCAAAAAGGACTGCTTTCTTCAGGGCTCCTTACTTCATCCTCTCTTCACCAGTGCCTGTTGTCAGGGACAGAGGTATCATACCAAGCGTGGCAACCCAGGGTCTAACCTCGAGCTGCAGGTGAAGTTCAGTTTTCACAGTTGGAACAAAGATCCTGTGGCATTAGTAAACCAATCTACCCTGGGTAAGGACTTCTAGCAGTTGCATTATTTACAATGGTTTCACTTTTATTTACAGTAAGACTATCTGAACCTACTGATGCTGCAAACATCTTAATAAATTACAGTCCCTTAGACAGGGGACCTTTAGGGCAAGTAAAAAAGAATATGTATGAAAGGCTTCTGTTCCACGTAGCTAGAAGAACCCAGTAGTGTCCTTTACCCAAAGACAAATTAACATACTACACAGAGGCAGAGAAGCAGCATCAAGAATTACATTGGCCTGGTTTTGAAAACACTTGGTTAGCAGAATTCAGGGCAAATTCCAATCTCATTATCTTCAAAAACACAATTAACAGGCCATCCTATAAAGAAGGGCTTGATGCAGATTCCTAAGTCCTCTTTATCATTTCAGTTCTAACACACATTTTTGTTTTCCATGCCCTTTAAACAAGAAAAGTACCACATTCACGAAAGAAACTTTACTGGAAAAGCCACATGGGCTTGCCTAGTAGCAGCCCCACCTAACCAAGCATGCTTTGACTTCTGCTTACTGAAAGCAGGCATTAGTGATGTCCAGAAAGGAAAAGTGAGGGAAGACAGAATATTCACTAGTGCATCTGACACCAGAAACATCTTTATCAATTCGGTGAGGTACTTGAGCCCAAAAACCTGGTTCAGAGAAAGAACTCCTGTTAAGACTATTCTTTAACAGAAAAACTCGAAACAATGGAACACCCCAGAGCCCTGAGATTAGCTCAGCTGTGAAATCTGTGAACTCAGAATACAGAGCTGGTAAGAGAAGTGCCACCGAGCCCTTGCCCACCCACGAGGGGCAGTGCAGCACTCCTGAGCCCCTGGGCAGACCCACACCATTCCAGCTGTGTGCTTGGCACAGAGGGAAGAATAAAGCTTTTAAACTTTTGTGATCACCTTTTACCGACAGCACAAAACCAGCTCGGTTAGGCCAGCTGAAGAAATCACCTTCAGCGCTACCACCAGCTCTTGTGTTAAGCTCCTGATCAATCAGTGCCATGGAATCGTGTCACATCGCTGCTATGCAAATCAAGCATTTCACCACGGTCTGAAAGGGAAATAATTTACGTGAAAGGCTATGACTCCCAAATCTTCTGGAGAAGCTCCAAAATTATCCTGTTAATCTGAAAATGCTGATGTAATCTCAAAGCATCCACACACAATGCTTCCATTACATAACTACTAACAAAAAAAGCAAGAGAAAATACTTTTACCGGATTTTTTTTTTAAACGTTTGCTTACATAAAGCTGCATTTGTCTCTTACAGTACCACATACTAACAACATACCACTCCGTATTTCAGACTCCAGTAACGTTCCTTTACAGCACAGAAATGGTTACATTATGCTGAAGCTCGTTGAAGTGGCAATGAGAGGACACATCACATTCAACTCACTTTACAGCTCATGAATTATTGCATATTGTACCCGTATCTAGTTGTACCAATTAAGGAAAAATCCATGGGAAAAAAATCCACCCTGAAATTAAAGCATCGTTCATATTAGTCGAGATACAGCAGTGCTCATGGTAATTTCTTTTTTTCACTGGAGAAAGAAGCTATTAACATCCCCCTTGATGTGAAAAATACCACCATAGTAAGAACCATTTCCCCAGTGCTCTGCCACATTTTTGTTATTCTTACTACAGCTCCTGACAGTTGTTACTGAAAGATCAGTGGCAACTTATGTAGAGAACTCCAAAATGCATCAAGAGACACAGTACATCATCTCCAGAAAACTTCCAGGCTTGGCTGGTTTGACTGACCACAGCCTCAGGTCCAGGCACTGAATTTTGTAGTCCCAACACACAAGGGAAAAGCAAAGCACCACCTTCACGATGCTCCACTATTATTTTTTTTGTCCTCTTATTTTTTTTTTCCTTTTTTAGCAATTTACCTGACACTGCCTTCTAGCTGCAATCACTCAGAGGAGTGTTTTATTGCATGTTAAAAGACAAGATATGTATTGAAAGTAGCAATTTTATTTGAGTTAAAATTATTTACAAAAACCCAAAGACATACTTCATGAAACTGGTACAAACTATTTTTCCTGCCGTTGGCTTTTGCTCCAAAGATCACAGCTGAGAAATACTGTATAAAATAAAAATAGGATTGGATTCAGAAAAGTACTCTACTGTTCTAATTTCCAATTGAGAGTATTTACACAAATATTTACAATGGAAAAAAGTTACTTTAAAACTTTAATTTGCAAGTTGGCCTCAAGTACCCTTTAATGCAGAGTTATTTGAGGGTCTAACACACAAAAATGCACTGCAGTTCACAGGGTGATTTCTCCCCCCACCCTCAAAAAAAAAAGTATCTGCATTTGTCAGTGCTTGACAATTAGTTACATTTAAAAAAACTGTTAAACACTGAGGTAAATCAATTTCCAAACAATTACCAGTGTAACAAAGAAAGGTAGTTGTCCCTGCTTTCCCCCATCATCACATTTGGATTTCCTTTTCTCCTGCCATCTCTCCACAGAAAACTATATAATCAAATTGAAATCCCATTATAAGTGAAAATCTCTAAAATCAGAAAACTAGATGGGCCAAATATTTAATAATTTCCTTCTGATATATATAATTTATACAGAGCTTCTCCCTCTCTCGCAATACTGTTTTGTTGGGTTTGGGTTTTGTTGTTTTTTTTAAACTAAGGGGAATACAACCTCAAAAACTTTTCTAAGTTACACTGATACACTAAGTTTTAGAAGGTGATGAGAGAAAATGCAAAAAAATATGACCAACATAAGATTTTTGCCGCTAATCAGTTACTTCCTTACAGAATTCCCAACAATCTGCATTATCAAAAATAGGAAGACATAGAAGGCAGCCACTGTATGTAAAAAATTTACAGCTGGCACTGATACAAAAGCACAAGTTCTTAACTTTATACACGGAGATAACACAAGATCTAAAAGCAGGTTAGATTTCCTGTTATTTCCTCCTCATTATACATAGAACTAATATTCTTATGGCTTCAAGTTTTACAAATTCAATGGAGTAACATGATGTAACTACCTATACAGGTATTTAAAAATGTCACCGAAGCAGATCTCAGAACAGTCTGCAAATATTCAAGACCACCTTAATAAAAATAATTACCAATTCTGTTGGTCTGAATAGTGAGTGCAAGAAAAAAATTGCTAAAAAAATTCATGTATTTTCTGGGATTCTTTGTTCCACTTCAGTCTTCAAACACAATGCTTTGCTGTGAACTAGACCTCAGACTGAACAAAATCTTAGCTATATCAGCAATTTAAGGCTTTGTGTTGTATGCATTTCAACTTTGTCATACTACAGAAGAATGAAATAGAAAGATTATGTCAGCTGGAAACATTAATCCCCATTGGTGTTTTAGCTTCTTTAAAATTCTTCCCCCTAAAGCATCCAAATTCTTTGTATTGAACATTATAAAACACACCTTGAGTTCTTCCTCGAAACAAATTAAATCAGCATTTCAAAGTTTTGCTTATCAGAAGTGTAAAGTACCCTGGGATTAAGTATCTTTTTTTTTAAAATATTTTTTTTCCTTATTTATTTAATTTGATTTTTAAACAGGGCACGACTTTTTACAGTTCCTATTTCTTTTGTGGATATCATACCCTCAAATGGCTTTGTGTGTTTATGGGCTGCATGCTTCTTGGAACTACAAAGCATTATGGTCTAGCAGGTTACAGTACATGGGCCATGGTAGTTTTAGAACTGAGAAATAGTTCAACGACCTAATTTCAATCAAAACAGTATAAAAAATAAACTATCCAATCCTTGCCTCTTTGGATTCCAACAAATTTTAAATATAGACAGTAGTTAAAATCACAAAAGTATTTAAAAATTTATATCTTATGATTTTGGAATTATCTAGTAATAAAAAAGCAAGAGCAAATTAAACTCAAATAGGAGCGGTGCTGCTGTCCAGAACTTCTTTATTAGAACATTTGTTTGATACCTCAGTAGCTAAGCTGCCTTTGCACCTGGCTGGCATGAAACAGTGGCTCAACAGTAAACAGCAGTTGTACTATCAGCAGCAAGTTCTTTCCCTTGAAACTTGTCACGAACAAAGCAAGAAAAAAAGATAGGGAGGGTAAACCCTGCCGAAAATATTTAAATACTGCACTGCATCATAAACAGCAAGGTTTCTTTATTAACTTTCCTCAGAACCTTTTTCCCCTCATTTTTGATAGTTGCAGATTGATGTAGTAACTGTCTTTTAGAAAATGCTGAATGCATGGTTAAGAGACCAGGTAGCCTTAAAAATCCGAACACGAATGACACAGATGAATGCTCTTGGTATATCCTTCAAGGACTTCTTTCATGACTTCTTCTTTTGTCTAAGGGTAGCTCCAGCATTAGAGTGCCTGCAGCGGAAGTTAAGTATCTAGCAGTGTTCCAAGTATTCAATCACCCTAGAGATAGATTTCTGGCCTGTTGTTCCAACAGCACACTGGAAATGTAACAGAAAACAAAAGTAACAAACAAGCATTTGTAACACCTTCTTAAAATATTTGAAAGCTATTCTAATTTCAGAATTTTACTATTTAAAATTACATATCAGTAAAAGCAACTATGTTCAGGCAGGCATTCAGAAGGATTTTCCTGACTGACCACAATATAATGACAGACAAATGGGTTTTCAGTATTTAAAAACAGAGTATATCACGTGCTCTTATGAAGGCACAAACTGAAGAATATTAATGTTTCTAAAAATGTATGAAATATCAACAGAAAACACAATTACAAAAACATCTACATAAATCAATTTAAAATACATATTACTTACAGTAAGGTTCATAAAACTGAGAAATTTTTTGAGCATTTCAGTCATTATCGAAAAGTCCCCTTCAGGCAAGTATTCCCTCACAGTAGTCACATTGATCTAAGAAATAAAAGAATCTTTTTTCATTGGGGAAATAATTTTTCAACAGAGTATATAGTACTCTGCATGTGAGATGCAGTAAGACAAGTATATTCATAAAATGAAAGGCTTGAGAATTATTGAACTTATTGTCAGTCTCACTCCAAACACTAAAACCGCATGGACACTATCAGTCCAAAGGCACAGAACAGCACCCTGAAGACCCTTCCTGCCACCCCAGTAAACTTAGACACACCTGGAGGCAGGTCTGAACCTCACTGTCATTTGAGCACATATTTGACAGAAGACTTTATGAAGTTCTCAGCCATTAGGGTTCCGTATTTTTAACTTCAGCTTTCTATTACGCATTTCCAATCTGAGGCAATCATCTTGAACTAATATGGACATACACAATTTCACGTAATTTCAACAGAGGAAAAAAATAAAGCAGGCTGATAAAGAATAAACAAGACTTGGTTATTAAAACTACTGAGAAAGCACAGGCATGCCAATTTTCCTTTGCCTTTCTGAATTAAGTTCTTTTGCTGGCTACAAATAAGGAGAGAGAGGTGAAAGAGGTTAAATACTCAATTCCAACTGTTTTTGATAAACACACTGATGTTCAGAAAATTTGTTTTGGATGGAATACCTCTGGCAGCTTTTCACAAAGCTGTACACATGAGTGTAGCTTCATCAATGTGCTTGTTCACACTGAAGCCTACTTTAATAAACCCCTTTCAATACAGCAAATTATTACTTCACTGCAAATTATACCAGACTTAAGAACAACTTATTCCCTTACCGGACTCTCCTGGCAGAGACAGCCTAGAAGCAATGCTGTGTATGAGGCCACAATGCAGTCTTCCATGTGCTTCCCAGCATGCTGAAGAGCTGTAAAAAGAGACAACCGAGCGTATTGTATTCTCTAAGCAGCTGCTATCTTTTACTGCTTCAAATACAATCTTTCATTATCGCTTTCCTGAATTCTTTTTCTCAAACAAAACGAGCTTTTGGACTGAGATTTCAGAGGCAGGAATCAGCAAGTACCCTACTTACTGACTCAGCAGCACATTCTTGACAAGAAAAATGGTCTTCCTTCACTTTCAACTCATTCTGCTGGATCGTATTTTATTATTGGCCACTTCAATGTACAAACTTTATGCTGAACACACCAAACTACCCATGTAAACGTTTCATGTGATATCATAGGCCAGGAACACTTCCACCCAAAGTAGGTTATAATGTTAAGGACAGCAGACACAGCATTTTTTGCTATGACTCAGCAATTTTTTGCAAACTACAAATAACTGCAGACACCAGTTGGTGGAGCTACAAAAAGGAGGAAGGATATAAAGCAAGGCTGGAGCAAGTAATATACCACACCTATCAACAGAAGATTAAAACACTATTGCAAGTGATGCACTGCACCTACTATTAGAAGATTCGACAAGAAAGGTGTTGGTTTTTAAGTCTCTTTTGTTTGTTTGGGGTTTTTTTGTTTCTTTTTGTTTTGGGGGTTTTGGTGGGGTTTTTTGTGTTTGTTTTGGGTTTTTTTAAGAAACTGATAAAAGGTACTACTAAAAAACTAAAGTAGCATAACTTCTTCCACATCTCATACTTCAGCTCTGAAGTTTGTAGCAGTTTCACCTGGAAATCTCTCCCCAAGAGACTGTATGTAGATAGGAAGCAGAGGACAGGTGGAACTTCATGCAATCACATAGTTCATTGCCTTTTCTGAGCTCATCACAGTCAGACAACATACCTTTATTAAGATCAAGTTCTTCATCATCATCTTCCTTCTTATCCTTCACTTCAGTACTATCTGGCTTTTCTGTGGAGACCCACTGGATCTCCCCACTTGTCTCCTGCCATTCCCCACTCTTATCATGCTGAGCAGTAGGAGCTTCTTTAATCAACTCATCTGTCTGGCTCTCGGCCAGCTGTGCTGCTCGCTCACACTCCAGGAATAGCTAGTGGGGAAAATTTCAGGACAATTTCCATCAGAAATGAAATCCTAAACACACCGAGTTAATACTTGAAAGTTTATTTCCCCATTCACAATTCACCTCTTAATACAGCTAGTCTTCAATACTTTTCTTAACAATAGCCTTTTCTTCTTCAAAGGAAAATATAATTTGTCCCAACACCACTGCTGTGCTCCACAGCAAGACCTCCCTCTCCAGGTCTGAACCAGTTGCCAGGCTCCTCGTGGGCACTGTAAACATTTAATTGCTTTCTTTGAGACATGGCTTGAAGACTAAAAGTTGCCATAATTTCCTGCTCATCTTTGTTCTCTACCAATTTTCATTTTCTTTTCATGCTAACTGGAACACTCTTGGATTTCTTAGCTTTTACCTTGGTATGTAAAAAGCAAAGCTATGAAGAACGAATTTAAAATGACTTATCAAGAATGTGAGTGAACCAGTAGTCTCATACTGTGGATTTGTATCTTGTGAATTATTTTCCAAACCATACAACCACCACTTTTATTTATTGCTGAGCTCTATACATTAAGATATTTAATATTATTATTATTATTGGTGATTTTCTTTGTCTGGGGCTGGACAGTTATTCCCCATAGTTAAAACTGCTAACAGCATCCAAAAAAAAAAAAATTGCAATTTTCTTTCAATTTAATTTTAGTGGAACTCATTCACCAAAATTATTGATAGATGTCTTTTCCTTAACAAGCTGGTCAATACAGTATTTAAAAATGCTGTTTCCCATCTGTAATCATTACATCTGTATGTAAGAGAAAAGTAGCTTACAGTTTTTACAGCTGGTTTGACACAAAAGTCAAAGTAAGCCACTTAGAAACAATAAAACTAGAAATAAATTGTCTAGGAACAAAAAAGCTTCATGGACATGAGAGCAGCCTTTGGATGTTTGTAACAATGATACCACTGTCTTTCACCAGGAAAGCTGTTTCTGTAATGGACAGTACTTCAAAAGCCAAAATTGTAAGAAGCACCCCTCTGCCCCCACTATACTGTATTACTCAAAACACTAAACAGAAAAAAATCTTAACACATCTTCCTTGCAGAGTTCTCCCTTCCCCCTGGACAGTCTGACCCTCAGACATGGTAGCTATTACAGGACCAACATTTCTTACCTGCACTAAAGCCTGAACAGCATCAATCTGTCCAGTTATCTTCAGGCTCTCATCTCCTTCGCCCGTGCACAAAGAGTCAAAAGAACATGATGTCTCCATATTGACCAGACAGTGCCTGTTCCGGGCACTGTATTCCACCAGATTGATCAACAGACCCAATCCCTGCAAGAATTGGAGAGTCAAAAAGGATTACACACATAAAGAAAAGACATTTTAGCAAAACACATCTATCCAGATAAATGTCTTCTTTAGGCCTTATGATTCTGAGGATACATAACTTACTAACACACCCTTTCAAAACAGTCTGATACACAGAGGAATCAGGATTTAAAGGAATATGCTGCAAAACAGAGATCCCTGTACACGAGAACTTTTATGCAGGCATCTGTTTTTCCAATTCTAAACATCAAAACATCTTTGGAGCTGAGAATTCACTTACAGGTTAGGGATTCATTCATCCCTTCAGATTATGTTCTTAAGAGATCCTTCACATACACAATTTCAGTGTTGCTATTTAGGCTGCACTGACCCATTTCACATAAGCTGAGGTAAATTTTACAAAGTCTTTATCTTAAAAAACAACATCATATTTCCAAGGTCGAGAAGATGTTTGAAAAGTAGTAATTCGCATTCTTATTTAGCTAAATCTCTTTGTTCACCATGAAGTGCACTCTTTTCCCATCAAAGACAGGAAAAAAGCCTCAAACCCATCAAATCCTTGCAGAAACTGTAAGTACCTCATTAAGTATATACATATATGGTTGAAAAGTGTAGAGGAATCTATTGCTTAATGTGGAATCAGAGTAGTTCAATGCACAAGAAGGGGGCAGATCACTTCTTGTTACTGTAATAAACACAATAGCTTACCAGCACCCGAATATCAAATCTCTGTTCTTGAGGTAGGAACTTTGGAACCTGAAGCACACAATTCATTGCTGTGCCTATCAGACCATCTTGTTCACCTGTTTTTGTACTACCCCATTCTGCAAACAAAGAGAGTTCAGAGGCTCAGTCTGGAAAATACTCATGTTCATAATGCTAAGCAAATTGATAAAAACCTTTTGGCCCTAAGGACAAACCAGCCTCTTTCAGCCCAAGCACACACCTCAAACACTTTATACTTGCAATTGCTCATCCAGCTTGCAAAGACAAATTACTGATGGCTCTAAGCAAGCAACTACCATACAAAACTGCTTCATTGCACTGTACATGGAAAAACCTCAATCAGTACAAAAAACGTTTACCGGAGAATATGCAAGAAAATGGTTGTTTTACCATTATCATTTGTCAGGTTGAGCAAGACCCCAATGATGGCCCTCATACAGTCTTCTACTGCTTTACCCACATGGTTAGTTACATTCTGGTGAGGCAGAGGCTTATTGTCTGGTAAACAGATACTGTCTTCAGCACGATTATATCGCTGAATTAACTCCTCACAATGCTGCAATGCTCTGCAGGGAGAAAACACAGAACAAAATTATCTTCACAACACACAGAACGTTCCACCTGTATACTTGTTTCACCAGGAAAAAAGCTCAAACAGAGCTTATGTAGAATTTTTCTGATATCTAGACGCCCAGTCTGTAGGGAGAGATAACAAACTTATCCCCTATAAAATCTTCTATAAACTCAACTGAAATTGTGAAAACAAAAACCAGGAAATCTTTGTGGCTTTGAGCTTTATCAGCTTGATATTTCAAGAGCGACAGTTAATTTTCCTTCCCAGCTTCAACACTTGGTCTTACAAAAGGTATCTTCCCTTCCTCCAAACCCAGACTCTCATATCCTCTGGTCATCAAGGCACAACATGACTCTGTTATCTAAATGCTCTCTTGTTCTCTTCTCAGAGCTATTTCCATTCTGTAAGAAATGACACATGACTTCCTAGTAGGCATGATTCTACTGCATAACATTAGTTTCATGTTAAACCCCCACACTGATTTCAATTACAACTAAAACTAAAAAAGTAAAAAATATATTGGGCCTAAATAGCATATTAAACTGCAGTTTGGTTTTAATTTAAAAAAAAATACTCCAAATATCTAACCTAAAACCATTAAATTATGTTTCCAACGAGGTCTGCAAAGTCAAACTTTGAGCTCCATTTGTTCTCTTATGAAGAGCAATACAAGGGGCAGACAGTCTGTGCCAGCCAACTGAGACCTCACCCAGATTGATAAATGGGTTAGAGGTGTTTGTACAAGAATCTCTGCCAGGTAGAACAGCCAAGAACAGAATTTCAGCATCTTAATTTTCACTTACATTGCCAGCTCTGTTATGCTCCCCTCCAGTAAACACAAAGCATAATGAAAACACAGTAGAAAAATGTAGCTTCACAAACTGCCCTCTTCTGTCTTCCTACTAACTTGGTACAGATGGAGCTGAACCCACAGTTTGCAGCTTCTACAGAGCCAACAGTAGCAGTACTAGAAAATTAGTAGTACTCAGGTAGTTGCCCATACCCTCATCTAAATAAAGTTCAGCATTACTTAATGAAAAGCAACAGTGGAAATTGTGGGGTTATTCCCCCCTAGAATATTCTGGTATAACACCTTTTATTTATTTTTTTCCCCCCTATCATGTGAAGGGTTGTGCCAAATTGTCCCTTTTTTTTAACTTACTTAGCTGAGGAGACTATGAGTTGCGAGTCTTTGTATGCTATCAGATAGCTCTGATTTTCTGGATTATGCACAGTTACCTAAAAAGAGAAGGAGAACGTAATATTAAAAATAGGAGGGTTTTTCTTTCTCCCCTGAAAGAGAAGCATTCCCTTTCACTACTACCACACTTTATTCAGTTCCTCCTTTCTTGTTTATTATCCAGTATAAACTCGAACTTCTCATTGTCCAGTATTTCCTTGGAGTCTTCATCTTCAAGTAATTAATCAATCACACAAAATTGTGGCACTGAAGATAAAACCCCCTTACCTAGCAGAGTAAGCAGAGAAACCATGGGGAAGAACGTTTTGCCACAGCAGAACCTTGAATCTACATCCTGGGACTACAGTATCCCAAGTGTGTACATGGAACACAATTATACATGTGATATTACTTCTAGGACTTGACATCAAATCCACCTCTGAGAGCTTATTATGCATCCAACCATACCACACAAGTGCTCTGGATTTCCTTGATTGAAATTTGGAAACAATTTTCAGAAACAATAGAAGTTCTTCTCTTAGACTTGCATTGTTTAGTGTGTTTTGATTTTTGTCATCTCTCCCAAGTTTCTATCTTATTACACCACAAACCATCCTTAAGTTCAAATATGAATATTCTAGCACTAAACAAGGCTCTTCAAGGATTGCTTGGCAGTTCCATCTATCAAATTTAAAAGCAGAAAATAGATCTCAAAGTTCTTCTTCCCTTACCTTTGAGAAGGCATGTAATGAGAATTTTTAAGCAGCCACCCTTCAACAATTGTTCATCTTTCTCAGTTTTTGGCTTGTGTTTATACTATCTTTGAGTCTGTCCTTCTATTTTAGTGAAGAAAACAAGTTACCACTGTAGCTATTTGCCCTCTGACTTGGGTTTAAGGTGTTCAGTGAGATTCAATGACCTGTACTCTGATTCCAAATGTCACTTTCTGATATATGGAGATGTGTTTCTAGAACACAATAATGCTCTTCTGCTTGCTTATGGCATCACAGTAAAAACAGTGTAACAAAACACCAAACTCAGCAAAACAAGGCATTGTAGAGAAGCACACACCATTCCTGTCAATTAAGCTCTACAAAAGAACCATGTATTTTGATTCTGTTCAAAGTTCTCAAAGACATTTTACCATCACCATTTACATGTTTAACTGATGACAGGACTACTTCATCTTTCAGGGCAGTTTTCTCTTTCAGCACTTAACCAGATGATGGTTAAAAGTAGTAAGTCTTAACATATACACTGACTTATTGCTTCTAGGAAAATAAATACTGCTTCTGTAACAATCAGCTATTACTAAACACACTAAAGAGTCAAACTCATGCCTTGAGAACAATATCCATAAACAGCAGCCTTTTTGTAGGAACTTAAGAAAAGCATCATGTTACATTTAGTTATTCTTACCAAAAATAAACTTGGAACACAGTACGTACATACAGAACAGTAAAACAAATTTTCAAGTATTTCAGAAACACTGAGAAACAGAAAGTTAGTACAGTCTCTGGAAAAAAAACAACATTATAGCATTATAATGCAACTATATACTGAAAGAATGCACCACTGAAAAGATCTGCTTAAGAAGGGCTTTTTGGAAATACAACTTATCTGCTCATACTCACACTTTCTAAGACCCGTAAACATCTTTCTGCACCCCATAACGAAGCAACCAACTTCTCTTCATTTTCATCACTGCTTAGGTGATCCACACATTCTTTAACTAAACACAAAAAGAAGTTGTTTTCCACTATCAGAAAGAGGTCTTCAAAAGCCAAGTGTACAAACTAACTAGCTATTCAGAGCTGCTATCAACCTTATTTTACAATCTACCTGCAATGAATGCTAGGAAACAATCATGAAGACATGACCAGCATTTTTCTCCAAGCAAATTTAAAAAACAAAGCTTAAAATTTTGGCTTTACAAGTTTGTGATTGTTGCTAGAAATTACCTAACCATGTATTTTATTTTCTCCCACCAAGGAAGAGATTGCCTAGCACATGACTATATTATTCCTTAACTGTAATGGACTGTTTCTAAGCAGAGAAAAGAGATACAGCAAGCACACACTCCACACATTCACCAATCTGAAACCATAACCTGAAACCATGTGCAAGTTGAAGGCTTTCATCTCTCCAGTCCTTCTTTTGTTCTCCCTCTGCTTACTTAAGACCAAGCTTTACTCAGCACCAGAACACATTTTAGAAATGTCCCTTTTCCTACTGTGAGATGCTCAAAAAACCCTGAAATATATCTTTGAAAAAATAATGGAAACAAAATGCCCACCATTTTTTCTTGAAGGGCTGAGTTCCTCTGGGATATTTAGTTAAAAAAAGATTAGGTCTGAATATAATTCTAGAAGACTGTAAAGGAGATTCTGCTCTAGAGTAAGTGTGCTGTATTTGTGTGCTGAAATTACACATGTAGCACAGTAATTGCTTTTCTAAGTTTAAGCCATTTTGAATCTCACACATTACATGCAACATTATACACATTCTATTTAATATTAAAACTACTTTTATCTCCTCATGCAAGAGATTAAAATCACTTATGTTTCTTGATAGTTTGATATTGAATTGTGTACTTTATTTTTAACACATCTAATAATTTTTCTACTTTTAACCACAGAAAACAAACATTACTGAAAGCAAACATCTGATTATGATTATTTTTTCACACTATCCAAGCAGTATCTTCAAAGTACCTTTATCTACAATATGATCCAGACCACCTAGAAGTCGCAGTTCTTCTTTAAACCAGTCCCCAGCTCGCTTTGAGGTGAGAGACAGTAATGTCTCCATTGCCAAATGCCCAGTCTGAAAGAGTTGGGAGGTTCTGGAATTAGTGAAGTCATCACATGCAGCTGTAGCCAATACAACAAATCATATGAATACACGTCATATAAAAACCATAAAATCCAGAAATATAGATTCTGTGTAGAAGAACCACCAGAGGGAGCAAGAACAGACTGAAAAATAAGCATATCTTAAAAAACCAGTACTTATAAAAAGGTATTTTGCATTTTCAAATTTTCCTTATTTCAATAATAACTTAGAAAACCCAGGCAGACCCCTTTCATTTGTTTCTTTTGTTATTAAAAGAAACAAGTGAAGGAAGGAAACTGATGAATCAGCCAGGGAGGGAAAAAACAAGAAAAGGCAGAACGAACACAGCTTCTGTCTCCCAGATACACTGGCTCTGCTGCTTGTAGAACACATTTGCTTCCGACATAGGTATTTTGTGGTTTTCATTTTAAACCCACAGAATAAAGCAATTAACTGAAACACTGTAGAAAATCTTACTCTAGTTACTGATTTCGTTTAAAAATAGGCACATATAGAAAGTCAACTATAGCAAAGATAAGTTCACTCCCTGCAAATGGAAGTTGAAGAGATTTTAGGTGACTATCTTAAATAATCCCCTGCAATGTCTTTAACCAAAACCAACATCATTTGTTAAGCCAAGACCATAATTTGTTCTTCCAAAGGCCTCTAATACAAGGCAAATGCTAACAAGAAAACATTTGTATAGGTATAGGTTTACACCGATGCAAAAGCGACCAGTAGAAATTTCTCTAACACCTGGAAAACACATAGGCAAATCTGAACTACTATAAGCTTAATAAATTCATATATGGTACATAAATACAACAATGAAAGGTCAAAGAAAAACCCATAAGATCTCACTAAAACCAGCTGAGTTTCACCACTCTCAAGTTCCCTTCCCTCCCTGGCACGTTGGATTTGCAGTGCTCCAAGGAGGGCTGTGCTTACTCTGAGCCGGAACACAAGTTCAAACCTCAGCACTTCCTGGGAATAACAGTACTCACCAAGCTTGAGCTCAGGTGATTCCTCTCACTTAACAACCTGAAATCATGCATAATCGAAACCTGATTGATAAAAGCTGATTAAAAACTCTCCTTGGAGTTCTTAACAGCTATAAAAGATTTAGTTAACTTCCTAAATACCTTCACCACAAAAGCTCAAAGGCCACACAATATTTGAAATATGGTGATTAGTTTTCTGCCAAAGGGCAATAAGACTTGCAAAAACTCTCAGGAGAACATAATCTGAAATTTGTACTACTGGGCATTCTTGTTTTTTGTTGTTTTGGGTTTTTTTTAAATAAAAGAACGAAACCTTCTAAACTTTTTGCTTTTCAAGAAAGTAATCCATTACATCCAATTTTTACGTCAATTACTACAAAATTTTAACACCAAAGGCTCAAAACATTAAGCTTTCAGCCTCCTGCTGAGAGTGAAAACCAGAATAACCTCTTTCATCATGTGGAAAGAGAAGCCACTTGTGAAGGTTTTTGTTATGATGCAACAGGGAGGAGCTGGCTACAAGCATGACCTAGAGAAGGCTGTGCTGACTGAGGCAAGGGCCCTTTGCGAATATGAAGGCTCAGTTCTTCAGGTCTGATCATCTTCTAAGCCAGCACAAAAAACCTGAAACAAATTCAACCCACAGAAAACTCTTTCAGTTTCTGGGTTTATGTTTTTAATGTTAAGAGCAGAACCCTTTGCATATCTGTTTGAGTACTCAAAAATTAGCCCAACCTAACTGCTAGACAGTCACACAAACAACATGCTGTGTGGAAAGAGAGAGCCAGTATTGATCATCTTAGCTTGATCTGTGTAAGGTTTGAAAAAGTGAAGGCATAACTGGTTAGGCACAAACTGCAGTTAGCAAAACATTTGCTGCAATTCTATTTCTCAGTGGGTATGTCTGAGTCTGAAAAAGCACAGATCGTTTCTTTAACCCCAGAAGATCTGCATTTTTGTTAGCATCTTCTGCCTGTCGTCTGGTACAAAACAGAGATTACTTATTGTATCTCATGACAGAGATCTATCTGAAAACAGCTTGATCTTCTACATATGAAGTTCATTATTGTCTCAACTTACCATTGCTACTATCTTAAATTGGAAGAGAACCTAATCATCTCATTTGGCTTGCAAATATTCTCTAAACACTATAGAGTCTCTGCTCCTAGATAGTGCAGCTGGGAGGAAACCAGTTTCCATCTGTGAGGTACTAAGTATTCAGTGCATTTACAGTAACAGCTCTAAATAAATTTAAGAAATAGAGCTGCCTCAGAAAAAAACACACCAACACATAAAACAGCTGAAACTGATGGCCTAGGATATTATTACTCTTTACTCATAAACAGCTTCCTCACAAGACAGAGTCCCTTTTGAGATATACCCTCTCCCTTTGAAACCCATGCCTAAGAAAACACAAGAACAGAATTACAGTTCATAAAAAAGCATGAGGCTAGATCAGATTATGAATATGAGAAAAGCTCAAGCAGGAGACAGTAGTCTTTGTGGCTGGATGCTTTAGCAATGAGGAACCTGTACCAGCTGTTCCATGTTAATAAAGGGAGCTGTCTTACATTTTATAGTGCAAGAGATATCCTGGCACTGACAAACTGTGTGCTATGTGAGCTGCCTTCAGTGCCAAAACAGCACTGAAATAAGACTCTGATTATACCAATTCCTAGCTGATCACCACCTAGAGAACAAATTTCATTCTTTGCTGGCATCTTCAGACTGTAAGCCAAAGTGGAGAATATAATCTCAAATTCATTCCTTCTTTGTAGATTTCCAAGGTCAGAAAATTAATGAGCCCCCTACCTGCCCATTTCCTACGTTCATAGAAAGCAAGCCTAAAATTGAAACTTGCAAACAATTCTCCATTGTCACCACAAACTGATCACCAAGATTAAGAATGATGTTGTCAATATTATCTTCCACACCCCAAATTCAGCTCTTGCTATACTACATAATACTGACTTCTCATACCAACTCAGTAATCCCCCTTCCATAGCCAGAACTTGGAGGGAAAAGCCCCAAATTAAACCCTTCCTAAAGTGACACAAAAGTCACAAAAGCTACAAAAGAAAATGCCAGCTCAACAAGGCATATCATCCTTTATTCTAACCAAATATGGAATACAGTCTTGACTGTAGATTACTGGCAGGAGTTGAAACATTAATTTTGGAGATAAAGCTCTAAAAAGCTCCCTTCATAAACCATAAATCAGAAGCTTCTCCCATTGCATATAAGTATATATGAAAAATGGCAAAAATCTAACAAGAATCTTGAAAAGCATTTTTTATCATCCTGTAGTACATTAAGATGATACCAACAGCCACTATACTGAAATATGGTGAACACAAAGACACATTGCTAACTTTTGCCATTTATGACCACTCATCTAGTCAATCTGTCAATCAATTCTTTAAAATACTCTCTTTTAAAAAGCCTTGTAATTTGCCCCTTAGTTTCTAAGCTAGCTTGATGCTAGCATCAAACCATGGCTAAATTTATTTTTAAACAGAAACAGCTCACCCTGCTGCAGCTAAAGGTATTTTCACAAAAAGCAAGTACGTTTGAGAAAAAGAAAAAATTCATCCACATTTATGGTAATCAACAGATCAGCCACCACACCTTGGGCAGGGAAAAATCAGTTTCTGTAGCACAGATTGCTGGGGTTTTTGTAAATGGGAAAACCTGCACCACATTTTCAATTTAACACAAAACACTCTTATTCCCATGCACAAACTCCTATTTTTTTGTGAAAGTACATACAAAATTTAGGCAAAGAAATGGAGTCAAATCATCTAAGCATGGTCTTCAAACACATGGTTATTTAAAATGTTACTTTTTTGGTAATTGCTCCCTGTGACTAGCTACCCTTAGCAAGGGGCAGCAAATGGACACTCAGACAGCTGAAGAACACCATAACTTTACCCTGCTAACAGCCTTTGAAAAAGGAAATTTCAAGTTGGAAGAAGAAAATACTTGCAGTGCATTCATGTATACATCGAATACAAAGTGTCAAAACAACATTGCTGGGAATACGAATTAAAGATGACGCTTACAAGTTCCATTTTTTTAAGCATTCCACAACTCCCAAGGCTTTCCAATAAAAGCATGTTACCCACCGTGATGTTTTCAAGATCGAGATGTTTGTTGTGAACAGTTTCACAGAGTCTCCGAATTTTTTCCTTAATTTTATTCATGTCTTTTTCATTCAGCAGCTTGGCAGAAGAAGCATCCTGTTCCAATTCCAAAAGCCGTATCATTAGGTCTAGACTAGCTCTGTCTAAATCCATGTTCAAACGATCTCTACTCAGGATGTACATCAGCGCTGCTGTACAAAGGGACAAATTCTTCGTGTGGGAGAGAAGGAAAAAAAAACAGTTTTTACTAATCGTTTTAGGCAGACCTTTTAGCATTTTTAATAAACAAGCTGAAAGAAAATGTCTGACAAAGCCCAATCTACACTAGCACTTGCCTAAGTACTCCTTGTACATAGATTCCTTCTAGCAAATTACTAATGCCTTCTCGTAACAAATAAAACTGAGACAAAGCACTCTATATATTTACAAAATCCTAATAGAAAAGCAGGGCTTTCTACTTTTGAGGGACTCGGTGCTGCAGACAGAATAAGAAACAGTACCTCCTGTAACACAGTATTACAGAAGAGACAGATGGCAGGGGAACAAAGTGAAAAAGCACAGGGTACGCAGCAAGGTGGGTGAACGTTCTGGTTTGAGGGGATGAACTGGTGACAGCACCAGAAAATACACAGATCACAGGGACAGTGCCTGCAGGGAGGGGGGGCCACAGCAGGAGTGCCTGGTGACATAAATTACAATTCTGCCAATTGTTTCTGTATGAGGTATATTAAAAATGGAAAGAAACTAATTCTGGGATGTGAATGTTGTACAGCTCAACAGGAAAGGGCAGAATTTCTGTGTCATGGCTGATTAACATCTTGTTTAGAGTTCAGCCAACCACCTAAGCAATCATTAACTGCTGTTTATTTTAGAAGCAACTAACGATCATACTTGGTCATACTAAGCATTATCAGCATTTCCAAGGCAGGATTAGGCAGATGACAGTCTATCAAATGCTATGTTAAAACTCCTTCCTGTCTGAGTCAAGGAAATCCTCAGGTGAATAAAGACTTTAATCTGATCAACTACCACAGATGCATTTGAAGTATTGAAGGAAGGAAGCACAAGTTTTCACATCTACATCTTTCATGAACACAACCTTGAGCCAGGGTTGTTGCTGTGAACATCACTACTCCAACCTTTTATTGCTGCTCCAGCCTTGTCAGATGTGAGGCAGAAAGCAATCTATGCAATTTGTCTACATAGACAGAGTATACATTGTTCTCCCTTAATTTTTATTAACTTTCTCCAATAAGCCCTGCAATTCTATAATTTTAGTTATAGAAAAATTGTTTACTCTTGATTTACTTGCAGCTGGCTTATACTGTAAGAAATGTCAGGTTTCTGGAAGGCTCTGGAAGATTCAGTTCTTTCAGAATGACAGTGATTAAACAGGACACAGGAGCACGTGCATTCCAGAGAAACCAAAGGTTACTCCACTAACCATTGTTCAGCCAATGTGGGACATAAGAAAGCAGTATCTATGAAGAACTATTTTCTAATGACGAGCATTATCTAGGTGACTTTCCTGTTAAAAAAAAAAAAGCCTAAACCCCCTAAAGGAGTTTCTAACAACTAGAAACTATGTTGGAGTTAACAGAGGGAAACTGCTGAATTTATAATCTGGGTTGCTAATATTCAGCCATTTGAAAAAGTCACAGA
The DNA here is from genome assembly GCA_035222235.1 of Margarornis squamiger. Classification (NCBI taxonomy): domain Eukaryota; kingdom Metazoa; phylum Chordata; class Aves; order Passeriformes; family Furnariidae; genus Margarornis; species Margarornis squamiger. The sequence goes on from JAWWTY010000158.1 coordinate 8,160,758, forward strand.
CTGTTCTCAGAACATTACTGAAAAATATTTTACAGATATTTCAGAGTCTGATAAGGGCAATCACTCATTTTGTAAAGCTGTGGACCCAGCCCTTGCCTGTCCCAGGATCCCTTCTTTTCAACCCATCCAGCTTTCCATTATGCAGGGAGAAATGGTTCCCCCTGCGGATCAGCTCTGCCAGCACTTTTCAGACCTGCCATCCAGGTTTTAAAATACCTAAATGTGATCAGAAGGGACCAAGACATGATGCAGAAGGTCTGGGGCTGCAGGGCTGCTGGAAAAGCAAAAAGGAGAGGACTAGCCCTGTGCAACAAGAACCAGGTTCCTGCCACAGCACATGTACAGGAGGGACTCGGGCAAATAGGCCTCCGAATGCTGATGGTGCAACAGGGAAATAGTGATGTTGTGAAAGTAAGGACCTCAGATGTGGATGTTGCCCGTAACACGGAACAAACCTGCTTTAGCTTCATATCAGTGATACAGGTTTTCTAAATCTGGTTTCTCTTAGCCCCTATAAGGAAGTTGGTTTCATCTTGAATGAAACAATTCCACATTTTGCTCTGATCTTCCGTAAGCATTAAATTCACCTGAAAGCTATCTCATGCCCTACCGATACAACACACAGAATTCTGAGCTGGGAAAGAGGGAAAAATTCTTAGTACAACTCATTTTTGATCAGTACCCTAAGAAAACAAAACAGCCAAAGAATCCAATCAATCCCCCCAAAATTGCAGTAGAGGGGCATTTTTTTTCTGGTGAGCTTCCCCCATCCCATTCTACTCCTCAAGACGCGTAAAACACATTCTGCTTCCAAATAAATGTGGACAGAAGAAAAAAATTAAAATGAATAGAATTTGCTCTAGACAGAAATTTTATGGCATATCTAACTATGGATTTGCACTCCATACTTCTACAGAATTCAGGAAAACATCCTATTTGAACATACACTCCAGAAACGGCAGACCATTTACACCCACTCTCATCCTTGTCTTCTCTTGCTTGTTCTATTTATACTCCAGCTTGTGGGAACAGATGGTTATTTTCTAGGGTTCAACACTACATTTAATGCACTTTTATTTTTTTTTTTTTAAGTAATTCACATGCTCAAGACATTACAAAACCACATTTCTGTACTTAACTACTGACAGCTATTGTGAAAATATAGTTTTTATTTTAAAAATTAATACACTTCACAACCTCTACAGAGCAACGCTGAAGAGACAAAGCCAATTAAAAACTTAAGCTTAAACACAAGTCTACAAGGAAACTTTGGTGGAACAAGTAATTTTCATGTGATTATTTTTGGGCATAGCTCAGTAAGATAACTGGTTATTTTGTTTTCCTTGCTGGTTAAAGAAATGCCAACTGCCAATATGCAACTACTATTTTATGCTCCTTATGGAAGTGTTAAGAGTCCCCTCCACCCTCAGCCTATTTCATTGTATCAGAACAATGAATGCTGTATATGCTCATATTTGTTTCCATTAGCAATGTCATTGTGGCAGTCTTCAGATCTCCAAAACACTTGAAAGAAAATACTAACCAAATAATTATGTGTTTTTTCCCCCTCAGTTCTTATTCACTTCAATGGATTTGTGCTATGCTTGTAAAGCCTAGTGTGATTTATTGAGTTGCTTTGAACTGAGATTTAGTGGGGAAATTTTATTCATTTTAAAAAAAATTAAAATCTTACTGAAATAATTAGTGAATGAAAGAGGAGTATAGAAAGACAGTGCGATTATACAGAGAGAATCATGTTAAAGCATATACTGTCAGTAGTTAGTGCACATATATTAGCATTTTCCAGGAGTAGTTTGATAAATCAGTATTTTCATAGTACTGTAAAACCTGTACCAAGAACATACCGTAACTATATTAAAACATCAACTACCAAGTTTTTTTTCCTTGATAAAAGGGAGCATTTCATCAAATACACTGGAAATAGTGAATATAATCAATGCTTTTGCTACTGCAGACTAATAATAGCATACAATTTCCTTTTGAACTGTATGTACTAGTTCTTGGGAAAATGATGGAATAATGGTAACTTAAAATACAGTCAAAAATACACCTAGCAAGCTTGTACACTTTCCAAGGAACTGTAGCTGTCCTCTGCCCATCTCCTGCAACTCAGTGGTGGCAACTGTCCTAAACAGCCTGACAGTACTTTATGTATTTCTAGTATCACTTGGCACTCTTTTGACAGCTCACAAAATAATGAATCCATTGAACCTGGTGCCTGTGATTTACAGTTAGCCATTGCTAATTTTTGAGGGAGATGGAAAATAAGCTATTATTCTAAATGAGTTACTTAAGACTCTACAGCTTTCCCCCCCACCTACAGTAAGATGTCAAATAGCATTTCTGAAATGTCTATTTCTGTGGGTGTAAAGTTTCATTCTGCACTGCATGTCATTCTTCTGGAGCTGTTACAGAAAATAATAAACCTGACTGGATATACAGATCTACTACCCATTTCAAGTAACATCTCGTATGTTCATTTTTTGTAAAAATATCTCAAGGGATACCCCACAGAGGTTGCACTGATAAGAAGGAAAACCCGAACTGCTTCAGTTCAATTCTCAGGCCATGCCACCATAAGTAGTTAAAATTTACTTTTCCAAGATTTCTCATAGAACTCTGCACACACTCAAGGCATCCTACAACTACAATTACAGCAGTGCTCAAGGACACAGGCACAGGATGTGAAAAATTCCCCACAACAGCTACAGAAAAAGTGATAATTCCCACACAAGCAAGTCCAGAGATGAGCACTCAGAATCACCATTAAATATAAGGAGGAAGGATTCCTTTCAAATGTATTGTACTTGAAAGAAATCATAAATATAACAATAATACTACAAGAAAAAAAAAGCTTAAGAGATGACATAAAATAGCAAACGAGTCAGTTTTTTTAAACCCAGCAGCACATAAACAGTGGAAGAGGAATTTGTCATTGGAACACAGATGCTCTCATTTTTCATTCCACTACAGCTTTTCCAAATGGAGCCACTGATCCCAGATGCACACGATACCGGAAGCTTAGCCTTGAACTTCAAGTACACAAAATCCATGCACAGCAGACAGATATCAACAAATGAACGAAACAGGCAATGTATCCATACCTGGTGGTGCTGGGAATCATCCAGTGTTTTGAAAACCATGGCTACCATCCCATGTGCTCTCAGATGCATTCGGAAGCTGGGCATGGCGCACTTGGTCGCCAAGCTGATTACACTGAAGGAAATTAATTCTGGATTAAAACAACTGAAATGACCACACTCAAAAAAAAGGCAGACAAACAAGTCCACAACAAAGGACTGACCATATGCCCTGACAAAGTGTCTTCTAAAATTCGCACAAGGCAAGTTTGTAATTGGTGAACAAAGCAGTGTTTTACTCAACAGTTAGTTATCAGCACTAAACTCTGTCTGCTTTATTTTAAACTTGGCTAAAACCAGGACTTGAAAGGGCACCCTGAACTTTCTGCTTAAACAAAAAACAAACCAACAAAAAAGCTAAATTTCCAATGTTAAATTGAAAGTAAAACATTTATGGATTAAGCGGGAAGCTCTGATTTAGAGACGTGGGAGAGCTTATTATGGACCAAAGCAGTATCAGAAACTGTCAACTTCCCCTGCCATCTGATGGTTATCTAATTGACTGACTAGTCCCGCTTATGCCTGACAGTACTTTAACATTCAACTTTTTTTCTATTTATTGCTGCATTTATGATTGACAGAAACACTACAGAATTCAGAAAAAATCTGACAAATATATTAGTCTAATAATCAGTGACCAGCGTAACACTTCATTTTGGAAACAGAACCCTTCCCCTGGCCTTATCAGTGAGCTGTCATTTCTAGCACAGTGGAACACAGCAACTATTAAAAATATATTGCTTTTAAATGTGCAGTACTGTGGGAGTGATTCTGCAATCAAGTCTTCCACGACTGCTGAGGAATCTGACTGTAAGAGATTCACACAGTAAGGTGTTTAAAGAACAAGGGGCCTTTCTGCCTCCACTCACAACAGCACCCGTTAGAGCTTACCTACCAGTTTTTGATTCTTTTACATCTATTGCTATCCTTACACACTGATTTTCTTTGGAAAAACACTTTTCTTTTAATTTGTTAACTGAAAGAAAAGATTTTTATGGCGTTTATACAAGTTACATTCCATTATAGAAATTTGGAAAGTAAAGAATTCAGTTTAAGATCTTATCAAATTTGCCATATGAGCAAATTAAGAGCACTCAATATGAAAAACACCCTAAACTGTCGTTATAGTAGTAATTCATCCTTATCATAATGTATATACAAACTGGATAACAGTTCTTGTATTTATACTCCAGAAAGAATACTCATTGCTAGTTTCTGAAGAACAAAGAATACATTTTAAAATAACTCTTAAAGGGATATAAAGCTTTTTCTCAGCCATACGCAAACCACAAATGAAGCATTCCCATCACCTGTCTCTACGGATTCAAATTTTACCTTCTCTATTATTTCAGTTTTACTGAACAGAGAGGAAAACTTACAGGTCTACAAAAATATTATTACATTGTTATTATATTTAACATTATTATAACTACTTTTATGTCCAGGGAATGGACACCAATATTAATTCACAAACTTTTTCCAAGCAAGACTAATGTTTTTCATACTAACTTCACAACAATGCGTAACTTGAATATTCAGAGTGCAATGGGTAGTCAAAGACAACTGAAGGAAGCTTCCAATTACATTGAGGCCTCAGTATTTCCAGTGGGTGCTGGCTCTGTTGTTTCTCCACAGAAGATAAAGATCAAACAGTTGAATTTTAACAGTATCTCAGTATTACACTAGTTCTAGAATATCATCAGCAAATTTTCCAGTCTTAGGGATTTTATTTTAGAACTGAATTTCGCCTTAAAAGCAGAACAGACATGATACATAAGATTGCACTAAACAAAGAAAAATTACCAGAAAATATTTTTTTTTAATTTATAGCAAGGATAACAAGTGAGTCAGAGATGTCTCTTATTGTACAATTTTCTATTTCATCTTTGCAGTTATACTGCTTTTGATTATTCACAAAATACCATCTGGATCATTATTTTCAAATTTTATTCTTCATAGCAGAAGTGCCAGGTAAATGGCAATGACATTTTAAAGCATGGTCTCTTCTCTGATGAATACTTAATTCAGCACTGCTCAAATATAAGTCCAGTGTTTTATATTATGATATCTTACCTAAGGCAACGTGTGTTTAGGGGCTGATTGCTCTTCAATCCACTTAGCAAGTACTCAATATCATCTGTGAACTCTTGATTTTCACCAAATTCCACTACATCATTGAAGTGCTTTACATGCTGAACAACAGTGTATAACTGGAAAAGACAAATATTTTGACCTAGGTAAGTTGCTCTTGGGATTGATCATAATCTTAATAAACACAGTTTAAAAAAAATCTATTCAGTCTTAAGTGCAAGGAAATGTTAAGAAGTTAATGAAGGCCATTCAACTATTTACATAATATTATTTTTAATAGGAAAGCCAAATTTCATTTTGACACTGTTCCTTCAGTGCTTAGGATTACTGATAATTCTTTATCTTAAAAATTTGTTAAGAATACTTACTTCTTTGTCTTCTTTCCTACATTTCAATGCAGTTACTATCTCTTGATAGGGCTGAGTAGGTATTGTCACAGTTTTTATCACTTTGGGAGGTGGTGCAGGAGCCTTAAAAACTCCATCATCTTTATGAATTGCCTCCTTTGAAGATAGCCTTACCTATTAATAAGAAAGTGCTAAAATGGGCAGATGTTTTGAGCACGCAAACATACACTAAACACATCAGGAAACAGTACAGGTGTGCAATTGTCAAACTCACATTTTGGGACTATTTAGTCCTTGCCTTACACTACCAAGATGTACCTAAGCTGTGTGATAATGTACCTACACTTACATAAAAAAAACCCAAAAAAACATTTCCAAGTATCACAAAAGCTCCAGTAAAATTCTGAAACTAAAAAGAGAAGACAAAAAAAGTCTTTTATACTAGTTCCTTAAACTTAAGGGTAAGTAAACCAACCGAATTCGGTGTTTAAAAACATTTAAAGTTCGTAGTACCATAAAAAATGCCACACAAAGAATTGAGAGGCATGGTGCCTGCCTCAAACAGATTTAGTATGCACTTGTAAATTCATGGTATTCTTTGTACACAGGCCTTACTCCTATTTGTGCTGTTAAAGATTTTAGGAACAACACATCATAGCACACAATACAGCAAAACCTGTTCTGAACTTACAACAGGCAGGAGAGAACTTGACAGTAGGTCTAGAATAAGGAGTGAGAGGTCTCCAGACCTCTCAGGCAACTATTACAGGCTTCTCCTCAACCTACTTTGCTGTATTAGTTTGAGGCTACTGTAAGCTTAAGTGCCAGCTTATCTTCACATTACTACTTTGGCACAAATTCAGATATGAAGACAAGCTACAGAACACAGGGCATACAGGAAAAAGACCTCGAAATGCCAAATTCTAAATGCCCAAGTGCTAGTGCCAGTGGTCATTTACTTACCCTCAGTCTCTCAGTAACATCATGTACTTAATTTCCTTACATAGAAAAATGAGAATATTTTTAAAGCATGACTGAAAAAATAAGAATTAATATGCAGGTACAGAGGATGGATGAACTGTTACTCTCTTCAGGGGGCAGCTGGAGAGGAAGCCTTCTTGTACGTTGTACATTGACAGTCAAAATTAAAGCATAAGCCCAAACAAGCTGCTATATTAATGGAGTATTCTTTACATTCTGCCTCTATCACTGTGTGGCATTTCAGTATTCGCTCACTTAAGCACCAGTGGCAAAATGCTAATAAACCACCCTGAAAAGCTGGTTTGGAGCATGTACTGGAGGACTCTGATCTTATCAGTCTGTGAACACAGGAGATTCACTGAAGTATCTCATCCAAGTCTTGGTTAATGGCTGCCCCTTCAAAGCCAATTCCCAGGGAGCTTGGAGAGGCCATAAGAGAAAGCACTTGGTGAAAGAAGTTGGCATGCTATCGGTTTCTCACCACAAACCTGAGACAAATTTATCCCAATCTTCAGGTAACAAATGTCTACAGAAATTAAAGAGGCAGGATCATCTGCAGAGCAATTGTGCAGGATCAAGGCTCATTCACCTTGTAAATTTAGCACATGTCATTTACACGCATGTAAATCAAGGTTAAAAAAAGTGACTGAAGTAACTCCAGAGGTATATCTTAACATAAGGAGCATATACAAATTCCCCTGACTGGTTTGTTCAGCCAAACCTCTGCCCTGTTTCTGAATTAATATTTGATGGTTCCAGTTACAAAGTGGAGTTCTGAGAGCCGACAAAAGTGCCTGAATGAACAAGCGATCCAGACATTTTCCTAGGCTGAAGAAGTTATATTCAAAGTCTGAGAAGACTCAGACAAAATCTGCCCTTAAGTCAGCTATCAGTGTGCTTTACAAAAATCAGTATCAATACAAAGATTCAGTAAGCAACAAAAGTTTCAGTTCAAATATATGTAACTTAAATTGTGAAAGGGGTTTAAGAAAAACCCAGGGCTGAAATTTCTGCGCTCTCCTCAAATTCTGGTAGAAATGGTTATTTTCAAAAGGGTCATCTGCATTTTCCAGGCTTAACATCCAAGGCAGGCTCTTCAGAGTACTGAGGAGGCAACTTAAACTCACCACAAATCAAAGAGGCAGTAACAGAACACCACATAGAGAGGGAGAATTTAAAATAAATAAATAGAAACAAAACCCAAAAATGCTACCACAAACTGGTGACAACAATAAAAGCTGAAGACTTATCATTGCAAAAATATCTACTTTCTGATTTACTGTTCTCAGGCAAGTACTGTCAGCAAGGCACCAAATAAAATGTGTTTTACTGACAATGTAAAATGCTCTCTTAGCATAACCAGTAACAACTTTCACACACATAAGCCCAAGATCCTGAATTTTCAGGGTCTTAAAAGAGTTAAAAAACAATTACCTCAAGCCTTGAAACAATCACTGACTTTTGAACAAAGAACTTCTAGAATGGTTTTCACCTCTTGTCTGTTTTGTAGACATGCTTATATGCAATATGTTCATATCAGCATTTCTGACTGTACACAGAAAATGTTATTTCTTTCACAGTATCTAAAGACTCAAGTCAGCAACTGACATCACTCCGTTAGAATGGGAAAAAAATGAACTATCTCTTTTTAAGTTTTTCCTTTTCAAGCTGCAATTTGCTGATTTCTATGGTTAGTAAGTTAATCCTAAGGGTTCTCTCAGAAGACAAAATGGAGTTCATGGTTAGAAAGCTTAAGATTAGGGAACATGAAGTATTTTTTTGGTAACTGCATATTGAAGTGATATGGAAGATTCCACTCTAGAGCATTTTCAATGACAATTTCTTTTCCATCAAATACCCAGTGGCTCACATCACAAAGTGGACTTCATTCTGAATTACTGTGATATTACCAGATAGCAAGAACTTGTTTTTAAAAAAATAAAAATCAGTGATTATTAAAAGGAAGTGTAGTAACCTTGAGAAAAAAACAAATCTACTTACTGGGACACTGGGAGTTTTCAAAGCTGGTGGTGCTGGCAGAGCCTCTGATTCTGGCTGGTTCCAGTGTCTAGCGTTATACACAGCTTTTGTGGGAGACTAAAAGATAAAAATAAAAGTTATTATTTAAGTAAATTACTGATAATCACTATACATTTCATAACCTACTGTAGCAATAATGTAGCCAAACAAGGAAAATGAGCTTCATTTTTCCCCCTTCTGTATTCCCAGAAAGACAAGTTCTCAACATTGTATATATATCAGAAAACCAGACCGACTTTGAAGCATCTGAAGGTTTTAAAGACATACAGACTCATTCAAAAGACAGAAGACATGATATGTACATATTTAAAGAATTTTTCAGTTGTTCTATCTTTAAAATTTATTCAAAGGCAGAAGGTCTGCAACCTTCCTATAAACAAAACCAGACAGCTCTTGGGGAAAAAAACATGCTAGCAAACACTATGTCAGTAGAAATATGACTAGTTCAGAATCAAAATGCAGAACTGATACAGACTTTGATGACTGGAGGAATAGAAACACTCAAATGAAATGCCTTAATCCATATTAATAAATTAAGAAGCCTTTTCTTTTTGTCTTGCTCAAAAATGTGTCAAGGCAAACCAAAATGCATCAAAATTTACTGTCCTTGAATTTCTGGAAAACATAATATAATTCTTAGAGAAAGCAAAGACAGAGCTGTATTTCTAGCATTTGAGTTTACCAAACTATGTGCATAATAATATTCCAGACTAATAAACCACTACAACTTTCACAATAACCTAACAACAGCACTTATACAGCGTTTTAAACATGAAAAAGTAACTTAAAAAGAAGTTGGACAGTAAAAATATTTTTCTGCCAAAATATTCTGTTTCAACTATTTAGCCCAAATACAGCTCCAGTACAGCCCAGAGGGGCTACACGAGGCAAGCCCGGCAGTACCAGCCAGGGACCAAATGCCACCCCCAATGAAGCATAAGAAGGTGCATGTTAAAACCTCGAAAGCAGATTTTGTAAGTCAAGGGTGTCTGTATTACTGGAGAGCAAAACTCCACTGTGCTGCATCCTTCCGTACTTCAAAAGAGAAAGCCCTGATTAAGACAATTTCAAGGAATATAAGCAGAATGAAAACCACTATGAGTTCTCAGGGCCTGAAAGACCTGTCAAGCACTAAATCATTCTAGATTCCAGCCAAGAGAAAAGCCTCTTTCCCTCCTAGAGTGTGCCTTGCCGTGGTCATGAGAAACAATTTAGAAGGACTGTTCCATGATGTTTTTAAAGCAGTGCTCGTGCACCATTCAGCAGCATGCTACAGTAGTTAAGTTTCATCCATTTTTCCAAGGAAGCTCTTTTAAAAAATACAGGTTCAGCTCAAAAAGTCAAACTGAGGAGCCTCACTGCTGCTACAGTTACAAGACGACATCTGGGCCCACAAACAGGAAGAGTGTGCCATACAGACCCTTATCTAAAAAAACTTAACTGATGAAAAAATGGTTCACTTTTTTTCTCCTAGACGTTTCAGAGCAGCAAATTTTTACCCAGAATGACTATGGGTCTGCAATGAAAAAAGGAAGGACAATTGAGTAACAAAGAATTATATATTTTTTTTTTTAATAAAGAAAGAGGCAACTTTCACAAAGTCTGTAATGAAGAAAACACAAACTCAACAGTATTTTTTAGATACCCACCTTCTTTTTTTTCTTCTTGAATTACTCACAACTGTTCCACAATTTATCTCAGTGCATATTTAAGATGGGAAGAGAAGCTGTAAGGTCCTGGGTGCCCTATCCTGGTATATGGGATAATTCAAGGAAATAACACACTCTGTCAAGTAACCTGCATGGAAGTTCAGCATATCATAGAATCACACACTAGTATGGGTTGGAAGGGACCTTAAAGATCCTCTAGTTCCAATCTCCCTGCCATGGGCAGAGACACCTTCCACTACCCCAGGTTGCTCAAAGCCCTATCAACCTGGTCTTGAATACTCCGAGGGATGGGGCATTCACAACTTCTCTGGTCAACCTGTTCCAGTGTCTTGTCACTCTCTTGGTAGAGAATTTCTTCCTAATACCCAATCTAAACCTGCTCTTTTCCAGCTTGCCTTCATATTTAAGCTACTTCAGCCCTCTCATCATCTTTGTGGCCTTCTCTGGACTCATTCCAACAGATCCATGTCCTCCTTATGTTGGGGGGCCCCACAGCTGGATGCAGGACTCCAGCTGGGGTCTGTGACAGCAGAGTAGAGGGGGAGAATCAACTCCCTCGACCTGCTGGCCACAATTTTGTAGCCCAAGACACAACTGGCTTTCTGGGCTGCAAGTGCACATTGCCAGCTCATGTCAAGCTTCCCCTCAGGGCTGCTCTCAATCCATTTTCCATCCTGCCTGTATATTTAATATCAGTTTCAGTTGATGCATAGTAATTCTTAATCTTGCAGGGAAGCTGAACTACTAAAATTCTGACAGCAGTGTACTGCATTACAGCTGCCAGAAGTCCTGTTAGCATAGGATATTCTTTATTAATAGCCCCAAATCTCAGTTATAGTCTCAAACTATTCTATCCCTGCTTAAAGGATACTAATATATTAATATTCCTGAATTTCCTGTCTGAGAGCTACATGCTGCACAGCAGCTTTTCAGGTCTCTGCAACAGCGGTGTCAGGCTCAGCACACTCCGCAGCAAGGAGATGCAACCCACACAATGGGATCCTACATCTGTGGAATTCTTTTAGCAACATGAAGAAACAGTGGGGGCACAGACCCACACAGGCCCTGCTGTGAGACTCCCATAAAAATGGAAGTTCCAGGAGAAAGCACACCATGCTTGGGACACAAAGCCTCTGCCTGCACCCACCTGCATGCTCCTTGTTCTTCAGGCCTTGTGCTCCATGATGAGCCAAACACAGCACAGGGGGAGCAGAGTCACATACTAACTCGTCTTAGCAAGGTAGCAGCGGGGCTGGGCCCTTGCTGACCATGCAACAGGAGTGCCTGCAGTCTCAGCCTGTCCAAGTCCAGCACCTCTGCTGCACACACATGGACACAGAGAGGAGGCACAGCCACAGAAAGCAAGCTCAGTGCTTTGGTATGGAGTAAGAACAAAGCACACAAACAGCTGTGCCAGCATAGTCAAAAGGTCCACGCAGCATCAGAGTGTTTTCTTCAGCAGAGAGCAACAGCTGATGCGTAGGAAAGAGTTCAACAGGGCAAACAGATAAAACCAAATTCTTTCTAAATACTCAGGGCTCAGAGGCTTCCAAAGATGGCATGCTTTTTATTTAATAGTCAAAAATGGGCTTTTCTTCCCTGATTTTCCTAAATCCCTTACTAAATCAAAAGCTAGGGCATCTCAAAGTGTTTTGTGACATGGCACTTTACAGCTTGCTTAAGCATTACCAATGCAGTATAGAAAAAAAAACCGCTACAGTTTATGTAAGAAAACAAGTAGTGCCACCAATAAATGCTCACTCTGAGAAACATGGATATTTTCATTTAATAATCCTCTTGTAAAAGAATCAAGTATCTGGAAATAGAAATAATTTTACCTCAAATACCTATGGAAAATTAGTTTTAGCCACCACCCCTTGTAGTATCTTCCACTTTTAGAACACAACTGATCTAAAAAGTGATTAGGCCTGTGATTCCATGCCTTCCCAGTAACATTTCCTTAGACAGAAGACACTGATCCCCAGCATCCCTGCCTCCTCATATCTAGTCAGTCTCACACAGATTGCACATACCTCTACTACCAAACACATCTGCAAAAATCCAACATTGCTTTCCAAAGAAATATTTTCTAATCAATTCTAACACATTATGCAGACTTTGGAGTCTCTCTTACAATTCACATGGGCTTCGACATGCCAAATACATCCCCTCTCTACAACCACCTCTTAAAGTAACCTACACATTTTCCCTCACAACACAAAATTCAAGATGAATTTCCCAAACAATTGCAAAGACACTGTGCCAATACTGATCACCCAGTAACCAAAAGGTTGGTTTGTTTGGTTTTGGTGGTGTTTTTTTAAGGAAACTCAAATGCTTGTGATAACAAGCTTCTCTGAAGAAGCAACACGGATATTTTAAGCAGCAGTAATTTAAGAAACTGACTTACCTTCTCTTAAAGACAAGAAAACTTTGCAATTATTCAAATAAAGCAGATTTTTCTTTAATAATTCCTTCTCTCAAGATTAACTTAGAGTTGATGCAAGTGGAAGCACATCACTCCTTTGAATTCTGTGTTCTTAGGGCAAATAAGTTGTGCAATATTAATCAGCTGTAAGAGCTTCTGCTGAATAGCAGAACAGTTTCCTTTTTTCGTATGTATAGAACTGACAGCTGCTTACACAGAAATGCATGTCTGAAGGAGTGCAAATATTCCAGGGAGGGTATAAAGCATATGGCACTGTGGGACTCTGCATGTGGTTCTCTGGGGGTGAGTGGAGATGCAAAACCAGAACTAATGCCAAGGATTTCATAAAATGCACAGAGCTGTCACTTTTATAAGATCATCTCCAAATGGCATCAACTATGGGTCATGCTTAACCTCCCATCCCTGAAAGCCTCAAAGCTGAAATTTTCAAGAGCTGGCACTCTGCACATACTGATGCAGCAATGCCTGCCATTCACAGATGTAAGAATAGCAGAAAATAAGAGCCAGGGATATGAGTCACACAGATAATATGAGCAAAACGAGAAAGACAGCATCTATTTGCAGGCAAGAACACTTTCCAAGGTAGAAGACAATGGCAAAAGAAAACCCAAGAACATTTTTAACAGATATACTGATAAATGCATTGTTTATATCTGAAATGCATTCAGTAACACTGTATCCCAGATGCTTGTCAAAATTTACAAGTTCCAAAAAAAAAAACCATTAAAGAAAATACATGATTTACCACTCACTATTCATAATCATTAAGAATACTACTCTGTCCTGCACATCTCACTTTGAACAGGAAGAAGGTAGCAAGCATGCCATGCAGCACAGAACTATTCCTAATGGGCTGTTTCTTTTGAAAAGCGAAAGGAATGATCATCATTCAGAGCAATGAAAGAGAAATTATGCTTCAAAACAGGAAGATGGAGTATCAATTCACCATAGGCTAAGCCACGTGCATAGAACAGGAAACAAAGTTAATTTGGATTCCAGTTAAGATAGCAGTTTCCAACTCAGTTTAAAACCAGAAGCAAACCTGAACCAAGTAATTCTTCCGGTGCTGAAAATATGAACCAAATCTCCATTATTTGGATCACAGTAGCAGATCAGTGCCAATAAATCACCTCTGGGTGCCATGCATCATTTAAATATGAGCTGCTATACCACTTAAACACAAAACACATTATGCACACACATAGCCAGACAACTACAAGCTTTGTCAGACAACGTTGAAGAGTATCAGTAGCAAACAATGAGCAGGGGGAAAAAATGTCAGTGCAGCTTTTCTTGCATCAAACTTGTGAAGAACTGCAAAATGCTATTTTTTTTTCCTCAAACCTCAAAAAGAGGCCCACAGGTCACAAGACAATGGATCAAATACCCAAATGAAATATGAAAACCGAACTTGAAGAAACAGTATGGTTTGATATATGTGAGATTAATTCTTTAACTGATGATGTTTCGCATGCTGAGCGCACTCAGACCTAGTCAGCTCAGAAGCAGAAGCCATATGGTTATGGTCACTAATTTGGCCTGAAACCTATGTTAAGTCTAACTGAAAGGGACAGGGTACCACAGTTCAGGCACATCAGCACAATACTAGAAACGTAACATTTCAATCAAGAGAAAAGAAAAACCTGTATCCACCTGCAAGAAACTCCACTGGCAAAACCACATCCTAGTACAAATCATTCAGACCAAACTCTAGCCCTCTTGGTTGCTAAAGGCAGAGAGACACCACAGAGACACACTTCCCCCCACCCCGCTGCCCCGTTAATTCTAATCTACCCAAAGGGTATCAATCTCCTAAAAGGAAAGCCTTACAAAATTGCAACTGCAATGAAATTCCAGAGGTCACATGGCTGGGGTGTGTGTACACCCACATAAGCATTTCCATTCAGATCAGCAGAACACTGTGCAAATAAATCTCCCAGATGTCCTCAGTTGCAACATTGGGAGGTTTGCATCACAGAGTCTGAGTACACTTACCTGATTCCTTTCCCATGCAACCAAACTTCAGACAGCACTACCTCATGCCAGCCATTATTGGGCATTGCCTAAATCAGCTCAGAAAAAAGCTAACCCAAACGAAAAACTTTGCAGTGTGTAATGAGGACACCAGGCCCTCAAACCAACCACTTCATCCCCAAGACGTGCTCATGCTGCACTGTGCAATTATCTAACGTACATCAAGTCGTAGAGCCGAGGGAACCAACCATGCCCATACAATACACGGGAGCTGTGAAGACAATTTTGCATATTCATCTGCATGTAAATTAAGCTTCCACTGGCAAATGACACTGGTACATTTTCATCTCTGAGTGTTTTTCCCATTTTAGAACTTCCTACAGTACTAGGGCCTTGTGCAACGTAACATTTACCCTACACAGCTATCCTGCATTGCCAACTTACTAAAACACTGAGTTAATTACTGGGAACTACAAAACTGGGGGGGGGAAGGGCATGTGTGTGGAGGGAATATGAGGATGCAAGAGAGAATTTATTTTCAAAAATATTTTAATGCATCTTTGCTTCTTGCCTAAGAGCTCATACCAGTAGGAGCTGGAAGTATAAAATGCCAAGTTTTCACTGTGGCATTAAATATTTTTCATTCAACTTCATTTTCCTGCTTCCTGAAAAGCCTAGGAACACACAGGGAGAGAAGGATTTCCACACTTATTTTTCATTTGTTCCTCTCATCTCTGTAAGGACTAAGCCTGTTAGCTCCATCTTGCACTTCGCATCCCTACCTTCCCAGACAAAGCTGTTAACAACTCTGCTGGCACTGCAGAGAAGACATGTCCTTCCAAAAACGCTGCTACCACAGTTCTACCTAACAGTTGCACATGGAGGATGCAGGAGGAAGCAGTTTTGCCAGGCTGAAGGATCTCAGCTCAGCATCTACCAGAACACACCCTCTTGCCCACAGTTCAATATGGAAGAGTGGGAAGAAACTAATTTTGATTAGAATCGAATTACAATTTGAAGTTAGGAGACCAACTCCTGGCATCCACTTTCACTCTGAAATGGCTTCAAGGTGTTATGTCACAACTGAATTCAGTAAAAGTGCAGTGGCTACTTCACTCTTCAATTTAGGTGACTAATCTAAAAACCTGCCAGTCCTGATTAGTATCCTGCTTACTAGCTTAAACAGTATGAATTGGTTTTGGTCTCCTTACATTAATAATAATTTTTTAAAAAATCCCTAAATGGTATTTGAAAGCCAGTACTAAATAAATATGCTTACAGAAAAATTTGGTTTTGCAAAGGTTAAGTGAAATAATAATATCAATATGACGTTGTGTTTTTTAACAAATCACCTATTTAATAAACAGATTTATTCTTACCCTTTATCATACTTTTTCCTTTTTTTAAAGTTGATTTTTATTCCAGCAAAACAAAAGTTGCTTACAATATACAAGCTGTTTCTAATTGGTTGGCACTCAGAACAGCTCATCTCTCGTGCATCATTCCAACAAACAGTATTTGTACAAAAAACCCACAAAACCCACTTCAATTCAGGACTGGGGAAATGATCTGCCAGAAGCACCAACTAGCAAATGAAAGGAATGTACTGCAGAAGCAGCAACATGCAGTCACAGGTTGTCAGCTCTGCCCAGCACTCTTTGTCAATCTGCTGACAGACAGACCAGAGGCTCAGCACCGAACTGACACCAGCCAGAGATGTCACAGAATATTTCCAGTGTCAACATTGTTCGACTCCTCAACAGAGTCAAAACAGCATATGCCAACTAATCTTTCCTACTAAAAACATGCAATTTTGACTTTGTAAATTAGGATGCAAACAGCAGCTCAATACGCTTAATTATCAGCAGTTAAATATCACTGAAAAATGCTTTATTACAACTGCTCATCCTTTTCGTAGGACACTCTTTTCCTAAAAGTTATGCAAGATAAAGACAAGCAGTTCTTTCTCAAATTAGCTCTGGCCAGTCTACTCTGATCCTATCATTAAATGTCTGGACAGGGCTCTGACTGATAAGAGCAAAAGTTTAGAATCATGATTCCATTGCTGCTTTTTCAAGACTATTTACTTAAAATAAGCTAGAGAAAAATAATTAAACAAAACCACCTAGGGCTGTGCACTTAGGAGAGGCTAATCTTCACATATTTTAAATCTACAAAGACAAAAAAATGAAGAAAAATATTAAAAAATTTAATTCAGGAAAATGCTAATTCATTTGCAGGTCAGCAAAAAGAAATGTTACTTGCAGGCTGTCTTTGATAAACATCTACTGTAAAGTATAATACAAGCTAAGTGGAAAACTACAGACCAGAGCTCAGCCTAGTTTCTGTGCCCTCCCACGCACACGTCAGTGTCACATTAGCCCTAAGACTACTTAGCCAACCCAGAGCCAGGCATGGGTTTGTACTTCTTTAATTTCAAAACACTGTCAAAGATCAGGTATAAGCATTTCATCTTGAACTTCGAAACAAATGCTGTGTCAAAATTAAGTGGGACTGATATTTATAGTTCCTTCCGGTCATCATGAAGCACCAGGGGAAAAAGTTTATATCAACCTGCAAAAGATCTCATTTATACCCTTAAAGCATGCATTACTGCATGTTACATTTGCAATACTGCAAATCCTATTAGGAACCACAGGATCACATGTAAGGTTTATTTTCAAGTATTGATAGTTTCTCACAGTGCCTAAAATTTGTAACAGGAGTATGGCAACTCAAGGAACATAACCTACTCATGGAAAAAAACCTGCCCATAGGACAAGAAAGATGCAATTAAATAATGAATTATGGACTAGCTGCAGATCAGACTCCAGGTAAAAAAAAAAAAAAAAAAAAAATACAAAACCAAAAACACTTCTCCTGGTTCAGCATTTGGTAACTGGAAATAAGCGCTCTTTACAAAGTAGTGATTTAACATTTCTTTCCAACTGACCTGTTCAAAAACTACACTAGGAAACCTTGCAGACATTTCTGTACTTTGTTGGGTACAGAAGTTATTCTTAAAACTTGAATAAAACATGAAAAGCAAGTTACAGGGTTATGACTAGATCAAGTTTTTATCTTGGATACCAAGTTCAGCAGCAGTCTGTTGGCTAAGCCATGTCTGAATTCAGCAATGATTTCATTCATGTATTCGACACTACTGTCATGACTAACTCTACTAATGTCACTTGATCAAAGTACTGCGTGTAATCCCGCTAACGCCAGCTCTGTTTAGTGAGCATTTCTCAGTTGCAATGTTGACTTAACCAGGTTAAGACAACTTAATCTCTCTTCTTGGGTTCCTCTGCTGAGGAGGTACAATTGTTTACAGTCTCCCAGTGAACGGGACTGAGATTTATGCTAAAT
Organism: Margarornis squamiger; assembly: GCA_035222235.1. Lineage (NCBI taxonomy): Eukaryota > Metazoa > Chordata > Aves > Passeriformes > Furnariidae > Margarornis > Margarornis squamiger. Next base: position 8,178,840 of record JAWWTY010000158.1, read on the forward strand.
GTTTCCTTTTTAGTTAGTTTTTTTTATGGTAATACACAAGGTTGGGAAACCGAAGGAACAAGAAAACAGGAACAAGCAGGTGGAGCAAAAGGAGAGCAAAAGCAGCATAACCAAATGCTTCTGCCAGTACTTTTTTTGTTTCAGGCAAAACCAGCCCTTATAAAAAGGGAAGGTTTTGTTAGGTTGGGGGTGTTTTTTTTGGTGGTTGTTTTTTAGTGCCTAATCCAAGACTTCATCTTTTTCTCACAAATGCATTCCACACTAGTGGAACAACTTTCAAGCAATGTGCCTGTTAGAAGTACCGTTCGGAAAATGTTCTCAGGCACAGCAGAGGAAGACAGGCACAGCAAGCACCAAAAGCAAAAAGCAGCCACTAAGGAGCACGGGGCTCTGACATAGCAATGCAATCACAGAGCTCCATGGCAAGTACTGTGCCTGTCAATTAACAGCTAAACAGCAATAATAGCTATAACTTTGATCTAGCATATCCCAATCAAGCCTGCCATTATCTCAAACCCTTTGTGCCCCATGTTGGGTGCCAAAAGGACTGTCATGGTTTAACTCCAGCCAGCAACTAAGCCCCACCCACCCACTAGCTCACCCCCACAGTGAAATGGGGTAAAAGTGAGAAAACTCATGGGTTGAGATAAAAGACAGTTTAACAGGGAAAGCAACAGCCATGCACGAGATCAAAACAAAACAAGGAATTCATTCACCACTTCCCATGGGCAGGCAGGTATTCAGCCATCACCAAGAAAGCACGGCTCCATCACACCTAGCAGTTACTTGGGAACACAAACACCACCACTCCAGAAGTGTTCCCCCTTCTTCCCCAGCTTTTATAATGCTGTCTCATATGGTCTGGGATATCTCTTGGGTCAGTTGGGGTCAGCTGTCCTGGCTGTGAACCCTTCTCAACTCCTTCCGCACCCTCAACCTCCTCACTGGTGGGGTGAGGAGCAGAAAAGGCCTTGGCTCTGTGTAAGCTCTGCTCAGCAGTAATAAAAACATTCTTGAATTATCAACTGTGTTTTCAGCACAAATTCAAAACAGCCCCATAAGAGCTACTCTGAAGAAAAATAACCCTATCCCAGCCCAAACCAGGACATACAGGAAACTCCATGGTCTAGTACTTGAGCAGCCCAAAGAAAACACCGTGATAATCAAGTTGGTGGCAAAGAGGTTTTTCCACACTTTTTCCTGTACAACCCAACATGTGCACAAGAGGAAGAAAAAAGCACACTCACTGTGTACATGTGGGAATGCAGACTCACAAACCAGACAGGTTTTCTAGAGCTAAGACTTCAACAAGTGAATTTAGAGAAATTTCTCCAGGCATAGAAATACAAGAGAGTAAGAAAAAAACTTAAGGTGGCTTACATTCATTTATAGGCATTCCAATCTCATTCCAAAAGTGAATAGTTAAGGGAAATACACACATTTCAACCGAAGTCAGAAGTCATTAAGAAATGAATTAGCATTCAGATTAGTTTTAAAGTCTGAACAGCAGTCTGCCAATCACTGGCATAGGCTGACCATGCAGTGAGTGCTTTCTTCTTCACCTAACCAATCGTAAAAAGTGTGTTTCATACTCTCAAGAACATTTATGTATTTCATAGGTGCTAAATTGCATTCTGTCAATAATAGCATGGCAGCTTCATAAGATATACTCAGTGAGAAAGATAACATCTAAGAAATGAATTCCAAAAGACTTGTTTCTAAAGTTCACCTACTCTAAGGGCATAGGAAAAAACCCCTCTGATATAGCATTCATCTTATTAAAATTTCATGCTACTTTGAGAAAACACAAGACTGCTTCTGGTTGTGCCTTCTTGAGAGAGTCAATGCTTTTCTTTCTGTTACACCTCCTTTGTCACAACTTCATGTAACTCTATAAGCCGTGGCATGTGCCTCAGCAGCCCTGAAGAGCAGTAACAGAAGGATTATAGTTTCTCCCCACTTCCACAGCCCCTCAAGCTGAAAGGCTCCCATGCCTTTTAACTCTGATTTGCAACTCTGTCTAAATTCTTACCTTGAAATATTCAAAGGTAATCAGGATTCACCATGTCAGGGCTGGCTTCCTACAGCCCCAGGAAGAACCAGGCTCAGCATAGGGCTGCAGGTCACTCCTTATTATAGATTTTGAGTTCAAGAGCAGAGGGGCCATCCCAGAAAATTTGCCGTTCAGAGGACCTGGTGGTCCTTAATGACACACTGGACAACACAAACACTGAACTGACACAAAACACTAAGTACACTCATCAATTTCTAGATTAAGTTTGGTGATAAACTAGTTCTCTTTATCTTAAAGTTGTGTTTTTCCCGGTTTCTACTTAGAGACATATTTTGCATAAGACCACTGGAAACCGCTTCAGAGTATTCCTACAAAAACTGGTTCTCTTAATTTCCTGGCTCTAGCTAAAATCTGTTGTGAGGGGAGCAGGAAATCTCATAATTTTTATGATCTCTATTTTTAAGTCTTTAATCTGAGTAAATTTGGACCATAGCAACAAAAAATGTCTTGCCTACCTTACAGATTTTTGCCTGGTAAGAGAGAATTATTTTCATCTGTAGAAGAGGAACTAAGCTCAAAGGGGCCAGCAGGTGGGCGTATCCAGAGCTCCCAAGCTTACATGCCAGAGCAAGAGTCACCCAACCAGTTGAATTAAAATTGTAAACAGCTGCAAACTTTTGCAGATGTTACTCATGTATGCCTCACACCCATCATTTGCAAGTCAAGTAATGCCAATATTTACGTACTGTAAGTACATAATTATGTTGCTATGGAACTTAACATTTTCCTGTAACTCAGGCTCAAGATAAAGACATTTAGTTCACTTAAAAGCACGACTCTGGTTAAGACTTTACATACCTATCATAATGTGTGGCTTCTGCAACCAGTCAGTGATTTCAGTGAGTCTCTTTACGGTAAAAGCAGTGTCTAAAAACACTGTTACTCACAAAGTCAATAATGTCTGTAATATTTCCTTATGCATATGCTCCAAGTTTCAAGAACTGGATTTTAGCATTAGAGGAAAACGGTCAGGTTTCAAAAGCACAAACACAGGTTAGAGTCCTGCTGCCTACGAAATGGAAAAAATAGTTGAACTTTCTGGATCTACTGCAGTTTAACAATACTCCCTGCTGCTTCCTGAGTAACGGAGCTGTTTACTTGGCAGCTCACTCTGATGCAAAGTGTCACACCTCTAACATTACCACCTACAAGAAAAAAAAATGGTGCTGGGACAGTGAAAAAGTTCTAGAGATTTTTATTTTTTTTTTAAATCTTTTAGTTATTATGGTCAGGCTAATACTTATAGTTCTTTTTTTTTCCCTTCATTCCCCGAATGAAAATTCCCTTAAGATACAATTGAGATTAAGAGTCTATACCTATAGTTTAGAAAGATAATTATAGCATCTCTAATTACTATCAGAACAAGTTTTACAAGCTTTTTTAGTAACTCCATGTAACAGCCATATGATTAGAGAACATTAAAGTTTAAAATCTGAATCTCAATTACAGTAATTTCTACTTCTAGGTCCATTATATTGCTACAGGGTCAAAAAGGCTGTTTAATTCTCACCTTTCCCACTTGAATTAAGTTTATTCCCAGCTAAGAATTTTCTAGAGTTGAAATAATTTTCTCTTATATAGTATGACATTGCTGTCTTTTTTCCTCTCGTAACTTCCCGATATATACATTCAAAATTAATTAAAACCACTTTCACATAAACCCTCAAGCATTTTAAGAATAAAAATTAAACAAGAAACACATGAAATGCTATTAGAGAATAAGATTTGAAGCATTTAAATGTTAAAAATATATTCTGTATTTAGCAGAACACTCACAGCTGTTTTATACTGTTAAAAATACAGCCAAAAAAGGTACGGTTAAATTTATACTTCCTGTACTTCTGTTTCTCTTTCTACCGTAACAGGTTCTCTGATAAGAAACTGATTTTTAAATGATTCCTTAATCAGCAGAAGCTGAGGAATTCTCATCTTCAAGAAAATTATTTCAGTTCTGAAAAGACCCTTCTCACTTATCTGACTTCCAACTCAGGACACAGGAGCTTCCCAGCCTGTCCCAAGTCACAAAGCAACAAGTGACACTTTTTGTCCAAAGGGCATCACAACTGACAGGACTTACTGGTCATGTATCCTCGCACATGAAAGTATTTCCTTGCATGTTTTGAGAAATAAAACAAATTTGTCATCCTTTCTCCACCACAAAACCACATTTTTAAATAAAAAATCATTATGTACGAACACAACTGGGGAGATAATAAATCTTCTGCTTCTGAAAGACCAAAAAAAGGCACCTTGAAGAATTACTTAAAGTGAAACTGTCACATAACACAAGTAGTTAGAGTGATTTAATTATCAGAATTCCTTAGGAAAAATAACATGGAAGATAATTTAAAAAAATTCTTAGAACTTTTGGACTGATGAACACAATTTGAACACATGCAGAAAATACTCAAAACACTGAGTAACAAAATGAATAAGCTCTTTTTACAGTATGAAGGGGCAAATTCATACTCAGTACTACATAATCTGGGACTACTGGGGTGGGATCAGGAGTTACCTTTTTTTAACTAAAAGAAAATCTCAATATTCCACATACTGTAAGAGCACTTGCCCTTATAAAGGCTATACCAATGCCCAATTTGAAGCTTTCAGAAAAGTTCAGTCCTACAATATGATAGATGTTTCTTGGGAGAGCAAAGCAAAGAGACCCAAGAAATTCCCCCAAAACGTCAACAGGCCACAAAATAAAACATTTACCAATGCTTTGCTCTAAAAATCATCTACATCCAAATCATCACAGTAATTATCTACATGTAGGTCCAAGGTCTGGTGCTCTGCAATGGTAACATGAATCTGAGAGGCGAATCTTCCAGTAACTCATTCAGAGATTTTGCACTTGAAGGTTTTACTTTTCCAGAAATAACTTTAAAACCCAACAAATGCAGATATAACCTAGGACAAAAGCCCTACTACATATATAAGACGAAGAATCAATGCTGAAGAGCTTGTTAAAATAAGAACTTTGTCTTGGTCTCATTATTACTCACCCGCTTTGGCCCACTAAAAATCTTCCTGGTGTTTTCCTTAGATTTATCACCTTGTTTATTTGTGGATTTCTTATTGCCTTCAAGCACACCAGATGCGTCCTCCGAAAACTCCAAATCTGTTAAAGGTAAATATAGACATGAAACAACCATATCGAAAGCTGTTGAACTGCTAAAGCATTTCTTGCATCTGACAATTCCACACATAGCTTCTGAAATTAAATCACAAACAATCAATCTTCTTCAAAAAACCCAGCTTTAAAATCAAACAGTTCTGGATGGAGCTCAGGTTTACTGACTGGATTGTCCTAACACACAGGTACACAGTCACAACCACCCCTTGCCCACTGGGTAAGTTTCAAGTTACTACTTCCCATTCCATATAATCCTGTGAATCCCAGGTTACCTTTTACATGTGCTTACTTATGGCTAACTGATAAAACTGAGCAGCAGAGGAGTAAAACAGTAGACTGGGTTCTTCAAAAACATGAGATTAAGAGATTTAGAAGGAGAATGCTTCACACTACAATTACAGGACTGAAGAATTGATCCTACTTCACTTCTTATGAAGGCAGCCTGTTTATATTTGCTTATTCTGCTGTACACAGAAAAATATGGTCATTAGCTCAGGAAGGAGTCAGCTAGAAGGAATTGCTGAAATGGCCTTTCAAGGCATTCAATATTTGCCTTACCAGTAATTCCAGTACTCAGTCTTGGACTGTAAATCTGCAATCCACTCATGTAATTAAATTCTTGTCCTTATTTTTCCTTTAAACTTGTGCTGTATTTGAAGCATTACCCCTTGGAGACAAGGGACAAAGGTTTATTTGGCACAAACCACAAGTTAGCATAAATTTCAAGATGCAAAGAAAGACAGGCACAGAAAAGCACTGTTCCATCTGATAAACTGTTTAGAAAACCCATCTATTCCAGAGAATATCTGAAAATCGCACTGTAAAAATCCAAGCAGACTGGAGTGGTTACTCTAATCCCAAGTGCACCCACATCCATCAAACGGGACTGGCCAAGCACCTGGGTAAGACGGCAAGCAAAGGCAAATCAGGCAGGCAAATTTCTAATGGCACTCTCAAGAATACAAAACTTGTCTGAGGTATGTATGTTAAAATAAGGCCGAAAAGTTTCTGAAACTGCACTGAATTTCAACAGGTCTGGCAGCACCAGGGCAGGTAGGACATCAACTGCAAAGCACCTACTGGAACCAGTCTCCCGCATCCCAGCCCACTGGATTTCAGTTCAGTTGTGTGATGTGAGCACAAGAGCTTAAGAACACAGCGTGAGCAGTCCCTCTGAAAAGGACTAACTTTAAAAGATGCTTTGATAAAATTAGTTTAACAGAGGAAGACATATTACAGACCAGTTTTCATTAACTTAAATGAAGCAAAACTACTTCCAAATCTATATAAAAACTGAACTTAGCCCTTGCTGAAACTTGCCAATTTAAGGAGTAAAATCAAATTGCTTTGATATACATCCTTGCAAATCCTCAGTACTTTTAAGACAGTCAGGCCCTAAATGTAATTCCCAAAGAAAGCCAAACCAACAGAACCAGACCCTCCAATTGTAGATTATAAACTAAAAAGTAACCTTGACTACAGCAATTACAAACACGCAAGTCACTCTAGAAAAGCAAGATGCGTTTCACCAAATCAGCACAGTAATTTGTGCCCTGTGCTAAGACATGGAGCTGGCATTGTCTCCAATAATGATTAATAGTGCTCTGGATCAACTTAGTCAAAATTTTAACATCATCTTAAGTTCCTTTGTTTTATTTCCACTCTTATGTGATTCTGAACTATCCCATTTAAATTAGGTAATTTTAAATTCAAAGAAACTTCTTGATAAAAATATTTCAACTCCTATATACAATAGGTAATTCTGAATTTTCTGACCTAGCTAGCACATAAAACACTTATTTGCCTTCTAAGTTTATCTGGAATGCTTTTATTTGAGCAGTGCTCTTGAAGGCCTCCTAGGTACCCTAAAAGCACTCCGCATACATAGTTGAAACAGACTTTCAAACCTTAACTAAATAGCGTTTGGGAGAGAAGTCTCTTGCTAACATTAACTGAGGCAAACATACAAATAGTTTGGTAAGCAGCGACCCTTGTTTGCCAGTGGCTCTCTTCTGTATGGTTTTGGGGGTTTTTTGCCCCCTCCTGGAGAAGATGGACATCCTGACCTTTCTCTCAAATATGGGAGCAAGTAAGGTCTTTGTACCTCTGTGCAACCATTTTCAAGGCATTTATAATCTTTGAGATAATTTGCCTGTCTTGGTTAGAATTGGAAAGATGTTCAAAGACCAACTAGAAGGCAACAACCACAGTAAATTTCCTGGGGAACAACAACATAGTTTTGTTTTAGTGTCTCAGAGCAATCCTGCAGAAGGTTTTGAAGTCCAGAAAGGACTCTACCTTTGAGGACTTTGATGTAGTTTTAACTGGCTTAAAATATGTACCCAATTAAGGTGATTCAGGTTTTAAGAAGATGCAAAGGAATTAAAAAAAAAAAATAGGGCAAGTCAGCTCACCAGAAATGATCAGAGTGCTAGATGCTGATATCGATATACAAAAACTACATTATGCAAAAAAATTATAGGAATCTCTATCACTGAAAGTAACAATGAATGCATGACACAAAAGTTAAGCTGTATGTCAGAACTGATTTACAAAGCAAAAGACTAGGCTGCAACACAGATTTCTCTTGGATACAACTCCCCATTGATTACTACAGTCAAGTCAGTCATTTTCTTCCAGTATTCAAAGCTTCTCTTCACTAGAGTCACCCTGTGCTCTGGCTGCTGAGATGACAGAGGTAGTGTTTCAGATCTAGGAAAGTCTCACCAGCACTTTTAGCCCCTGGCAGAATACAGCTGGGAAGCTCACGAGTCAAAGGGGCTTTTGCTTCACTGGGCTGCTGCACTGACTAATGAGAGAATTTTAGGTTGCAATGGCAAAATGAAAACTAAAACTAGAACACAAAGCTTCAGCAAAAATCTAAGGCTAATAATGTTATGAAGTATTTTCATTAAAAAGAAAAGCTTGTGAACAGCATCTAGGAATCTGAAATCTGAAGCATTTGTTTTTGTTTTGGGCTTTTTTTTGGAGTTAGGAGGTTTATTTATTTGTGTTTTTATGGAGTTTTTTAACCACTTCAGCAGAAAAGCCTATCATAAGTGAACAGAAAAGACATTTCAGTAAAAGATAGGGTGACCAAAATTGAATTTATCTATTTTGCAATCTTTCCTGCACTAAGAATACTGCTCCTGCGCTTTCTTGAATTGCATTTGTAGAAACATTGCAATATGTATTGTTAAACTTACTTTCCCTCAACTGGGAACTTCTAGACTGGAAGGAATACTCCTTTTCCTGTTCCATTAAAAAGTATTGGTATGATATTTTAAACTAGGATTCTGAAATATGGTTCATACTAATATGGCTGGATTACAGTAAGTAACCAAATCAGTTTTATGGCAAAGTAGGACTGCAACAGAGCGCATCAAAAGCGCCAAGTTTGTTGCAAAACTGGTTATGTCGTGTAATATCCTTTTATGTGCAGAACACCAAAGTCAGTCTTAGGAATTTCCAGGGCTGAAATTCTGAGAGGCAATCTGGCATCTCACCTGTCAACCTGGAACAGGAACACTGGAATTTTTATCTGTGGACTTGTTCATTAGTACAAAACATACAGAACTCAGGTAACATTAGAAACTTTCAGTACTGTTTGTTCACAGAAAGGGTTTTATTCTGCAAGATGTTCTGAAAAGCTTTTTCTGAGGTTTGGAGTCATTTGTCATCGATGAAGAAGTCACTTTTTTTGGTACGTAAAGATGATACTTCAGAGCAGTGTCATGTTTTACTGCAACTTCAGGCTTAAAACCAGAAGTCCAGAATTCTCAGACTCAGCATCACATTTAAGGATCTTAACATAGTTGTTCTGAGCGATCATGACACTCAAAATTTGCAGTGGTCTGAGAGAAGACAGCACGACCTTTACCAAGGAGTCCTGCAAAGTTTAGGGCAGCATCAGACTCCCTGTTTTTATAATCTGTACTACAAGACATTACCCTTTCAAATTTCAGAAGAATAACAGCAAGTCAATCTCACCTGACTACAGCAGTGCAAAACAGAAATCAAATGAGCAAAGGAGATGCAAATTAGAGGGGAAAATCTCTCAGCAGAGGCACTGAGAGGTAGCTCTTACCTGAGAAGTGAAGAAATGTATTAAGAACTAACAAAACACAAATTTACAGCTGGCTGTGCCATGGAAATCCTTTAGGAAAACATTTCAGAGAAATAATCTATGATACCTCAGAGTATAAAGGCCTGCTTAGTAAATGTAGTGCTGAATGCAAACTGTGGATATTTTGAGACTCCTGAGGACAGCAGCTGAAAGGATTATTTGATGGGTCAGCATCTCAGCTGCATTAACCGTACAAGCAATTTTTTGCCTTGGAATAAATGGCTGAACAAAGACTCATCAGAGACAGGGACTCTTGAGTATTTCTTAAGGGGCCCTGTAAGTTAAGGCCATTTTCCAAAGAGGCTGGAATGCAAGTGCCTCATCGTAAGTAAATTTTATGGAAACAAATCAAGGGTTTTTAATTTGAAAACACAATCTTCTCATACAACATCAGTATCCATTTGTTCCTTTTCAAATCTACAAAAAACCCCGAACAGTGACATTTACCTTTGAATAAAAGCTGGTACAGAAAAATGCTGGATTTAGAAACAGCTATAATTAGAACAGAGAAACGAACATTTTTTCCTATGAAATTTTATTTCTGCATTATATTAGCAAAAGCTATTTGCAGGGGAAAAAAACCAGCTTCTCCAACATTTGCAAGGCTAGATTTGAGTTTCCCCCTCTTCCCACCAAAATGAAATACATCTTGCCAAAGTCTTAAAAATGTAACCATTCAGTGAATGGATAAAAACTTCTCATGCTTCATTCTCCAAAATGGAGAATCAAAAAGTGCCACGGAACAGTGGCAGTGTTTTGAAATACTTATTCCACCATGCATGATTGTTTGGCATTAGACTTCTTCAAAATGGAAAAGCTAAACACAATTTTTCACTGAAGTTACTCCTTTTGTTCTTCACCAACACACCTCAGCCTTGATCTAAGTCGTTACGCAGGACCCAACCGACCACCAAGCGAGTCTAATTGTTCAAAGTATCTCAAGTGCCAGAACTTGCCCAGTAAATGCCACGTGCACAGTTTTACTCATATGTGTGTGAGTACACATATAGACACACACACACCCCACCTGTGCAGAACATTGAGATAGCTAAAAACTGAAAATAAGAGCAGAGACACGTGAAGATGCAGAGGCTCTCCCAAAGCCAGTTATCTGACTGGCACTCGATATGGGTCCCCACCGCCTCTCCCAAGGCGTGCATCCTCAGATAAAATGGAATTTGAGAAAGGTTTCAGCTGCCTACAAACACAGTCAGAAGCACAGAGACATTTCACATCTTCTCAGAGCTACTTAAATTTCTGCACTCAGCTCCGTATCTCTGGGTTGATGTGGAGCTTCTGTAGGAAGGTATCTGCCTTCCAGGCATAGATACTGTATGCTCAACACACCAATAAGCAAGAATCTTCTGTTCAAAAAGAAAAAAAAAACTCTACCTCTGGCAGGAGATCAAGGCATATAAAGTATACACCAAGACAGATATGAAACAGCAGACAGAACCACAGCAGAAATAAGCAAATTTAACTGTTAGCTTCCCAAATCAGTGGTATTGCTCAACAAACTCCTAGGTATACTGCAGAAAGAACAAAATAGTACAGTCAATTAAAATCAAATGTTAAATATGTATTCCATAAGAGTTCTACTTACCTGCATTAGTACTGAGCTGGCTGTCCTGGGTACAGTTTTCATTGCCATCAGAGGTTGACTGTAGTGAAGAAGATGGTACAGTTCTACTTCGTTTTTTGTTAGCCTTCCTTTCTGCTACCTGCCACTCTTCATCTTCATCCTCGCTTTCACTTAAGTCATCAAAACCAAAGTACTTGATTTTGTAATTGGAACTCCCAGAACTTCTAGAGGCGCCTTCATCTCCCCCTCCCTCGTCTTGATCATCAAACCCAAAAAACTCTAATTTGACATCCTTTTTGGATTTGGTATTGCTCGGTCGGAATCTGGTTGTGGCTTTTGTGGTAGCAATGTCTGCTTTTTTCCTTAAGCGTCCAGCTTCTCCCAAGTCAGTAGGGGTTGCTGTGGTAAATTCATCGATGCGTTCCATGGTATCCTGTATAGTAACGTTACAAACTGACAAGCAAGATGGATGTAGAACAGTGTAGTCTCTAGTCCGTCCAACCGTCCCTCTAAAACTGGTCCCACTACCTAAAGAAACTTTTTTTCCTGGATTCAGACCATCATTATTTGACTCATTGTTTGCTTTGGATAAAGACTGACTAGTGCCATCCATTAGCTTGTCAAAATTTGTTGTCCCCTGCAGTTTTGCTTTGTTGGATCGACAATATGTCCTACAGTTGCTTGGCCTAGGAATAGTTTGCACAAGTTCTTCACTAATGGCTTCCTTTGGATTTTCACTATCTTCTTTATCACACTCCTCATCCTTGCTCTTCATCTCTGAGAGATGTTCATTATCAAAAGCTAATATATACTCTCCAGTTCTGGTGTCTTCAGTTTCATCCTCCCATTCATACAAGTGAGTTCTTAATGGCCCCTTTGTCTGAGATGTTTCTGATGGAGAGTCTGCTGTTTTTCCAATGTGGGAGTCCCATGAATCAGGAAAGTCCTTGGCTTCAATGTTGCATCCAGAAGTGTCTGTAGTCACAGCATTGGTTTTGTTACTGTCTTCAGCATTCTCATAGATGAAATGACTGTTCTCATTATCTTCATTCAAATTCTGGATTTTATCTACAAGAAAAGATAAACTTATTACTAAAATGCAATATCAAGAAACAGTCACTTGTGGGCAACTTTGAAGTCTCAGCAAATAACAACAAATAATCAGTGATCAATAACAAAAATATTAGCGGTATTTATGCACCTGGTTTATACTTTTTAAGCCCTTCCATTAAAAGTTATTGCCATAATAAAGTCTTCTCACAATTTCTAGCAAATAAATACTCAAAAAAGCATCACTTTGAAAACACACTTGTCGTCAAAAAGACAGTAGTAAACCCTAAATACAACCACTTATTTACCTAGGCCAACTACACGAAAAAGGAGAAAGCCTGCAGTGAAATTTTCAGAGAAGACAATTACCAATGTTTCACACACAAGGGACTTACAGGGAACAATTAAAGAACAACTACAAGCATTTTCTAATTCTGTAAGAAAATCATTTCCTTCCTGTACACGGGTTACAAGACTATTTTATTTTATTCCTATGTGAACATACTACCCCAAAATCCTTATTTACAACAAACCATTTCAGCTACACTTGTTTCAAAGGAAAGTTTTGCAATATACAGATTTTAGCGTCTGATTTGTTTCAGATGTACTTTAAGTACTTTTAACTTTTGCATAGAACATGAAAAATCAGGTAATATTAAAGACAAAACCCATCTACGAATCACTGACTTAGCTATGTCTGCATATTCATTTTTAATAGCACATGATGCATTAGAAAAGCCCACTGCAGTCAGGAAAGGAAACACACGGGTAGCTTACAGCTGCTCCCTCACACATTCCTGGTATAAGAATTGGACAGTAGTGAGGAAGAAATGGAAAGAAACGGAAGGAGAAACGAAAAGCAGCATGGGCCACAGAACCTACTGATGCAAATAAACAAATTTGCTGCAAATTATTCTATAATTCGCTGCTGAACATAGTAACTGTAGAGCTGCTAAAACACATCTAATTAATCTACTAACATATCTGTAAAACAATGCTACAGTTCCTGGTACAAACTGGATCCTAAGTTTTGATCCATGTACCCTGAATAGAATGGCACATAATTTCAGCAACTGTTACTTCATTTTGTCGCTTCAAATTAAAAAATTTGGATTTCTAGAAGAAATGCAGAAAATGCAATTCCAATCACAATTTTAAGTTATACCAACTCTGAAATGCAGGTTCTTACAGTGAATTTCTGCATCTCTGAAGAGCTGCTGTCAAAAATTAGTCTTACACCTCTCTAACTTACTATCGAAGAGAACAAATCCCTCTGTAAGAAGTCAGTTGTGTAAGGTTTGTTTCCAGCCAAGCAGCACCCACACAATAGTAATGCCAGTACTAAGTCTCCCACCTGTTGCCCCCTAAACCGGTAGAGAAACCATTCCCTTTGTCTTCTCCAAATACCAACAAAAGCCCAGTGGATTTGGTGACAGTTTCATAACTGCACCTGCCATACTCTGTCGTTGACCTCAAACACACATAAAGACACCCAACAACACAAGTGTGTTTTTTCAGGAAACAAGAATGCCTTGGAAATTTCTGACACAATATCACCAAACACTGGAACTGAAGTGTCTGCCATTACTACTGGTACTCACAGGACTACCTGGGCCAGCAAAAGCAAGGTAAGAGTCTGGCTGGAATGCAGAAGATGCTGGTGCATAGAAGAGTAGCACATGAGATGACAAACTGGACAAACAGAAGCAACTGGGACAGGGACAAGTGAAAACAAAAAAGCTAAAAGAGACCATGCTTACAAGACAGACATGCAGAATGCTACAGCAGTACAAGAGGCTCCACTGGCACAATACAACCCCTAAGGTTCAAATTTGCTAAGCAGCAAATGGTTCCTCAGCTCCCCAGTAAAACAAAGGCTTGACCGCATTAAACTTCTTCTGCTTCCAGGTTGCTCCGAAGTTTCACAGCACTGGCCTGATGAGGGACTGTGAGCACTGTCCCAGGGGCCTTTGCTCGTTTGTTCTCAAATTAAAACAGCATCATCTAAATGTCAATCCTTGCAAACACAGTTTATGGAAGAACTTTAAAGTACCAGCTGAAAATTCTAGTGAAAGAAATTACTACCAAATCCAGTTTTGCAGGAAATTGGTTTAATCCTCACTAAAATTCCTCAGGGAACCAGGGCAAGTAATAGCTCACAAACAGCATCTAAGTTTTCTGGGAGTCCAGCTGAGGTCTGTCACAGAAGTAGACACGCTCTGATAGAAATAAAAAAAGCTCTTCACAGAATGTATGAAAGGCAAAACTAAATTCCTCAAAGAAGGAAACCTATCCCTGTCATCTCAATTATGGAATCTTGATTAATTTTTTTCAGTATCAATATGTTACACAAGAAATTTTGTTATTCCCATTTCAACCCAATGCTTGTGATAAGCCAAGAGGCCCAACCAATATGAATTTCTGTAATCAAGGAGTGAGTTTGACATTGTACCTTTTTCCCCGTAACTTTAATGTTACTGTGCAGCTGAAGACTACTATAACAAATAGGCATGAAAACAGCAAATTAAACCAATTTTTAGACTTTCTTGCTAAAATACACTATTTTGCAGCCTCTGTTCCACTACTGTTCCATATCTGAGTGCATATATGAGTTAATAATGTCTAAGCAGTATTAAAATAAGTACATGTAAAACATGGCTGTTTTGGATCACTAAACAATACTGAATTGTTAGGAAGAAGTGTCAGTATGCATATCTGAAAAAGGAATAGTTTTCCCATCCTAAGAAAGTCCAGGATCTTAAAAGAGCTGCATTTCATTCCAGGACTGAATCAAATCTCATCTTCTCAGGAAAAGAATAGAACATATGTGTGCATACATGCATTACAACAGCCCAGGGGTCAAATAATCCAGGAATCTGTTTTGAAATGAAAAAACCTGAAATTTTATTTTACATTGTCTTTGCTTGAATCCTTATGATCTCCACTACAGTTTGTAATCTCAAGCAGGAAATATGATCAACACATCATGCCTGGAAAACCAACTGAAGAGGTCAAAGCTGATACACATCAGTAGCACTGATAAAAAATTAATGGAAAAAATTATCAAGGAATCTGCCTCCAAAGAAACACTAATCGACTACTCTGAAAAAGTTTAGTTTATTGAGTTTTTTTACATTTCACTACTAGCAGATCACAAAAATCATGATTACCCTATAATACATCATTCCACACAGGTTCTCCAAACCAGGGTTTTTTTCTTGCAAAAAGCTAAGATATTCAGGGAGTGCATGTTTAACTCTTTCACTTAAGACTACTCCATCTAAAACACTCCCTCAATTCTTCTGTCCATTCATTAGTTCTGGCACAGTATTTAGCTGTTGAAGCCACTTCATTTTTTCAGTCCCTTGCCAGGAAGTTACTCTGTCAGTAGCCAAGAGCTAAAGCCATTATCTACTAGGCCATGTAAGAAAGATGATTCTTATGACACTTGTATCAACTAATATGATGCTTTTATTTTAAACAGTTTTTCCAACATGCATTAGATATTTCACCAAGTAATAATAAAGTCAACCAGGTATTTTCATTAAGAGTGACTTTTAGTTAATTTTGATAAAGTAGTTACACACATGGAAAAACTATTCCACAAATTGTACTAGAATAATTTAGAAGGTGCTAAAATTAGCCCAATATTTGTAGGACTCTAAGTAAGCAACACAGTCCCATCTAGTTGCCTGTGACCTATTAAGGGAACAAAACATTCAACTCCTATTGCAGCACCTCATTTGGACAAACTAAAACATCATTTGAGAGATGCATCGTGACAAGAACAATCCCACTTCCCATCTATTTTTTCTGCTGCTTTTTTGTTTTGGTTTGGGTTTTTTTGTACTTGCTGTACTGAGACTGTTACTTTTTTCTTCCCAGCGTGGCTCCCATTCCCATCTCTAATTTCATACCTGCCCAACCCACCTGCCCTTCTTCTCATGCTTGTTCTCAACAACCCAAAACCGAAGAAACTGAGCCAGCTGTGAGTTCTTCAGTGCCAATCTCCACCATCTCTTCTCTCTATGAGAACCACCAAAAACGCAGAGGGTCCTTCAAGTCATTAGTACACCCGAAGACTAGTAGCATCTGATCAGACTGGGTTAAAGCAGTAGCAACACACATCTAGCACTTCCAGCCTGGAAATGCTTGTTTGTCTTCATCTGTATATGTAATATCAATTTCTCATGTCAGCTCAGCTGCCTAGTAAATAACAAATCCATTCTATCTCAGTCAAATGGCCTTACCAATGCTTGGTCTACTACACTCCCAAGAAATGATCTTAAAAGGCCACTAACCATTCTTTGAGTACACAGCAGGACTTTGTTGCCTTTGTATAAGCCATGCATAAGCAACATAGAATCTTGAGCTGTCTGAGAAGACTCCACAAGTACCAACAAAGTGTTGCATCTCATTTTTCACTTTCAGTCAGTAATTTAATACAGCACACCAAGTTACTCTTAAACAGCAAACACGTGGCAGTTAACCTCCCCCTTCATTTTGAGGCAACAAAATTTTAAAAACACACAGTACTTTAGAAGTCTTACTAACTGCACCAGGGAGGTTTTTCCACCTCCTATAATAAGCAGGCCTGATGGAAAACGTGACCACTAAACCATTTAGTGCACACCAGGTAGAAAGCCTGGCTTTAAAATTGGATCATCGTAACACATTAGTGGCAAACTAAGCAATGACATTTAGAGGAATACTTCCTCAAAGGATACTTTGTCAAGCCACTGTTCTCATCTCATCAGTGGGTCAATAACTGTCAGACTGAAGCTTCTCTACCAGAAATTACTGCAAATTACTTGCTAATTGCCCAAAGGTGTACAATAATAGCAATTCCAATAACCTTGATTTTAAAAATTATGGTATTTATTAGTAGTAACTATTACAGCAGAAGCTAGCATGACTGTAAGAAAAAAATGTGAAAAAAATTAACTAATTGTAAATTATCAGATATTCTGTAGTCCACGAGAGGCATGTAACTTCTCCTCCCATTTTTAACTGCAGTTAGGCTCTTTTGGGGCTCAAATACCAGAATAAGTCTCCCAAGTAATTTCAATTCAGCATTAGTAGGACTTCCACCACTCCCCCACCACCCTGCCCAGGTACGAGCACAATGTCCCCGGGAAGGATAACCATGTTCTCTGGTAATCATGACTTGTTTTCTGCTTAAATCTCTACAACTTAATTACCAGAGTACAAGAGAACCAACCTAAATGACTGGCAGGTCTAAACGGTACATGAGCTGATAAACACTCCCATAACTCTGTACACACATCTCTTATTTTATGTCACTTAATAAGACAGATGTCTTTAGTATTGCTGATGAATTAAAACAAAAAAAAACCCAAAAAAACCTAAGTGAAGCTTCTACTTTTTCCCACCAAACACAAGATTTTTTCACACACACACAGATGCACATTACCAAACACGTCAAACTATATTTAAGTGATTAGGATTATTGTTCCAAGTAACCTTTATAAAATGACCACTAGAGACAAAATTTCAAGTTTAGACAATGCAAGAGATTCAATTCACCTAAGAGTTTATATTCCTCTACATATATGAAAACATTCAAACAGCAGGAATGTAACAGTTGTCAAAAGCCCCCTGCTTTTTCAATAATAAAGCTTTAAACATTTAACAAATACGCATCTAGACTTATATCAGACTAGACGGATATAAAAATAACATTTGTTCATAACTTTCTTTAAAAAAGCATACTTAATATAAGCACTCACTTATTAGATGTAACAAATGCTATCCCATACATCCAAAAAAAACAGTAAATGCCTTGTGACTACCACAAGTAGCCGCAGTGGTACCACTTCGTTCCTTTTCATTTTTAAGATCATGTACAAAATGAAGAATGAAATTCTAGACTTAAAAAATCCCAACTTTTTTTAAAAAGGAGAAATTATTTTTTTTTAGAGATAAGACACCTACATCCTTCAGCTCAACATCTGACAATTCTGACATGAAAATGTCTCACAACTCAATTTTCCTCTAAGTACCTATAACACATCTCACCCTTTTTTAAAAAGGTTTTTCTTAAGAAACAATGCCTGAAAAAGCGTTCCCAAATAGCCCTCAGGAAAACTTCTTTCTTCTTTGTACTACATGAGGAAAGGAAGGAGTATCCCCCCCACCAAAATATTTAGTTTGATCACAGTAATAATAACTGACAACATGTAATTACAGACTTGTTGAGATGGTGGAAAGTCTAAAAATTGCAAAGGTTTCAGAAACTAACAGAGTGAAAAGAGAAAAATTACCTTTTTTTTTTCCACAATTCTATTCCATGAAATAAGCACATAACAGGGCAAGGACAGGGGACTATGGACAGGAGCTAAACAGCTTGCACAAGAGGTCCCAGGAGCCTGAAGTGTTTTTCCAGGATTTGTGACACAGCTGGTCAGAGCTGCTCTGTTTTGACATACCAGAGCTATTTACCTTTTTGCCTGGACAACTTCACAGGTTCCTCAGAGAATTTTTTAGACAGCTCAAACGGGTATATTCTGCTCTCATGACTGATGTATCATGACACTAGTATATTTACAGTAATGACACTTTTTGTTTTCCCAGGTATTTTTGTCCAAGTTGCACATATTACAGCTTGTCTTTCATAGATGGAGTAACTATCATTCCTACTTCATTTCTCTCTCTAATCTTGTTTAAAACTCTTCTACAACACTCTGAAAACCTTATCTGAAGGCTCTTTTTCTTCTGGTGAGTATATACTTACCAGACATCACTATTTTTTATCTACATTCAATAGAATATAAATTAAAATATGACTCTACAGACACACCATGCACTACAGTACCAATGCCCATCCCAACTTGCATGCAAAGTCCACAACTCTCTCAAATGAAAGACAAATTGCAGTTCCAGTAAACAATGCTAAAACCCCTTTTCCATAGAAAAAAAGACTTTTGTCCTCCAGCAAAGAATTAGGCTTCGAAGAATTCTACACCACCACAAGCAAGACTATCTGGTCAGAAATCTAAAAATAAAACGGTCATGAAAAGACAGAAATTGCACAACATCAAACGCAATGGTCAGAAGGGCTGCTACACTTGGTAGCACAAGAGTTGTCAGAGCCTGAAGGAGCTGTATGGTGTGTGCGTCCCTGATGGGAAGTCCAAGGAAACAAACACCTTCTTCCTCACTGGGAGCTCAGAAGGGTATCTTTTTCAGAGCAGCAGGAGAAAACTGATCCAGGAAATTAACTACTACTACATGTGAGGAACACACCAACTTTTCTAGGGTAAGCCTCTATGAAAAAAACTTAAAATACATTATAACACAGCAGCACTAGCAGCTGTTAAAACAAATGTACACTTAGGCTAAATCAGTCTGAATTGAGACAGTATTCAACATATTTATGTGTTGAAATACATATACACATTGAAACCCTTTACTGAATGCAAGAACATTTTCTTAAAAGAATATATGAGCTAAGTTTGAACTTGAAGAACATTTTTCATAGTTAATAGGATCTTGGCAGTTCGAGCCTGAAATGGCTTCCTTACCTGGTTTCGGCCCTCCTGAACACTTTGGGCCATTTAAGAGGTATGCATGTTAACAGGGTTTTATTTTTTCTACAAGCACTGAACAACTTTGCAACGCAGAATTATTTAAAAGTTTTTTAAACATGAAAGTTAAGCAGCAATCAAGAGTATGGTCTTTTATAAAAACTAACCATTCATTGCACAAGTCCATAAAGGAAGAATGATTTTAAAAGTATGGAATGCAAAATTCACTGTTGTATGGGAAAAGGGAGGTATGGACTGAGGAGAAAGAAGTTGCATGTTCTCTGCACATGGACATACATAGTATGATTTTTCCCTGTAATTAGAAAAAATATGTTGCAGATATCAGTTTCCTTCCTAAATACAGGGGTCTTTTTCCTGTGTTGCTATTTTAGCAAATCAGTATAAACATTGAAATTTAAACAGAATTTCAATCATTTCACACTTTTGAAAAACATCCCAGAAAAAAAGCCAACAAGCCACCACCAAAAAAGTGCAAGACAAAAAAAAATAATTTGAGAACAACTATCACACCAGTTTGAACATGGGCTGACACAAGAAGACAATTCGGTGCAAAGGAATAAAATAACTTCAAAAGGGACAACATAAAAAAGCAACTAAAGAGAGGACTTGTGGATAAAACTCAGCTATCTACATACCCATCATAACTACTGCCATCCAAACCAACTTCCTAACACAGAAATTCTATGGGCATACATATTTTCTGGCAGACCTTTCCCCTTCTCTGCTATCAGTTTCTTAATGCTTTGACCCAGCCAGAGCACAGCTGCACTTCTTAATCATGGCTGCTGCCAGCTGTCTCCTAAGACAGCCAAATGCTCAGACCTCATTCAGTGTTCCCCAACTTTTTGTTCCATTTTTGGACAGAAAATGACTAAACTGAAATTCTTCCCCAACAAATAAATAACTTACGTTCAACAACTCTTCAGAGGAAGAAAAATAATTACTCCGACCTAACTATTATTTTAAATGTCCATGTCACCATTACACAAAAAAAGAGAAGCTCTGAAACCATTTGAAAGGAATACCCTGGCCAATCTCCTCGTCAAACAGTTATGTAACAAACCTGCATTTGAGAAGTTGAAACTTAACTCTAAAGATAGGGCTCCCCACCCACATAATCAGGATGCAGAGGCTTTGCACACACAGTCACCAAGGTACTATCAGGATAGTCTGTCGGGAACAGACCAGATGACTTAAACCATCTCCTCCTCAATGGCGTGTTCTGCAAATCACTCTGTGCTCTCTCTATGCTCTTCCAGCAACTCAACACAACTAGATCCTGCATCCTGGGCCATGGAGCAGTTGAGCACAGTCATGTCCTGCACTGCATAAGTACAGGTTATGAAGAAGGATTGCATTTGCCATTTTGATTTGATCCCGATACCCACATAGTCCCCAAGTGAAAAACGAGGGCATTAAGAACTACCCAGAGAAACAAAAGAATCGAATACAGTAACAGGTAAATGCTTCCTTAAAGCACCAAAAGCAAAACTACTAGCAGAATGAAGACCTGTTTGAATACCAGTACATAGCAACAAATGACAAGATGATGTAGAACTATTTTCATTATTACTCTAAACGCTGGGGGAGAGGGGGAGGGAAAGAAGGCAAGTATCACAAATACATTACATACAGTAATTTGGTTTTTTTAATCTTAAAAGGCCTCATAGGGCACTGTCAAGACAATAACCACAAAATCTGTACTTAGAACCTCAACACAGCAGAAAGGGACACCATTCCTATGCTGTTCTGTAGTCTGGAAAGACATTTTAAGCCATTCTATTTGCTATTTCTCCACAAGAAAGCAAAATGCATTTTCAGGAAATAGAGGCTTTAAAAAAAAAACCAGACTTAACCCATGCCCAATTAAAATACTTCTCCGTTAAAAGCACAATGGAATACCTAGTATTTTCACTTAATGTAAAAAAGGAATATATTTCACAGTCCATAAACAGGAATATGAAGTATGCAGAGATGAGAGACATCTCCCAACCCACTTGCCTTCTCTCATGAACAGCACTAACCCTTTAGACTAGACCCTCCAAGTCTGAGTTACAGAGCTCAGCACTGCCCACAAAAGCAAAAGCCAGCAGGTGATCCCAACATCCAGAGTCAAAACACAAACCCCCACACAAGAATGCCAGAAGTAGTATTTCCCTAAACTGAAACAGCCAGACTAGGCAAAGCAGTTACCAATCTCAAAGGTATTCATATACTAATTATGAAATGCTGTACCAACTTTTTAAATCCATCAAGGTTTGACTTTAATTTTCATTGGAAAAACTGTACTACATTAATTTCAACCCACAAGGTAACAAACATTCCAAAAGACAAAAGTTGCAGATTTTTTTTAAAACTAGGACCTCACAATTTGCTCTGCAAGGCCATAAATGTTTTTATATTAAAGGCTGTATGCAGGTGAAAACTGTGTGAAATCCTCTTTGGGGTATGCCTTATAGAATAAGTTTAACAGTCCAAAAAAAAAAAAAAGAAATCCCACTAGGGTGTTTCGAAAAATCCAAGTATTCCCTGCAGGTTTTCACCTTACCCTACTGTAAGATTCTCTCATAAAACCCTCACTTTCTAAGTTGCTAAATTTTTGCTTGCTATTAATTACCAGTGTGGTCTGTTTCCAATGACACAACTAATTTTTTACATACCAAGTCCTCTAGCCTTTACAAAGATGTCCTAACAGTAACTGTTAATGCTGAACAGTCTTTCATTGTTTCAAATTTACCTGGACTCCCATCTGTAAATTGCCTGTTACGTACAGGATTACTCACAGACATTCTTCAGACAGTATTAAGTCTTGATCAAGAAACATTAGGGTTAAGAGTATGAGAAGCTTTCCACATTAAGAGCTTCTCAAAGCCTTTAAAATGAGATTATTACAAGCACAGCTGAAGGCTATAAAAAAAAGAGAGAGAGACCAGTAAGTTTTACCTCAACTGTTTTACATGGCAACAAAACTACTAAAACCAACCTCCAAAATCAACTGCTTTTTAATATCAACCATTAGTTAAAAGTAACTGACATCGCATCACCTTCGTTTTAACGTCCAGAGGAATGCACATTTAGGCAGAATTGGAAGAGAAGTAACTATATCTCTCAGTCTGGGCATAGCTGTGTTAGGTCACAGTTTTCAACTTACTCTAACTCTTAACCTTATTCCACCCAGGTTAAGAATTAAGACACATTAGGATACAATGATGATGCATGCTCTCGGGAAGTCAGGAGACCTTTGTTCACACATTGTCTAGTCAGTATGAGGACAAAGACTGGCAAATCACACTTTACAAAGTTAACAAGCCTTTTCTTGAACATCAGTACCAACATAACCTAGTTTCCTACACCCAGAGATACACTGCTGTATGTGGGTTAAGGTTGAGCTCACATTGCAGTCTCTTACACCAGAATATTAATATCCTTCTACTTGCTTGCTTTCCCCGTCCCCCTTTCTTTCCTCCTCATGTACAGTTCAGCTCAGTGTGTCAAGGATCTATCAGCCCTTTGGAAAAATGTGGCTGAATCCGGTGGAGTTCATGAGTCACCAGGAAGGGCAAAAAAATTACAGGGAAGGTGAGGACATGTAAGTAGTAGAAGTAGATACTCTATACCTGCACACTCACCCAGGTTCCCTTCTCCTCCAGAACCTTTCCCCAAGTCAATCCAATTAACTCCCTGCCATTCTGGAAGACAGCCTCCCCAGCAAACTGGCCTTAACAGTGACTACAACAAAGAGGCCTTTGAAGCACCTACATTTACACTGGCTGACTGTACCACTACCTCTAATTGCTCAGTGTTCTGAGCAACGTCCTCAGAAAATTTTTATTTGTTTTGGATCAGTTTACACACAAGTATAATGGCAGCTTAAACCATCCAAGTTTCATTTACACTGACTGTCAAAAAGAAACACTATCACCAAGACTACAGCCTTTAAATAAGGGTAAGGAAACCAAAGACCCTCCTAGGATGTTCTGCAAAGATTCTCAGTCAAATTTCATTTCTGAAGATGGATACAAAATAGGTTTTTATCTTCATTTGACTGGGTGTTAACAGAACATAACAGATTCTGAAAGAACAGAATCATCAGGTCATGATCCACCTCATCCTTCACCACTACTGGCTGAACTGCAGTCATTAACAAGTATTTCAGAAAAGCATGCAGGAACAGAACTCCTTCAGTGAACTGTTCTTTAAGTAACCTCCCTCTGCATCCAGACCAACACCACCACACACAACAGCCACCGACGGACTTAACCAGCAAGACTCGTCAGCTTCCTTGCATTTAGAGTTGTGTATTTATAGCATAGATAATACTATCTAACAAAGAGTTCTAGAATTTAAATAAACATCAAATTAGCAAGTTTTTCTGTGCTAAACATTTTATTTTATTATTTTCCACAAGACTGGAATCAGAAAGGACCAATGCAACTGCTGAAATCTGTTCCTCCTGGCCTCTCATGCACCTACGAATTTTTAGAGTTCTACTAACCTTTTCTGCCCACAGGTCTCTCACTTGCTTTTCCAACTTGAAAAATACTGTTCTAACAAAGCTTTTCTATGAGGAAACCATTTCACTGTAAAACCTGTTCTGCTACAATGGCTCATTAACAACCAAGGAAACTCATTATTATTTCTTCTCCTTGTAAATAATGGGGGATGAACTTAACTCAATCACTTACGAAAACTACATTCAAATTTAAAAAAAAACATAAATTTAATTTGCAGGCTAAAAGTGAATCATACTTACAGATAAACTGCTGAAAACCGTAGGAAAACAAATACTTTAGCAGCAAAAATAAGTGCAAGATCAAAAGACAGCTACCATCCCACCCATGTGTCTGTCAAACTACAGTTCAAATCAACATTTCTTATGCTTTCTCCAATTAGGTCACTAATGGAATTTTATTGCAAATAACTGAGCTACATGTATCTTCTACTATTCAGTACCTTCTTGCCCAGTGTACTACAACTGAACAAGTCCACTCAAATTTCTGATCCTAGGGTTAAATATATCTGAGAAATGAAAGTTATATAAGTTCTTCTCATTAAAGTTGATTTTGATAACCAAAGCAAGTCAGTAGGTGCCATCTTCATCAAGGTTCAGCTAATGTGATCTTCTGTTCAATTATAGAAGCCGTGGTTTAATCAGCCTATTATACAAAAACCTCTCGTGAGATATAACAACATCTGATCTTCTCCAAAAACGACTTCGACAAAATTACAGTGACATTCAGCTCCATGGGCTTTGTGAATTCCCTCTCAGAAGCATTAAGGTACCTTACAAACACTCAAGAGTCCAAAAACAGCCCCTAAAAGACATCTGACAGAATTCAGTTTCATAGGCCTGAAGCTTTTTACCTATGCATTCATATAAAGATGTGTTAATTACAAACAAAAACCCTTTGTGTAACTGAAGTTCAGAAAACTACCTTTGCCACTCACATAATGAAATAAAACACACTATAATCTGTATCTGCACCTGCCTGGTAGTAACCATGTACCCCCACTAAATTAAAGCCAGAAACTTGATAATACAGCCTTCTATTACCACTAACTCATCCCTCTTCAAAACACATGTTTAAAAACCACAAATGCACTCAGCAATTTTTAGTTAGAACAGGAAGATGATTATTCCATTTTATTCAAGGTGGACTAACGAACTGCATTGAATCTCAATCTGCAGGGTGCTGAGGGTCTCACACCAATGTGTAAAATGCAGAATGCTTCCTCCTGTTTTTAGTGTATCCTCTACCATTTTTTACAATTAAGAAGGAATTGTCCCACAATTTTATTAGAATACTTAACCAAAAACACCAAGTCTAAAGGTAGATTAGCAAAAAATCAGAGGAAAACAGAGGTATCTGGATAGCTGAGCAAACATACCTGCAGTCACAAGTTTAGCACTGCTGCCCTTGCATTCTCCATCTTCGAGGTTTTTGCTTGTGCTCTTTTCTTTTAAGAGAGGAACAGTATTGTCAAAAGGTATGCACTTGCTGGATGCAACATTTTCTCCACTGTCTGGCTGATTAATTCTGCTGTTAGCTTCAAGTAGAAGTGTGAAGTCCTCAGACTGCGCAGCTTCACCAGGTTCCAGCTGAGAGGAGCTTTTAGCCTGCGACACATTCTTTGAAGACACAGGAAGAGAGTCTTCATCACTGTCAAATCCAAATGGATCCTCTGTTACCTCATCTTCAACTTTGGGTTTTTTAGGAACTTCAGAAATATCTGGTTTGACACTGGGCCTCTTCTGTCCTAATTTGGCCATGAAGGTGGTTTCCCCCCATTTTGTACTAAGGGTGGTCCGTTTGTTGGAAAACACTTCATCAAACTTGGAACTGCCGTTTCCCCCTTTCCGGCTGTAGGTCTTTCCAAATCGGGATGTCATTTTGGCTCCTGTTTCATATTCTCTGTTGGAGAAGAAAGAAGAAACATCAATCCACCAACCTTTTAGTACAAATGGTTGTTACTTCCACCCTTTACTGGGCCTACAAGCACCAGGCATGTACATTTCACATGAGCAGATACATCACTGGCTTGTTTTTACAGACTCACCCATTCACATGTGAGTGTCATTATATCAAAAGTTGCTGGGCTAAGTTTCTACCAAAGTAACTCGAAATTCACAGAACCACAGAATATGCTGAGTTGGAAGGGACCCATCAGGATCATGAGTCCAACTCCTATTTAGCTGCTTACACATTTATAAAACAATGGCACAATAGATCCTTAAGAAAAAGCTGCTAAGACATCATTTTTGGTACTGCTTTACTCTAATTTTGTATTTTCAAGTATTGAAGGCTCTGCGATTATGAAACAACCAAACAATATTTTCACTATATCTGAACATGCAGCTCCCTGCTAGAGTCCAATAACAGAGCATGGCTCAAAAGAAAACCCTCTTCACAGTTAAATACAAAAACTGTTTGAATATTTCAAGTTGCTGCAGATACTTTAAGTACTAATTAATCAAAAATAACAATGACAACTCCACCCCATGTTCTTCTCTCACGCTCGGACTTATTTAGCAAATGTATTACTCGGTAACATGATGTGGTTTATGCCACCTGCATGAGTGCTGCTCAGGACTGGTACACAGCATTCACCCTTCAAGTAAATCTGACTGATCAGGGGACAGGAGCAGAAGCACTTCTCAATTTATTTCTAAGAGCAGCATAAGCAGACCAGCATAAACCATTACTGTTTACTGACTTTTATAACTGCAGTCAATTCACATTTAAGTACAAACAGATTAAAGAGGAATACATTTAGGGGTTCCTTGCATGTGTTCTATTTTTGTTTAATTCAAGAAAAAACACACACCCGTAGGTTTTTGTTTCCCAAAACAAATACTTCAACAACTGGACGAGTGACAACATAAACTCAAAACCACCCTATCTGTTTTATAAACCAATATTTCTCTCTTTTTGGCCTAAACCCGGATAGGAAATTGCAATTCTTTATAGTCAGTCTGAATCTAATCAAGTCCATCTTTCTCTCTGAAATCTTCTCCATACTAAAACAAAAGTCTGTTAAGAAAGGCAGGCAGTTATTTATGCTACAGAATCAAAGAAATACAACTTTTAAAGTGTCAACTACCTTCATATAAAGTATATGAAAAATAATATTTAATACAATTGCAAGTAAACTTATCACGACCTATTTGTTCAACATAACTCTTCTTGTTTGTGATATATTTGAATAGATTTGTAGTACACTGTCTTTCTTCCATATTTCAGTTTTCATCCCTAACACCTGCAGTTTCTCAACCTGAAGTGCCAGTCTAGCATTTGCCCAAACTGCCAGACTGGTTTCCAGGAATGTCCCTCTATCACTTCACTCCAGTTAAACTGTCTCACTAATAATAGTCTCCCTTTATCAGACCAGGCCAACCTCCACTTATTATACGAACCAAACAATTCACAGCGAGAAAATCCACAGAGAAAACATCAAGTGAACTAAAAGGATCAAATCTGAACTTGAGAAGTTTAGCAGGCAGATGGTGTTGCAATGCAGAAGAGATACAGGAACAAGCCCTTTGGAAAAGGCTCCTTCCCCCAGTGGTGCAGCAGAGGGATGGCAAAAGCACGTGCTTATCTACTGACCAGAGTTCTGCTGGAAAACCCCACTCTGCACAGGGCTCCTCGATGCTCCCAGTACACAGTGCTCTTCAACCCCAACTCCTCTCTTCCCCCCAGGGTCATCAGCCTACTCTGTGCTGTTCCAAACACATCACTGCCAAACTTAATTCTTCTTCTGCTCCCCTGTAAGTAGCTCTAGTTTTCTGGTTTTAACCCACACATACTTTAGAAAACAAATAGCAAAACACACGTAAATTATCAGTTTTATTTTGCTGATGCTTGAAAATGTTGGTAACAGCTACCAAAATATTTTAGACCAAAAGCACCACCTTTTAGAGCTATAGAAACTAAACTAAAATATTTATTAACACATCAGTTTCTATACAAGTCTTATGGAAAAAAATAAAAACACTCACCATCAGCACACTTTCCTCCTCTATACCAACAAAATCCAAATAGAAGTATAATAAAAAGTACTCAAATAAGTATTTTCAACACTACATTTCCAATCTATGCAAAAATAACATCGGATTTAAACTTTGACTTGTGGTTTGCAGTTACTATTAAAGAGAAGATATCTGTACTTAAATGGACTTTATCTTCAGAAAGTAGAGCCACGTTTTCCTATTTATATATTCTGAAATTAAGATCATCTCCTAAGAAGCTTGAATCAAAATATCAAGACCCAAACTAATAGTCAATATGATGTAAACACGTTAAAAGATGAGCAACAGGAAAATATAACTACGCTATGCTGTAAACTCGTATCTTAGACTGAGATTAACGATAAGGAACTACATCGGTGCCTCCTGACATGAGAGCATCAACAGAGCAGGATTTTTTTGTACTTACTTACAATTTTCTCTTGCTTTTCAGTCAGAGTGAAATAAAAAAACTTGGCCAACTACACTCTATTTCCACTCCCTGCCACCCGCTCCTGCATTGTGCTGCGATATCTGGAGCAGTGCAAGCAATGTAAACACACGTAAAAACCCGACAGGCGGCTGTCCCGCGTTTCCCCGCGGTAACTCGGAGGGCCAGCAGGACACAAAAACCCCGGTAATTCCCCAGGAAGCCCATCAGCCGCCCCTCCTCATGGCTCCTCTCCACACCGCTCCTCTTACATAATCAAAAGAAAGAAAAATAGGTTAAATGCACGAAGGCAGAAGGAGCTGATGAAATCCCACGGTGACAGTTTCTTCTTTCCTCCCTCCCTCTCTCCCTCCCTCCCCCTGCGGCGGGGGGTGCGAGCGGAACCGGGTCACCCCCCCGCTCCCTGATGTCATTTCCCCTCCCGCCCGGCCGCCTCCCCCGCCCCACCGGCCCCATTACACAAGTACACAAGTGCCCGGGGCAGCGGGGCCGGCCCGGGGCACACCGCGCTCCCCGGGGCCGCCCCCGCCCCGGCCCGCCCCGAGCCCCCCGCCCAACTCCGGCACCGCAACTTCCCCGCGGGCCGGGCCGGCCCCGCACGCCGCTGCGTCCGGGACAGCG
>JAWWTY010000158.1:8208552-8409485 GCA_035222235.1 Margarornis squamiger
GGCGGAGCACGGCAGGCCCCACGCCCGGGGACACGGCCCGGCCCGGCCCGGGGCACCCGCACGCCCAGGGGCACGGCCCGGCCCGGCCCGGGGCACCCGCACGCCCAGGGGCACCCTGCGGTCGGGCCCGCACTGCGGGTGCTGCAGCCGGGGGCAGCGGGGCCCGCGGCGGGCAGCGCGCACCGCCCCGCCCCGGGAGCGGCCGGGCCCGGCGGGGCTCCAGGGGTCTCGGGGCACCCCCGGCCCCCGGGGCAGGGCAGGGCCCTCCCCGGGAGCGGAGCCCGCCCTGCGCCCACTTCATTCAAAGTTTGCGGTGCCGCGGGCCGGGCCCCCGCGGGCGCCCCCAGCGCTGCGCGGGACTCCCCGCGGAGCCGCAGCCACGGCCGGGCCCCCCTCTCGGCCCCACGGAGCCGGCAGAGCCCCCTCGCACACCCTGCCAGCGCCACCCACGTGTGCGCCAGGTCCCTGCACACCTTTGAGGCTTTAATTAATGGTACTCACCGTGCAGCACAGGAATAAAGGCTCCTCCAAGCTTGTGTCACGCAGGTGATGGGTGCAGGTTATCAAACAAACCCCAAGTCCAACATTTTACGCTCCATAGGCAGTATGTCACAAAACTCAGGAGAACTCAGGATGGGCAACTAGAAAAACAATGTATTAAAAAAGAACATCACATTTTCAAAGGAGTGACAAACTCGAAAAGGAAAAAAAAAACAACCCATGGAACAGAAACCATTCTACAACCATAAGCCCAAAACGTATTCACAACATGTACTCAGTAGCCATCCATTGCTGGAGGCTTTACACTACAGGTCTCAAATGCAAGACTTTTTAAAAATCTAGAAGGCTGATTTCACTGCACAAAACAGGTTAGAGTTGTCTCAATACATCTAGTTAACAAACACTACTTTTGTTTCAATTTCATATTTGATCAGTGCAAAATCACTGGCTTTCAATAAGGAGATTCAAGACTGGGGGTTTGTTTAGTGATCCTGTGAGTAAATCTGGTCTTGATACCTCCTACCAATGTAGTAGCAGCTTTTTGGTATTACTTCTGAAGGAAAACACTCTCTGCATGTGCTCTCTAAAGCCAGCATACGACAAGTGAAGCTAAAACTGACTGGACCTAGTGAGGAGATGTACAAGCTTCATTTGAAATATGGTTGGGGTTTGTGTTGCGTTTCAGAGAAGGTTTACAAGCTCATCTGTAGCTCACCACCTGACTCAGTTATTGAAGACCCCCTGAAAACAGATTACAAACTTTGACGTTCATAATTTGAATACAAAAAGTAAGAACATTGTTTTCCTCGGAGTGCTCTTGATCAGAGCTTCTAATGAGCATATTTAAATTTGAAGTGTAAAATGGAGAGTTAAAGCAGTTGGAGTTTTGCATAGTCTTCCTTGATGACTAACTGATCTGTTAGACAAAGAGGAAAACATGAGACTGGGAGAGCGCAAAACACTTTGAAGCTCTGTGAAGTTCTTTACAACACAAGTTTGTCCTGAGAATCAAAAAAAGTGAAGAATATGGCCAGAGTAAGGAAGTGACACTGAGAAACTATTAGGAAATAGTTTGTATTTTGATGTGAACCTAAAAGAGCTTAAATTAAATTAAATCTGTTTCTAACTTAAAGCCTGGGCTACCTAAGTCACTTTGTAATTTAGAGAATTTTGCAGTCTAATGCTGGTAACTGGATGTCATTTGAAGGCTCTCACACACCTTATACCCCCTGCATACCTTCATATTTCCAGTCTTTGCAGGTTCTCCATACAGAGTAATCTAAACCGCTGCAGATTGATGGTCATGATGGAATTTCCCATGACTAACAGAGGATAAATTAAATTCATTTATGTGCTGCCTAGCCTAGCTTGGTTATCAGCAGAAGTCTGTAAGTCTAATAAAGCCTTTTACTAGGATGAAAACATTGTTGTGTTCAAGAACAGCAGAGACAGGCCAGTTTTACTGCCCCAACATACTTTAGATACTTGTGAAAATTTCACACCTTGACAGTTAACATGTTAAGCTTTGCTATTTTCATTTTCCCCTGGCTTACCTCAAATATGCAAGTACCAAGGCAGAGCAAACAAAAGCCAAATCCCATCTGTGTTTGGCAGTAGCTAAGTTTCATTCTCAGAGGGTGGAATTTAACAGGCATCTTATGCTTTTCGTGAAATTCCATTTCTGTTAGTTGCCATCTCCCTTCACAAACACAAAAAAACCCCAAAACAAAACAAACAACTCAAAACAAATAAAAAACCCACAACAAAACAAAAAACCCCTCACCAAACTCAACCACAGAAAACCTTTTACAAAAAAAGCAAGACATGAAATATTGCAGGTTGACATTTGCCTCCATGAGAACAGCACTGGGAGATAAACAGCCATCTTACAACTGTAGCTTTTCCACCTTAACACTTTTCTGGGAAAGCCATAAGTGAGTCCTACAGCTTCCCATTACTGTCCACAACAAGAGAAACTACCATCTTTGCTATTTATAATCAAGTCAGAAAGCCCTGAAAAACACAGCTCAAATACATCAAAGCTAGACATAAGAGAAATAAAAGTATAACAGTAGAAGGAACCTATAAGGGGGACAGAACAGTTATTTGGATACATCACATCTTAATATACTCTAGAAAAATCCAAGTTCTCTTTTTGGGGTTCTGGGCCAAGAGAAGAGAACAAAACAGACTTTTCAAAACGAGCTGAAACCTACTACAAACTCTTTCACATAATTCAGTCTTGAGGCAGCCATTGAAACATTTTAAACTGTTTCAGTTTCTTCCAAAAGAAAAAATAGGCAATGCAATAGGAAAATGGGAGGTTTCCCATGCAGCAGATACCCTTGGGGCAGATGAAGACAGTCATGTCCTTCCAGAAGCTGTCAGGAAAGTTTCTCAGTAATGCCTCATGGACAAAACCTAGCATTTGACAGTAATAGCTTAACTGAGGCTAAAGGCTTTAAAAGGACTGTAGCACTAGGTAGCCTTCATACCAAGTACATAAGTTAACAGCACAATACATCCTTGCTCCACCCCTTTTCCCACGAAAAGACACGGAGCTCACTAACCCATTGCCCCATTCCCTGCAAGGTGCTGCCCAGGAAGCGAACA
Organism: Margarornis squamiger; assembly: GCA_035222235.1. Taxonomy (NCBI): domain Eukaryota; kingdom Metazoa; phylum Chordata; class Aves; order Passeriformes; family Furnariidae; genus Margarornis; species Margarornis squamiger. The sequence continues at coordinate 8,211,667 of JAWWTY010000158.1, forward strand.
GCAGCTCACAGGAGGGCTCTCCCCATTGCACCTCGTGCCCACAGTGCTCCCCTCATAGCCAATCATTATCTTCTCCTTTGCCTCTTCCCCGTCCTTTTGTGTCTCAGCCTAGTCACTATTTGCCTCCCAAGTCCTCTCCAACCTCCTCTAGTACTTCCTTCCTTGTCTCTTGTTCAGGTGGAAGGGATGGGGGTGAAGAGGATATCCTGCTGCACTCACAGCTGCTGCAGTGCTTTCATGTGCCGAATAGCAGCATTTAAAATGCTAGATATTTTGGTGCTTTTTGCTTTTTCTTTGCAAAATGTCAATCTCCTCCTGTTGCTGTCCAAATGTCACAGGGCACACTTGGGTGAGAGCACACAGGCCCTTGCCATTTCAGTTCACTGGGGTTAGAATTTCCCCCTTGCTATTTGCATAGCAAAGGTGAAGGAAGGAGAAAGAGCCACATTAAGTAGCTACTTACCATACTTCAGCCAACTTCTCCGAAAATAGTCACTCACACGTTAGTATCACTATTAAGGCGGCTGGAGGAAGTGCGGCGACACCACTCACAGCAGCTCCCCAGGGACTGGGCAAGAACAGCTGCCCCGAGAGCTGCAGCAGCTGCAGCAGGACAGATGTGGGGGCTGACCCAGGCTGCTACCGGGTGCCCACCGAAGCCACTCTGTCACCGCCCTCCTTAGCTGAACAGGGGAGGGAAAATATAACCAAAGCCTCATGGGTTCAGGTAAGGGCAAGGAGAGATCACTCAGCAATTGCTGCCACGTGCAAAACAGAATTGACTTGGAAAAATTAGATTCTTATAAATGAAGTTGGAGTAGGATAATGAGAAATAAAACTAAATCTTAACACACCTTCCTCCCACACCCTCCTCTTGCCAGACTTAACCTTGCTCCCAATTTTCTCTGCCTCCTCCCCTCTCACATATTCTCATTCCTCTCTCCAGCTGCACTTTTCTTCTTCCACTTCTTAAATCCATTATTGTGGTGATGCTGCCACCATTGATGATGTGCTCAGCCTTGGCCAGTGGTAGGTCCATATTGGATCTGGTTGGCATTGGCTCTATTGGACATGAGAGAAGCTTTTGGCACTTCTCATAGAAGAAGCTGCCCCTGTAGCCCCCCTGCTACCAAAACCTTGCCACACAAACCCAATACAGCCAACAGAAAGCAGAATGTACAGGGGCAGGGAAGGAAGGGGAGATCTGCAACCCAGTGTACTGCAAAGTACTGCAAAGCATGACTTCTGTCAGGAATATGGCTTTTCTTAGTGAGCTATTTCCAATGGATAATGTACTGCTTATTTCTGACACTGAACCCTGAGGAGAAAGACTGAAAGGCATTCCAACAGGGGATCTTTTATACAGTTTTGGATCATATTTCTCAGTATTTGCATCATAACATAACTATCTCCCCATATGAGGTGATCAAGGCATTAAATTTCATAACTGAAAGGTTAAAACAAGCACTGCTGGACAGAAAAAATAAATGCTTATATGAGTGCAAAGGGCCAGTTCTCCACAATTAATTAATAAATTAATAGATAGAAGGAGTTCCCTGGATCAAGACACTACTGAGGCAGGCCCAGGCAGCCAGCAGAAAGAGTTGTGCTACTCCTTTTCTGTGGCCTGGCCACCCATCTGTTGCAATCACAAGAGGCAACATCACCTCTGCAATGTAAGAGCCTCTGGAAAGACTAGTTTTACTCGATGAACCAACAGTAGTCATTCACCTACGGGTAAATTCTCAGTGGTTTATCTGTGCAGTTTTTTCCCTAGGTGATCAGCCTGCAAGTCTACTGGAAAAACCTGTGGTGAAACACTAGTGGGAAAATCAAAAAGTAGCTTTCACCTTGTTATAATCATCAAGGTTAGAACTTTATTCTACCAAGCACTTTATCCCAGCAAGCTCTGCTGAGAAAGTAACCACCTGCATTGTTTCCCACTGAAGATTTTACAATGTGCCAACATATTTCATGTTTAAAAAAAAAAACAAAACCAAAGGCATTTGTAGTAAGGATGCAGCCTATCTTAAAAAGCCTCAAGGAAAGTCTGGGTTCTTCGATCCTTTGAACAAAATAAGTTCCCATTGTTTTGTTAAGGAATAGAAAGGGACTGACTCTCTCGAATGCCTGAGACCTTTTGCAGTCTTATAGGAAGACCAGTCTGAATACCAACCATTTCCCATCTCTGAATTTTTTGGACTCTTTTAAGATCTTCCTGGTTTACATTATTATTGAATTTCTGTCTCCCTTTACAGCAGCAGCCCTTAAAGAAAGCTACCGAAGTGCACCAACATAGTGCTTGTTGGGCAAAGAGAAATATGGGAGCACAAGAAATTGGTGTTTTAAATTGTTCTTAGAACAAGCTCATTGGTGGAACTGCCATTGTCCTATTCCTCTAGCAATAGGGGAACAGCCATTTCTCTCATTTATTTTGCTACTGTGCTTCCTTTATCTTTTAAAAAGGGCAAGTATGTGACCAACATTTTATGCTCCTATGTCTTCTTATGTGGTTTTTAAGTGCAGATGCTGTAACCTGTAAATTAAAACTCAAAAGGTAATGTTACAAGATTTTTGTTTTCACCTTTGTATTTCCCAAGTACTTGTTTTTAATTTTTAGGAGGAGTAGAACTTGCCCAGTAACTAAGGACTCCTACAGCAGTTACAAAACATTAAATCCCAGCAATAGCAGATCAACAACTGTATTGGTGCATGGAGACCACTTTGTGTGGCCATTCAGGGTTGTGTGCAATGCTACAAAGAACAGCAACACAAACTACAACTGGAAAAGAAAATTCACAGAGAATTAAAACTAGTGAGATGAATGAGGTCTGGATGAACATGTCCCTGAACATCCAGATAATGTGTAACCTAGAAAATTAAGCTGACAAAATGAAAATTAAAAAAAAAAAATAAGATTTCCTCATGGGAATGTAGGAGGCAACAAAATACCATTAGTGACTTCATTACCTTTCTCCCAGAATGCATCCCTGAACAAGTTACTTTCACCTTTACTCAGATTACAATATAGCACCATAAGGAAAAGCTGCAATGCCTTTTGCTTCTTGCACAAGACCCTGGTACATCCAGGGCCATACATTGTGTGAGTTCTACAAACCTGTTCACACCTGAGGTTTGCTGCATACAATGTAATCATGCCCCATTGAACGGTCAAAGATCACTCTGCAGCATCAATAGAGGGCCTCTTAACAAGTGCTGGCAGAACACATTCAGAAATGTATTTAAAGATGATAACAAAAGGCTAAAAACAACCTGTGCACTGCCTGGTTCTTTAGACATATCAAAGAAATGACTCATTACTGGATCTAGCCCCATGCAAGGGCAACAGAACAGGCAGTGCATTTACTGCCCAAAAGCACAGTATTATTCTAATAATACACTGGCCTGCAGGCAGTCTCCTTATGCTATGCTTCTCAGTTGGATCTGTGACCTTGAAATTCCGAGATAAATGTTTACTGTGCAGCAAAGTCTTTTCTTTTTTGGTCAACAATTGAAAGAAATTGAAGGAACATATTGATGCAAAAGCTTAGGCTCAAACTAAGATGCTTCAACTACATCAAAATGTCTCCTTACTGGTTTTCTTGAAGAATAAACCTTGTACCGTACCTGGAGGAAAACAAAACCTAACTCACCTTTTTTGTTTTGATGTGTGATAGCAAGTGGCTTGAACAATATACAGTAACCACAGGTATCTACTTGGTGCTTTCCTGTGCCTTTCAGACAGCATACTTGAGAACTCATTTCAATCAAAATACCTTTGCTGTTCACCTGTTAAGCAAACACAGCAGACAAGAACTGCAGTTCATTAAAAAAGAAAAAGTTAGTCCATGGGCTACTTCAGTTCAACCCTAAGCAGTCCTCTTCAGCACAGTGCTGACTTCTAATACAATGTATAGGCAATTTTGCTCCCTAAATGCTTCCTCAGCCTTGCAGAGAGCTGCTTAGTGGCTGACAGGTCCTTTCCATCCCACTCAGTTCTCGGACTGTAATTTTCAACACAAGTCCGCCAAAAAAAGAGGGGGGGGCAGGGGGGAGAAAAAAGAAAAGATTGTTTAGGTCCTTTGGCTTGATTTTTCATTTTATCCCCACCACCAAATGCAAGATTGGGTGAGGGCTGAGTAATCATACAGGACTTCTAACTGGTTTCATCTTTGCATAAAATAATCACTTTGTTCATTATCAGCTCAGACCAGATTCAGACATGCTACAGAGGAAAAAAAAAATTAGAATTCTTTCTCAATCCATTGAATTAGCCAGCAACAGTCATCAGTAGCTGAGACAGGAAAAAGCATATTTGAAAGAGCATTGATCACTGTTTTTCATTTTTATTGGATATAAGTCAGTATGTACAACTACTGAATGTTTCTCTATGAAATGAAGGTTCGATTAAGCAAACGTTGGTTTAAAGTAATAATAGCTCTCTGCTGGGCTCCAGTGACACCTACTGGTAAATAAAGATGTTACCAAACATTTCTTGAGAATGTAGCAGCATTGATTCATGCCCCTGCCCTTAGGATCACTAATAATTATTTTTTGAGCAGCTCAGGCTATGAACTGTTACAATCCAGTGTTAGACTTAATGAAACTTGTGTTTATTTTTCAAAACAGGATTTTGACTCCATCAGATTATTAACTCCTTGAAACTGCATTTTTATCACTCCAGGTATTTTCAAGTCATACATCTTGCCACTGACAGCAGCAGATTAAGATAGGCCAGTGGATTTTCAGCTTACTAGAGTACACTAGGAAATGTTTTCAATGATTTTTCCTCATAATTTCATTAATATAACTACAGACAAAAAGTAAAAAATTAATACATCTCCATTTGCTTTCAACAGCATACCTTTTAGCATCGATTCCGAAAATGAAGATCTCATCAGTAGCACAACTGCCTGAGCTCATGGCTTTGCTTCTGACACATCCTTGCTGTCTGTAGTGCTGAACTGCTTTGTCACGGCTGTGTTAGTCTGGTAGGCCACACAGATATTTCGGAATGTAACTTCAATCAGCACTTGTACAAGAATAAATACCAATAAACTCCCTCAGTGACAATTGGGGGGATTCAAATAAGGTATTTCCAGTGGCCTTTTAGCAAAAACTAGAACAAGCAGCTCTGTCTATGGTAGAAATACAGTTGTCGCATTTTTACATGCCTTTTGATCACATAATGCAGCCAAGGGTAACCAGTTTCCTTTTAGATATTTGAATTTTATATCTTTTTTTAGAAAAATGAAACATCACTACAAGTCTAGGAAAAAACTCACATGAGGCAAGGCTTTACCCACAGAAAATGGATGCAATATGCATAGTGTACATTCAGAGACACCACAGCTCCCAGCTGGAACATGCAGGAGCAACACAACAAGCAAAAGCAGTTCTACTGCTCTGTGCACCACACTCATCTCCCCATCTGCATTAGGCTCCACTGTGTAAACTAGTTCAGAGTATGGGCATGAATATTTCTGTTTGAGAAAACCTGTGATTGAGGGATTTTTTTTTAATTTTTTTTTTTTTTTAAGATTGACAGGGAAATAACATATGCAAGATTTTCAAACCACAGTCTTGCCAAAGAGTTGGCAACAACCCTCACCAGTGGAGGTCTAGCCACTCACAGAGCTTCAGGAAACCTTGTCCTTGCTATCTCTGGCAGGCTTAGAGTTGTCTCAGTTTCATCCCCAACACTGAGGTACTTCAGATATGTCTGAACAAAGCCACATGAAGTTTTTATCTTTGTCCTGCAAATCCTTCTTCCAAGGAACTGACGCTTCCTGTCCAAAAGCCTATTTTGGTGAAGTCTGCCAGTCTCCAGTGCAATCCGTCCCAAGACAAGAGAAATGCTGTGTGGAGTGGTGAGCCAGCATGGCAATGAGTACCCACCACCACAAAACAGCACAGATCCCAAAGTATCAGCCCAGGAGTCTCAGATCAAAGAATGCACAGAGTTTTTGGGGACAAACTTTAAGTAGAAAAATCACTCCTGACAGAACACATCAGCCAGATTTGCTGATTCCAGGCAGAATATTGTTACAGGATACTGGAGAGCAGACACAGACAGGAGCAAGGTAACTTAGTTCTGTGGTAGAATAGTTACCAATTAAATGCTGATCCCAGTACCTAGCAACAAAAAACTTCAAGCTAGAGTATAAAGAAAACAATTTCTAAAGGCAGTGTAGAGCCATTTTTAGAAGTCAGGCTATAAATCTGTTAAGTGATAGTTCAACACTGATTTTTACAAACATGTCCACAATAATGACTTCACAAACCCATGTACCTAATTAGAATAAGAAGATATTAGAGAAATCGCAGATTGAAGATCTGGTCAAAGATCATAATTCTTTGTTTTTAAACATGATGCATTAAACTTCATCAGAACAGAACTATGCATGATCCCATGGAAATCAGATGCCCAGCTGTTACTCCCTGGCCCTCTGCATTCAGGCCCTGGGTTAACCACGACTTCTGTGAAGTGCAGTGGCAGGTAAACTGGTAGGAAGTTGTCATGGTGACAAGCAAATGCAAATAAAGAGTTGCACATAAAAAGAACAAGCCCATAAAAATCAAAGAGACGTTGTATTCATACCTTGAGTAAACAGAGATTCACATAATAGAATACAATTATTAAACCAGGATCAATGCCTTTCATAAATTAGACGTTAATTTCTCCACATATAGAGCAAAAATATTTAAATGAAATGGAGGAAAATCCATCCAGTCAAAGATAAGTGGGAAGCTTTTCTTGGCAAATGAGGGAAGCCCAAGTAACCTGTTTCCAAGCTCCCATTTAAACCTAGTAATTTAAATGTCTCATGATTTCAAAAAAAGACAAGCCCAAAGATATCTTTTATGGGAACAGATGCTGCACTGTCTTCTTGAAGCTGCAGGCTTAGAGGCAGATTTTTCCTGCAGCTGCAGAATGCAGTCAACAAGCTCACTCTGTTCCAGGGCTGCTATTCAGAACCTTTTGGGCAGCAATGAAAGAAGATCACATCAATTTCATGCTGGTTATGCTCTTCTACAAAGATACTAGCAGTAGATGCAGAAACAAATCATGCCTAGATTGCAGGGGAGAAAGATGTGTCAAAGTCCTTAGGAAAATAAGGTATAGAAGATTTAATCCAAAAAAACTTTTACTTCAGAGTACTTTTGGTACAATGGCACTGCTTTTGTAACAGCCTATAGTCTGGCTGAATTACAGACCTTGAGGTCCATGTGCAATTAATACCACATGAGTAGGGCCCTGTATTCCTGCTGGAACAGATTTTACAGACATTAACCTTGTCCCTCTCAGCAGCATTTCACCTGTGGCCCATGTAGGTTCTCAACATTGTGTTCTGCATCTGCCATTACTCCTGAACTACAATCCAACACACTTGTTTTACAATATGAATGTAATATGAGAAATTCCAGCTGCAGATACAGAAGCACCTCTTCAGGCAGGCAGAGGAACAAGGTGGCCAGAGAGGCTGTGTAGTTCCCATCCCTGAAGGTTTTCAAACCTAAGTGGATAAAGCCCTGAGCAGTTGGGTCTGACCTTAGAGCTGACCCTGCTTCGAGCAGGAGGTTAGATGAGAGACCTCCTGAGGTCCCTTCTCACCAGGACTTAATAATTCTATGATAAGCTACATGTCCAAGTAAGTGCCAAGTGACCCATATGCTACTAGAAAATGGCCCCATATATGCACACACACACACTAATACCTACACATTAAAATATATGAACTTCAACTCTCTATGACTTTAAGAGCCTAAATTAGAGCCCACAGCATACCTCATTTTTTGTAACATCAGTGCTGCAGGTTAGGATGGCTGCAGTACATGAATAGAAAACACAAGTGTCAGCACTCACTGGGTTCAGCTCAATAGGATAAGTGTGCATAGTTATACATTGTTTTTTTGCAGTATTCCAAGGGAGAGACTACAAAGAATAGCAATTTGGAGGTGCATGGATTGCCTTTGTTTTGCCACTAGTTAATAGCAAACCCTAGCATTTAGAGAGTTAAGAGTCTTAGAAGAAAAGCTTGGTAAAAAGCAGCTCATTGAATAGATATCAGAATGGCCATAATCAGAGTTAGCCACGCTGAGACACAAACTTCCAAAATTAGATGAAAGTACAGGCACAGAGCTAGAAAAGCAAGCTGTTGCAATGGAGTCTGTCAAAATCCAGTTACCAAACTTAGTCATATTTTTGTGGGCACTCAGCAACCTCAACTGAGTACATCGATGTTATATTAAACTTATGTCTTGTTTATTTGTATTCATTTTCCATCTTTCATGCCAAACTCCAGAAATCTAATCTGTATTTTTCTCTACAGCACAAGGAAGTTAGTGTGAAGCATGCCTGAGAGTAGCATTGATTCATCCAAAGTGCCCTCAGAATGGTAACCTGGACATAAAAAAGAACACAACTTCAAAAATCAACTGCATGAACTGGCCCTGGTTAAGCAGGTTTGAAGTGCAACCTTTGATCTGCTTCAGGCCGTACTTGTCTGTTTCCCTGATTCCAGATGAAGTCTGATCTCTTTACAACTGGCAAGTCCTCCCCTTTCCCTCCCAATGGAGCAACTTTGACTTAGTTGGTGGCCACACCTGGACTGCAAGCAGGGTGTCTGTGGCCTGAGCCTACACACTCAAACCTGCTCTCCGTCAGGCAGAGGACTGTAAAGGCCAGAACTGCCACAGTGTGCCTGCTGCTGGCACCCAGTGTAGGCAGATGAGACCAAACTCATGTGACTCCAGCAAACCTGCTCTCATATCCTTGCACGAGAGACATGTGCAAAGGTGTAAGGCAAGCACAGATCGCCTTCCTCTCTGGTCGTGTTTCACTGTACTTGACAATCAACATTTACTGTTCTGCTTGTTGGTAAGTTATGAGTCAGGAGACTTCAGCACATTCCTTCCTAGAGAACAGGGATTAAACTATCTGTTTTTTTTCACTGAGAAGATAAACAGCCAGTCTCCAAGGAAACAGATCTATTCCACAAGATATTAAAGAGGACAGCTTTGTCCTTCGATCACAGCTACCTGCTTGTTCAAATACCTCATTACATGTTTATGCTGAAAACTAATAAGGAAACACTATTTTACAAAAGTATTGTACTTCAAGTCTGCTCAGCCTGAAGTAGTTAATTCAGTGGAATTTTGAAGTCCTGTTCTTCCACATCCAAATTAAGAATATTCCACATCGAGAAAGATTTTACATGTTACCATAACGATGGCTGCACCACATTAGACTGTGGATCCCTTAAATGCAGTATCCTGCCTCCTGCCTAGGAAATAGAGCAAGAACAGGGCAAGTGTGTAGTAGTTTACAGCTGATGCAGGAGAGCACCAACAGGCTCTGTGACCTGCCACCCCCATGTCTGAGCACCCTGTGCTCAAGGCCAGCTTAGACACAGTGCAGCTGCATCACTGGGTCAGGCTCACCTGCAAGACATCAGGGCTCCCTCCATTGCACTTTAAGCTGCTTTTAAGTTCAGACCCTCACTGAGGACATCTGATGTGTACCATTTAATCCTGAAGTATGTCTTAGGCAACCCTCATTATGCATGATGTGCCTTGCTGATCTGGACCCTGACTCAGCTTTCCCACTAGACCTTGGACACACCTCATCAGTATGGACTTGTCTGGTGATCACTGTGGCCTGCCACTGGACCTTCTCACAAATCTTGTGGGATTAGCCACTTCCTACATCTGCCTTGCTGTCATCTCCAGCTCTCAGCTTGCCTACCTTGCAGAGCAGCCCATGCTTGCTGCTCTCTCATGGCAATCTCTCTTTGGAACAAAACAGGAAACTCAAATTTAACCTAATATAAAACCAAACATCAATTTAGTAATAATTAAGGTAAATTGGAAAACTGGTGAATGCAGTTCCTGCTCCCAGGTTCTTCTTCACACTCCATTAAGGAAGCATAAAATGCAAGTTCTCATATATTCTAGGTACAGAACAATTTAGGACAACTGGCCCATAAAAGCAGCACTTGAGTAAAAAAGTAAGATAAGTCTTTTCTGCAGCTTTCTTTACACATCTCCTGGCTCCAAACCTGCTGCATGCCTCTGGCACCTTATACAAGAAGTCAGATTCAGTAATCAGTAGGAAACAGAACTAGCAGTGAAGGCAATGATATTCATGCACTGCAATTTACAACAAGGCATCTGCCTGCGCGTGAATTAGTATTTTCCTTAATTATCTGTAATAGGAAATCCCAAGATTCTCAGCTGGCCCTGTCAGTCAATATTAACTACAGACTTGGAAAATGATATAAAAATAGAAAGGAAATTGAATCCTGCGAAGACTGCAGTAGTACGTCACAGGGAATGCAAATAGAACTTCACTGGGAACGGCTGTATTGGCACTGTTGGTCCCATTCCACTGCAGAGTTTGCCAACACACCACACACCAATCCAGCATGACATCCAGTTAACCTGCAGCTCTCACACAGTGCAAAAAGACTACCAGAGACAGAAAGATTTGTAAAAGCAGCAAGTCCAGAGCAACACGTGATGATGATCCACCTATGCTCACCTTTTAACATGCAGCGGTTCATCTCTTCAAAACTCTGAAGAGATGATCATAAAGGTGATGTAGTTCTGCAAAGAGCTGTGTAAGGCATGTTCTGGATTTTGCCTGGTTGAGGACATTCTGCATTTGCTGTTCTTTAACATCAAGGGGTCCATTGTTCCGTATGTCAGACCTGGCTGTCTAATAGCCAGTTGCTTGCTACAAAAGATGTAAACTGCACCTAGTAAGTAGAGACTCTGGGGGCTTGGCTTGCAGTAGGATTGCCACTTGGAGATATTAGGTGGTCCCACTTGAGGCTTCAGAGTCCAGCTGGCACAAACATTCCTCAGACTGCATGACAAAGTCCACCTGCAATTCCACAGGTTCAAGAGCACCAGCTATCAAATAGGGCAACTACAGACACCATCTTACAGGCTTCCAGACCAGCCAAGCATACTTACCGTCACCAAGTAGCAGCTATAGAAGGCAGGTCTTACAGCATCTTACAGAGCATTACTCCTTCTGCACAGTCATAGCTGTAGGCATCATGAAAACCAGCAAACCAGACACTTCTCCATTACTCACACAACAATAAAGTATCCAGTCAATTCCTACCATCATTCCCCATTCGGTCTGTTTCATCTGATCACTATTCCTCCGGCATTTCACGTTCACATCCATTTCTCCTTACCACATTCCTTCTTCTCCTTTCCTAAATCTCCTGTATTTTCTACCGTGGCTTCTCTGACATGTTTAAATGGAGAATGGATGGCACACCAATGCAGCTATGCTACATCTCCATCACTGTACTTGGCTTTCATCCAGCTTGATACAACTTTGCTCTTTGACTAAATCAGCAGAGTTTCATTTTGTCTAAAACATTGGAGTTCCATTCCTTTAAAAGGAAGCAAGCACAAACAAGTGAATAACTAAACTAGACTAAGAACTTTGTTCCCTCCTTACAGTCAAATCCCCAGCAGCAAAAGACTAGCCCAATGCACACCACCACCGAGCACACCATCACATTGGTTTGTTTCCTACAAGCCAGTAATTCAAATCAAGCTTACACCTTCCCAATGGCCTTCAGGGAAGGCATTCATTATCAGGTGACAACTTACTCAAACCTGACTTTAGACTTAAAATATATATATATAAGATTTATAACAATACATTTTCATGTTAATGTTAAAAGTTTTCTTTCACCTCCAAAAGACTCCCACAAACATTTGTTTTCTCTTTCAGGGGAGGAGTTAACTCAAGTAATTTCATTCCAAAAGAGCACAGTCAGTCCTCTTCTACAGAACTTCATTTACCATCAATTACTTATTAACAGTGCACTGTGTCATGCTAACTTCAAAATATCTAAATCCATTGTTTGCTCCCAACCTCTTCTGTTACATAATTGGTGGCTTGGAAACTGTCCATGTAGGTCCTGTCATAAAACCAGTGGAAATTACTTCTATTGAGTAGGTTTGAATGGCTCTGCTGGTTGTATAAGTGTACCTAAGAGCTACACTGTAAAAAGGCCTTGATGTGCCAGAGTATTACCACTTCCACTGTTTGCAAGTGTCTGTCCTTATATAATAGCCGATGCATATGTAATATTTACCTGATAGCTTACAATGCATCAGTCATTAAGGATCATTTAAGACAGACATGAATCTAAAGGTTTTTCTACACACAAAAAAGAAATGTTCTTAATTCAAATTTAAGTAGCTACGAAAACAAATAAGTCTTGCTTTCAGCCTCAGCTTTCCTACACACTTTAAATAAAAGTTCCTACCCAAAGTCAATAGCCAACCTGTCATTCCTCCACATGTATTTCTTTATTTATCTTTCATATTCTTCTTACCCTTCCGTGGAGGAAAAAAACCAAAACAAACAAACAAAAAATTCTAAACATGGCAATCTGTAAACTAAAGTCATACAACATAAAGAAGTTGCAACTCTCCCATGCATGATCTTTTTCTCTGTTAGGGCAAGACTGTTGCTTCTGATACTGTTATGACAAAGCTACACTCATTAATTTACACAGAGCATTGGGGCCTGAAAGCACAAGAGGAGAAGGCAAGGTCCTGCTCTGCCAAGGGCTGTTGGTGTTGCAAAAGGGACCACAGAAGCATTTTGCACAGAGCAGAAGGCTTTAAAGCTTTCTGAAAGCAGGTAAACAGATCATTTAGACGGGGGCACAATCTTGCTCTATACTGATGCAAAAGAAACATACTTGATACATAAGTCCTAACTGAAAACAGGACTGTAAAAAGATTCTTCTATCGCAAAAAGAGGATATAAATTTCCTTCCTTGTCTTTTCTAGAGTATCTGGTAGAATCAGACAGGGTTGACTAAATCACTTTAAATATTTTCCATAACAACACCTATGATAATTATCATTAGTATCTCTGAATGTTAATAAATAGTTTCCACACGCTGTAAACATCTGGTCTGTTTTGCATAATTATCCTGCTGAGGCAGCTTCTGATGAGGCCGTACCTGCTGCAATGCTGGACCCCTCCCAGGCCACCAGGCAGTTCCCACCAGCAGCTATAGTTCTGCCTTCAGCAAATTCATACCCACAAACACAGAATTTACTACTGACTTGCTCTTGAGTAGTAGCCATGAGGCAGAATTAATTTCTTTTTTTTTCTTTCTAGAGTAACATAGCCTTTTGTGCAAACAAGGACAGACAGGCCTTCTAGATGAAGCTGGGACTCAGGCAGCCTCTGTTTTGGCTGCGGACTTCCTGAATAGCTTTCACAACTCTTCATTCATGGCTGACTTCTAAGCTACAAGAAGAAGATACTACTTTTGCCTTCCTGCCTTTTTTGTTTTTTCTCTGTGTGGATTTGGTTGGGAGGAAATCCCCTTTTTTGACACTCTTAGAATGCAAACCTGCTGACCCTCGCAGTCTTTTATAGCTTCCCACTAAAAAGAGCTCATTCTGTGGTGAGAAATGTGGCAGTGGGGAAAAGGGAACATTATTACTTCCCTTTCCTCCATAGCCTGCTTTATGAGAACAGCATCTGGCATAGCAGGCCTCCCTCATAAAACGTGGTAGGACTTGACCAGAGAGGTTACATTTGAGTTGTAGTTTGGCCTATAACAAACCTTTATCTTCTCACATTTTTAAGATAAGACAGACTTAAAATACTCCTGCAGTAATCCAGCACCACATGGATTGTCCTCTCATTATTATACTCCTGAGGTTTGACAACAGGGGCTACAGCAAACACCAAAAAAAGTAGAAATCCTCACTAAAACAATTGCCCTGTAATTCCTTTCTGAAGCAGTAAAAGCAACCAAAGCCACTCTGACTCCTGAACAGCTAGAAAGAAAACTTCAAGTAATTCAAGAGGCACATCTAAAGAAGCCAGAACAGAGCTGTGTCATTACATGTGCTCAGCCTCCATCAGTTTTCTGTATGCACTTATGCTGCACTTAATTTTCAGCTCTCTGACCTAACTTATTGCACAGGAAGGAAGAGCCACACTTTCAAGAAGCAATATAATCATACATTACATAAAAGACAAGCTATAGGAACAGCCTGAAGGGCAGTTAAGGAAAACAAGCAGAGAAATCTCTGCAAGACATAAAGCATTTCTAGCAGTAGCATTAGGAAAAGAGTTTACATTATACAGAAACATAGTCACTGAAGATGCCTGAAAGCCACACGCATCAGTGCCATAGCTCCTGAACTTCATTTTATCAGAGTGCAGTAAGGGTCAGTTGCTCCCTAACAGACAAAGAGCCAGGCACAATAACAAAGCTAGCAGTACCCACAACACCTAAACCAGACAGACCCAGAGAGAGCAACCAGGCTGGATCAGGTACCCAGATTATCCAGCAAGTTATAGCAACAGTGCAGATCCAAGGTCAAAGCAGAAAATCAATCTACTGATCAGGTCTGGTCCAGCAAGAACAACCAGGGTCAGACATTGTTTATTAAACAGGTAGCAGACCCCAGAGAAATAAAACAAAACAAACCAGAAACAAAGCTAGAAAGGTAACCTACATGTCACAACTATAATCAATATCCACATAAGATTACCACTAAGCTCAAGATCAGCACTCCAGCAATAGAGCTTAGACACTGCATGCTCAGACCTGAGTTTAAGTACTCCTGGGCCTATAGGATTCCTGCGTGGGTGGGAGTCTCAGATGAGGTCAATTAGGGTCATTAAGGCCTGATCACTCAGGCCTGATACATTTAATTCATTTATCAAGCAAGAAAAAAAAAAAAAGGTAACACAGTTCTTCAGGAAGTTCACAGCTACACAAACACTGTGTTTGCAGATCAAGGATATTTTTGAGGAATTGTACCATCTCATCACAGGACTACAGGCCCCATTGTTCTTAAAATTTAATTTTCAAATTATTATTGGCACAGCTGGCTCTGCACATGACTTATGCCTACACAGCAAGTGATCGCATTCCTCACAGCCTTGTGACAGCTCAAAACACTTTTCTCTGCCTGTGCTCACTGGCATCCATTTGGTTTCCAGTCCCAAAAATGGCAGGACCCCCACAGTATGTGCCTTGAATCAATGTGGCCAGTTCTTTTTCCCGCTAACTGCTTTTTTAAATAATACCCTAAAGTGCCTTGCAGAACATGTTACATATATACCATATATACCTTCCCCATACTGGGGGTCTTTGTGTATCCAACACTGAGACATCCAAGAGCACAAGGTGGGGCAGATTCTCAACTATTATCCCCATCTATTTTCTATTTTCTTTTTAATTTATTTTTAGTGTGCCTATACTATATGCTATTTTGCTGTGCAGATAAGCTAGAAGTAGTACAAGAAATCATGGAAGAAAGTTAGCACAGTGCTACAATTCGAATAGTTAACATTACTGAAAAGCACTGCTCAGCAGGAGTACCCAGCTGGGAAGAAGTGTTGTACTAAGCTCTCCATTCTGCTCCACAATCCAAACTAACATCTCTGCATGGTGCTCATTGTATGGTGTTGACATGCCCTCTGTTCTCTTCCTCATTCAGAATACTCATTTGCTCTGTTGATAAAATGAAGGGGAAGCATGAACAAACAGCCTCGTGTCTATTTGATCTGACAGCTTGTTAAAGACCAGGTTATAGAGAGTAAAAGAGAAACTGAAAATCACTTAAGTATCATTCACCTCAGGAACTTAAAGAGAAACCACAGTGAATTTAAATGCAACAAGAGGTTTGGAGATATATTTTAACAACAACTTGAGGATATAATTTAAATTTGCGTGATCAAGTTGTACTGTTGAAATAGATGCTTTCTTTTTAACTTTTTACCTTGGTAAGACAGGCAAGAAAAGGTAAAAGAGCAGCTATATACATATTAGCAAACCAACTACTCTCAGGGGAAGCAAGATTGCTTTAAAACTGTCAGAGCCTTGAGCAACCTAACAGGCCTTAATTCCCCTAAGCAGCCTCACCTGTTGCCTCCACCCACCCCTTCCGCCCAGGAGCAATATTTAGCTCAGCCTGGAAGCTCCTGTTTTTCTTATTTGTAGGCATGCTGTTGGTTTGTAGCTCCAGCTCTGCCAGACCTGTGTTTTTCTGATCTTGCTTCTGGTTTCTTAGCTTGACTTTAGAGCTGTTTGCTGAGGTGTCTTGTTTTCGTTATCCTTTGCAAGTCATGTCCTAATATGCTTTCTCAATACTGGCTGTGCTGTGCTGCCTCCAGGAGCATAGAGGTCTGGGTTCCTAGCTGCACTCTCTCAGCCTGGCAGCTCCCTTTTCATTCTCAGGTACAGTGGAGCTGGCCCTGGCTGGTGGAAGTCCTTGTTCTCTTGGTTGTGCTGTTGTGTCTGGTTTCCAGTCCCTTGGGAGGCTGCTAGCCCTTGGTGTTTCCTGACGCACAGCTTTTTACACCAGTTTTACTTGTTGAAAATGATACTTTAAGTACTTCTTCTTATGTTTGTAAGTGACTAGTGCTAACTTGATAATACTTATGAATGGGCTTAATTCAATAATACTTCCACTGGTGATCTATGTGTAAAATCATTCTATGTGAAAAGAGCTTGATTCTGTGATTCTTTCTTTAAGGAACCTTTGAAGACTAATTCAGACTATTGCAGTCAGCTTTGTTGGAAATACTAATTTGGTTTTCATTTAAAGCCTCATATTCAATTCTGTTAATAATGCATTAGCAAAGCGTTCCTCTATTTATATCAGTGAAGCTCTTATTCACATTACAAATCATTGTTGTAGAAACTGTGGTGATTCGTATATGAAACTCAAATTGGCGTTAATCCTTTATCTACAGATAAAATATTAATTCTGTAATAACTTAAAGCAAGGGTATTTGCTATTAGGTGATAAGTAAATAAACAATTTCGTCCTTCTTGGTATGCACCAAAGTAAAATTCTTACCATCCCCTGTGACTCTTAAACTTTCCAAGACTGGAAGAACTAAGCTTTCCTTGAGTTAGTCAACCACCCTGAATTTCAGGGTTCAGATGAAGGTTAACAGGGCTCACTAAGTACATACAACTGTTCACAATTCATAATCTTAAGTGATAAATATGGAGTAGGAACCACTGATGTATGTTATTCTGTGTTGATTTATTACATCTAAAAATTGCTTCTAGCAAATGCAACTGAGAATTACTTCTACTGTTTAAGCTACAGTCAGAGTCCTGCAGTGAAGCCCTGCTTAGGAGAGGTTATTCATGTTCAAACTTAATTTTTCAGAATTTGTTCTCTATAGTTCTAGCCTAGTCTTATGGCAGTGCCCCAGGATCCTTGACAGACTGACTGCTGCTCTCTTTGCTAATTAAAATTGACAGATTAAAACAGGTGGTACTGTTGTATATTATGAGCAGGAATAGAGACAATTGTTGTTGTTTAGTGTGGGTTATAGCAATGCTTCTCAGTCTTTCTCTGATAAACCTGACTGTCCATAAAGGTGCCCCAAACCTTGGTGCAACTCCCATCTAAGAAACTTCCTTAGAGTGAGAGTTCCTCACTGGTGGTTCATGTTTCAGATGTTTTATGACAGCTCTCCATGTCTGTACTGTCAGAATAGTCAATATTTTCTCCAACAATCAAGAAATTATTTTGCTGCTGCTTTTTTCTCTGGCTGTAATCAAATCAATAAAATGGCTAGGAAAAACATATGTGATCATATGCTATTGTTTCTTAATAGCTGAACCATTTACAGTCATGCTATAGCACGTGGCTTGAAGCAGTAACAGCAGCAGTATGTGCTTCTCTTAAAATTGACTACTTGGTTATTAATCAGAATCTAATGGATAATATAATCTAATCATATTAAGGAATGGTTAGTAAGTAATGGTGGAACTTGCTTTTCAAACAGTGAGAATTGCCTAGACCAGCTGATAGTGCAGGAATGAACTGGTGCAGAACTGAGATTATATCAAACATTACTTCCAAAGCAGAAGCAAGAGAGAGAAGTTTGGGAAACATGGACCTCCACAGGTTCCATTAAGGAAAAGAACAAGTTTAACCAGAGAAGATTACTTTTCTATAGATGCGGAAGGCTCTTGTATGCCTTTCATCACAACTGATAGCCAAGAAAGAAGTCTTCCTAAAGACTGGGGCTCTTTGCAAAACCACTTTTTTTCTGTGCTATATCAGAAAGTCTTTCTTGATTGAAGCTATTATTTCACTTTAAAAAAAATGTTTTCTATGGTGTAACAAATATGCACTGGATATCCTGCTGCCAAAAAGATGGAGGCAAGGCACTGTAGTTTTGTGGTGTGATGAAACAGATTGCTAGTAAAGGTATTGTACCTTTTCAGTGCTTTCAAAATAAAAATTAATAGCTATTCAAATAAAACTGTATTTAAAGAAATCAAAATTTGCTCTCTTCATGCAGAACAAGCATCACTTCTGTCTAAGGTACTGCTTATTTGGAAACTGCTAATTGACATGAAACTTCAACAGCTGCTTCTGACTGAGCCTTGTGTCCTGTCTCAGAAGGTAGTTAATCTTGCTGTGATTGCATTTGCTGGATCTATGTAACCAAATGAAGGAATAAAACCTAGTTTCATTGTTTAGTGTTCAATAGAGTGCATTAGATTGTAAAATAGGTTCTGTAGTAGTTAACTAAACAGCTCATGAAGCTTTTCTTAGTGGTGTATGTTTAAAGAAAATACCTCTATTCTCTTTATCTGGCTTCTAAAACCAGCATGATGCTGGTTTTGAACTAATTTAGAAATAACCAGGTGAACATCTGTTTAACAAAACAGCTGTATCTATGAAATAGCTTCTGTGTATAGTGATATTCTTATAGCACTGGGTGTGGAACTGTTTTAAACTGTTGATTATTTTTCAGAATAAGCATAGGCTCTTCCAAATGATATTAGTTAAACTAGTGCATTATAGGCAGCAATATGCAGTAATGTGACTTTACTCTGTGGGGGAAAACCATGTTTTCTTGTATCCATCTTATCATTAAGTAGCGGCATCCTTTTCTATCTAGGCTTCCTTCATTACCTAAAAAGAAAGCCCTAAGTCTGCACCAAAAATTGCTGTGAAAGCTTTTTAAAGCTTTGTGTATTTGTTAACTTGCTGGGTGTCCAAAGAGGTCTTGAACACAAAATTAGAGTAGGATTGGCAGATGTGAAACTGAATTATTCCAAGTAATGACTGTTAGACTCCCAGATTAGATTGCTGTAGGTGTGGTTCACCACTTCCCTGTTAAGAAAATTAACTTACTTTGGCCTTTTCCGTTTTCCTACTAAACTATTTAGTCTTCATCAGAGACTAAAAGATAGTGAAATGAAGAAAGGGAGAGTAAAAGAAAGGAATGAGAGATACAACTTGGGAAACTGGAAAGTAATAAGGGCGGGAGGAAAAGGAAAGTAAGTTAATTGGGGGGAGAAAACTGAGTAGGGTGAAAAGGATGACCAAAGAAATTACTTCATCACTTAGGCAATATTTATGGTGCAACAAGAACAGCATGAGCTGGGTAAATGAACTACTGCTTTAACACCTAAGCTTTCAAACAAGGCTATCTAAATAGTTCTGCATGTGATATTAGGAGGCTGTCTTACTGTTCATTTCTTCCAGTTATACTCACCATTTCTTTCCAGCAGGACTCCTAGGATGACATCCTCTGCACTAGTAGAGGGGAGTGTACAATACTATATAAAGTTATTCTTCTCTTTATATGCAAACTCCTGAAAGAACACAGGGCCCCTCCAGTGCCTTCCACTGTGTGTGTTCAGGGGTGACT
This sequence comes from Margarornis squamiger, assembly GCA_035222235.1. Lineage (NCBI taxonomy): Eukaryota > Metazoa > Chordata > Aves > Passeriformes > Furnariidae > Margarornis > Margarornis squamiger. The sequence goes on from JAWWTY010000158.1 coordinate 8,231,381, forward strand.
GGAGCTCTTAGGACTGAGGACTCACCTGAGAGTTTTGCTTTTACCAGAGGATGCTTCAGTCCAATGCAGTGGCCTACAGTCAGACCTTCAGAGACTGAGTGCTGTTAATTATTCACTTGTTTAGTAAGGATCTATGTTCATCAGTGAAATGAGTGAGCATATCAATATTTACCTTGCTAGCCAACAAAGGGGCTGTTAAAACTAGCCATGCCTTAATCTACTGTATATGTAAACACCATTAAAATCAACATGACTTAGCATATGCTTTAGTTTTAGTTACTGTAAGCGTTAGATCCTTATTAGGTTTGATAGAGGTTAAGTGATCTCAGTTATAGTGTTATCACACTGGTTCTTACAGACATCTTGCAATCTTATTTTATACCTTTTTATCTATATCTGGAAACTTGCCCAGTTTGTGAAACCAGCTTTATTAATAGAATTTTTTATTAGCAGTGAATTTAACCTAATTTGCTGTTTCCAGTTAGTTTAGTTTTTCAATTGCCTTTCAGGCAAATGACTACTTCTAGGCATAAAAAGAAAGGAACCAAAGGGATAAAACAAAAGAAAGCAAACTATTAGTGGGCCCTGAAGTTAAAACTTCTTTAGAATGAGGAAGGGAAGTAATATGATCAGCATTTGTGTTTACTTTTGGAAGTCTCAAATATCTGTTGGTTGCTTTTAAAAATACTTGATACAGAATTTATTTTTTCCAGGGAAGTATCTCAGAAGGTTTTCCTCTTTTGGGGGTGGTGGGAATGAGAAAGATACCTCTTCCCATTCCCTTTGTATCCTATTCATTATTAGGGATATCTGTCTTTTGGTGCGCAAGGCCTGGAAGAGACCTCTTTCATGTGCTTTGGACATTGAAAGGCCATTCTTGTCTGAGAACAGCTGCTCTTCCAGAGGAGTTCCTTCTTTGAAGAGATGATTGCTGTGACAGACTTGCTTTACAAATTTGTAATCCTCTCACAAATGTTATGCCAGAACCATTAGTAAGATCAACATTTTTTGTGTCAATAGATATTCCTTGTAAGAGATACATTTGATCTGAGTTATTAGTCTTATCACAGCCCTGGCAGCTTTCTTCCTTCTGTCTAAAGACTAAGAAAAAATCTACAACAAAACATTCCTGTAATGGAGCAGCCTTTTATTGTCTAGATAAAAGTAATAAAAGTATTTAAAAGTATTAAATCTAAAGGGAAAGGTAGCAAGATGGCACAGTCACTGTATTTCATTATTTCCCACATTAACTTCTGGTAAGTGCTTTACTAAAAAGTTTCTATATCGTTGTCCCTTAGCAAAAGACAGTTCAACTAGATATTTTCTACTAATGTAATCCTGAAAAAACCCCTGAATATCTACATTCTTTCACAACCTTTTTGAAAGAGATATTTTTGGTTTAGAAGCTTCATGTAAAAAAAAAAAAAAGGTACTGAAAGGGACCTGTCAAGGGACTTATTTTGACAGTTCTTTTCATGCAAAAAATCAGAATTTATGGTTTTCATATCACTTGAAGATATAATATTGGGTTTTGCACAGGCAAGATTCTCTGACTAGCACTAATGTCAGTGTTCATACAGATTGCTTTTAGTAAGTAAGCTTCCCACACCACTAATGACTTTTCAGTTCCATTAGTCTGTTATTGATTTCAAGCATTACTGATTAATGTTGTCAGTAGATTTATTTCTGTTCCTAGAGAGTAAAGGATTGGCACCTCTGTTAGATGAATGGTATGTTGCTGCTTGCTTTACTCAGTTCCTTGCTGTGTCCTCTTCCTCTGCTCTTGTCTGTTCCCTGTGTTGCTGTACTGTTCTTTCTTTACTGTGTTTTTCTAGTACTTGGTTAAATGTTACATGCTTTCCATCCACCTTCTATGTAAGGAATTTGTACTGAACTTTGGAAGTGCAAAGTAGTACAGAAATGGAAAACTCATGCATGTCCAGCAGCGTTTTTCCAAAGTTAACAGGGTAGTGTTTCATGTTCAGTGCTCCTTCCAGAGCCTGTCTCTGCCACTGGTCACAAGCTGCTCTGTCCCTGACTGCTGCTGCTGTTGGCACTGTGGAGGCTCTTCAGTCATTGCAGCAGCTCCTCATCCCACCACTCCCACTTGCAGAGTGTTTGCACTGCCCAGTTATGTGGCATTACTCAATACTGGATTTCTTGTGTTTCATTCAAAGCAGTACAGTGCACTTTGGGTTTGTGCCCCAGCCCCATAAAACCAGACCCAGCTCTTCAGTCTCTTGAATTCACAGATTATGAACATCAGCTCCTTTTATCTTTTTAACTAGTAACTTATTACATTATATGTGTTCTTCAAGCTGTCATCTATTCTGCACTTTATATGTTGAATACCTAAACTTTAGTCATCAGCACCTCCATTCAGTACAGGTTATATATCTTTGGTTGTTTTCTGCAAGCTATTCCATAGATTCCATAGCTGTCTGCTTACTTATGTTCCTGTAGACCACAGACATTTTGTTCTTTAATATCGTATATAGCTCATCACCTGCACTTTTAATTCTCTTCCTATTTCCATTGCACATCTGTAATAATTAGGCTTCATATTAGGCTGTCAGTACTGATAATCTACACCATATTTCAAAGACAGGGGTTTTAAAGTACTTAAATGGTATTTTGGGGAAATCTTACTCAACACCAGTTATGAACTGTCTGTAAGATTAAGTCACTCAAGTTAATTCTTATTTTGGAGAATGTGCCACCTTCGTCAGCTGTGGGAAAGAAATACAAAGACCACATGTATATGCAAATTAAGGGATTTGGGGACTTTGATATCAAAGTTAGTGCAAGTGGTTGTAAAAGAAGACTTATAGGATAGATGTTTTAAATGTACCTGGTTTCATGTGCCGGTGGTTGTTTTGTGTTAGACCTGTCACCTAACAGCCATTATTTTTCTTCAAGGAGACAGAGTGAAGTGCTCTGTATGAAGTGGAGCAGCAAGTTCCTCAGAGGGGGGAAAGGTGGTTCAAAAGAGTTTCCCTTCCTGTGAAGGAAAGGATTGACATTAATTTAAATAAATTAGTTTTCTATCTTTTGGTAAGTAAATCACTCAGTGTAAAGTTGTATACTGAATTTAAACAGTCTTGTGCCTCATGCACTTCTAGTTATAAAAACCCCCAAAGTTTCAATAATTCCTCAGAGTTTAGTTAGACAATTACCCTGCACAAAAGACTCTTGGCATCTTTGACTCACTCCTATGTATGTACTTCCAGAAAAGTGCATCAAGTGACCTCACAGTAAACATATAGGTGCAGTTCCAGAACCAGTGCTCCTGAGTGCAGAGGCACAGATGATCTTTGAAGCACTGAAATACTCATCTCCCTTTGAGTGTTTTTCGTAGAATGAGCTCTAATATGACCTCTCAACACTGGTAATTAAGCAAAACTTGCAACACACCTTTCAGTTTGGGAACAGATATATTCATAACTCTACTGGCTACTGAAAATTAAGAACCTGGATCCAATGGAATGGTTGGAGAATGAAAAATAGGTACTCTATTTAAAGTTTCCCCTTCATTATTTTTCTATGCTCAGTGAATCATGAAGAGCCTTTTACTGCAGTGATGTCTAATAAGCAAAGGTAAGAAATTCAGAAGCACCATAAAAGTACAAGAAAAGCCTGACAAACAGCAGTGATTAGAAACTATTCCAGTACAGTGACTGTTAACTTTGCATTATTGTGCTACATTTCTAGTTCTATTCAGCCTCTCAGTTTTTAAGCCTAATTCTGATATGAAAACCATGTTCCTAAATCTTAAACTATCCATTCTGGGTGCTTCAGTTGCAGGTAGTTCTGTGGAATGTGAATCTCAGAGTTCTGATTATCAAACCTTGAAAAACAGAACTTTTAATAAGGCTATTTAGGATATTAAAAAAAGAAGATTTTGCATTACAATAGGTGAAGCAAGAATTCATTTTAGGAGGAATAATTTCCAATCATTTAGGGAAAGGAAGAAAAGGGAGCTGGTGTCTCAGCTGGTTAACTGTGGCAACTTTTTAAAAAGGCACATGCGTATCATGAAGAGGGTTGCTAAGTGGAGCTGAAAAGTGGGGTTTTGTAGTATGCCTGTGTTTTAAATTATACAAAGCTTTCCAAGAGAGGCTGTGTTAGCTTTCAGGTTTCTGTCCTTCTGCTCAGGCTAAAGAGCAATTTGGCTTGGACCAAAATAATTTCATGGTTCAGACTGCAGCCTTTCTTTTCCCGGACTTTTAGGATGACAACTTAAAAATACATTCTTACTTACATCCTGAATCCTTTTACAAACCCACAAAAGCCCCATCAATGTTTGATTTAGATCACTGAAATATGGTTTGAGAAGCACAGATTTGCTGAGCTGCATACTGTGTGAGGCTGAAAGAGTACTTCAGAGAAATCTCACCATGTTCTTGCACTCTTTCCTGGCATGCTGCTTTCAGTCACTGGATGTGGGCTTAGACAAACCTTTGGGCTGACTCAGAATGGCCACTCTCATACTCTACTGTTCTTAGAAATATTTGTTAAATGCCACCATATTTCTCTAATGCAACAGATCGTTTAAAATCATTTAAAAAAATCCCTTATGACATCTCTTGCTCTAAACTTCCCAAATGTCAGAGGATTCTAAATCCAAGTTTAAGATCTTAAATAAGTGTCCAGATGGTAAACAGGTATTTAGGGTGATAACAGTGCAAGGCAGTAAGTCTCTGCATTTGAGAAGATGTGCTACTTTATTAAGAATTTACTTCTCAGGAAGACTTTAGTAGTGAGAATTGAATAAGAATCTGAGACTCAGAGTCTGCCAGGTGCCCAAGTGCAATAACAGGATTTAATTGCCCTTTCAACCTTCTCTACCCTGGGGCCAGGGCTACATTTAAGCTTAGGCCTGAGCCTGTCACAGCTATGCCTTGCCCAGCTGTGAGTCTCACTGATCTGGCCCTGGTCTGGTCACTGGTTCCAAATTGCTGCCCTTTGCTCCCAGGTTTGCCTCAGGCCTGCTTTGCTGGCATGGACTTACCTGACCCTACCTGTCCTGGGTCACCTGACTCATGTGCCGTGGGACACTGCCCTGGCTGTGCTGAGGCTTCTGCCTTCAAGATGAATTATTGTCTTCCTGGCCCCTATAGGGCAGCTGGTCTCCTATTCTTAAACTCTTTCTTTGCTTTATTCTTAATTTGCTTATTTAGTGTTCAAACACCTGACTGTTTAACCTTTTCAAAGAAATCCCCAGGAGAAAAGAAGTGCTACTCTTTCTGCTCTACAGGTGTTGAACTGGAGCTGCAGCAGAACCAAGTCACTTGTTAAACCATCAAGAAGTTCCCCTGGAGAAGGGGATCTTATAGTGATCAAACCAGCAGGGTGAATGGGAAAAATACTTCCACTGCTTTCCCACTGTAAAGGAGCTCTGGAAGGCTTGTCCAGAAACTAGAGCCTGTCAGGTAATAGGTGCTGCTGGGAATGTGCTTTTGTGTTTGTACAGTACTTGGAAACTCATTCTGTGTCAGAATCATCTTGGGTGATTTATATTAGCTTTGCACTTGCTTTGTCATGGGGAGCCCTGATCCTCCGGGAGCAGGAGCCGAGTCAGTACAGCCATGCTGGCTTACACCCTCTGAGGAGATGCATGATAAAGTACAAAACTGCTTATAACCATAAGGGGGATTAGACCTGGAAGCATATTGTATATTTCTTTAGTAAAATATTATTACTAATACGTAGTAAGGGTAAAGGCTTAACTTTTTGGCTGGGTAGAGTTTTGTTTTGGTGGGGGAAATGAGAGAAGATAACAATAATTAGTAAATTATATTTTGTAACAGAAGATGCAAAAAGGGGTAAAAAACCAAAGAAAATATTTCTAAATGTTTTTTTTTTTTGTCTAGTTGCTCTGCAGTCTGAGGTCCCATTACTGCAACTCTGCTTAGAAAAGAGTAGATTGATTTTTTTCACTGGGAAAGGCAGTAACTGGATCATTAACTTGGTAGTGTGATAAGGCCTGTCTAAATCTGATGTTCCTTATCATGAGATCCACTTGTTTATTACACAGGGAGAGCAGAGTCACTTCTTACTGGTGACATTCTTAACTTTCAGTTTGTACAAGAAGGAAAACGGTGTGCAAAATAGCTCAAGTGCCTTGGGGACTCAGGCCCAGAAATTAAGTCTGTATTCAAGGATGCACATTGTTAACGTGTTTGGGTGTTTCAAGCGTATTTGTAGCCACCTCAAAGGAGCAAAAAGTGTGCAATTCCCAGCTTTACCGATCACGTATATTAGTTTCAGGATATTCTTTCAGTGAAAAATTCTTACAGTAAGTAGAGATTGCATGTTTGTCCATGTTTATCTGCTGTGCAGCAAAATCACCACCCAATTATCTTTTTATGGCTTGCAACATCATCTGCAAGTCATGAAAAGGAATGCCAGTTCTGTAGGGAGTAGGCAGAATTATAAAACTAGAGTGAAGTGAGAAATAGTAGTTTGACTTTCTGAGGATCAGTGCCAGTGTTTTTTATCACTTTAGTTTATATAGGTTTGCTTTGAGATGTTTGTTTATTCAGAAGGGTTGCTCTATTGCTTTTTAAACTGAGAACAGTCTTCAGATTGTCCTCGTTTTTATTAAAACACTGGGTTTTTATTGTAGTCATGCTACAATACTTGCCAATTTAGCACCACAAAAATTAAGCACAGTATATTTTTTAAGCAAATTCATGGCACTACCAGAGAAGGGAAGCCCACCTCGTTTGCATTACTGTCATGCTTGGGCAAGTCAAAGCATTATACCAGCACAGAATAAAAGCTCTCTGCTCCAAAGAGCTTGTTATCGAAGTACAAGAAGATGAGAAATAGAGGTGTATAGGCAGGAAAGGGGAAGGTAAAATCAGGCAATATAGGTCAGTGCTGCTCTGTGTGCCTGCAGCCTAGCTATTGCCAGTGTCTCCTGGTGCCACTGCCACCAGCATGCAGGGCTGCATGGAGACAAGCAAGTCATGCATGTTGGAAACTGCTCAGGGAATGATGGAAATGAGTATCAGTGGCTGACAGGATGAGAGAGCCGGCAAGCCAAGGCTGTCTGAAAGATGACAGGTAAGCTGAAGACAGAATCCATGGAAGCTTTTGGAAATGAAAACCAGCAATATATATCTGATTTAAGAGAAAAGAATGATGTTGGGTTGTCAAAAAAAGGGATGCAGGGCAATAACAGTTAAAGAAATGGGCTGGGAGGAGACAGGATCAAAATGAAGAGGGCTTAGACTAAGCTGGACATAGCCCTCCTGGCACGCGTGCCTCCTTGTCTGCAACCTTGTGGTAATTGCCCTGTGCATTCTATTAATTAAGGTCGGAGAAAAGGGATGTCATAGCAACTGAAACAGAAGTCAGTGAGGTCCAGAGGAGTCATTTAGCAGAGCAGGTATTAATAAAGGCCACACTGCAGAGTTAAACAAAGAAGGGTCTGTTCATTTAGAGGCTTCATGTAAACACTTGGTAGATCAGAGTCCAAGGTGGTAACAGGCTGCATGATAACCTGAGCAGAAGAGTTTATAAAGAAATGGGTATATGGCTTTACCTTCTGTACATTGAAAAGCTGTAGTTACAGAACTGTAGTGGATTCTGTTCAAGCTTAAGCATTAGGTCTGTTTGATTTTGGTCTTTGCGTGTAGAATTGCAGGTTGCAGCAGGGACAAACTTCTCATAATATCTCTGTTCTCGGTGGTCATTACAGAATCCTGCCCAAATCTTGAGCATTCTTGTAGTCTGCACCAAATCCTGCTTCTGCTTCAACAACTGGCCCCTTTGCCTTGGGTGGGACACTCTTCACTGACATATCTTACAGACTCAGCTAAATCATCCTACAGCATTTTTAATTTTCACTTGCTCTTCAGAGTGTTTTCAGAAACAATTCAAACACAAGATCTTGAAAATTCAGTGTTAATGAGTGGTCTGTTTCTTCCTCCTCATCCTGTTCAAATTCCTGAAAGCACTGGGCACAGTGTGGTCTAGAACAGCAAAACAGCACCTGCAGTAGCTGTGAGTTGCTGAGACTTGAGCTGCAGTCAGTCATAAAGCTGCCTGCTTATTAGTGCAGCAACAGAATTTTCTCCCATCAGTGGCTTCACAATCAAGGTTTGTTGTTTTGGTTTTGTTTTTTTCCTACAGAAGGACTGATGGTGTTTCTAGAAACAATAGGATTTCTTTCACAAGGATGTTGTAAGACAAGACAGGATGTGCCAGGAAAAATAACTGTATAACCATCAGGGCAGTTTATGTATTCTCTGTGGATCATTTGTGGACAATAGTGCTAGAATCTAAGGAGAAATATGGTAATTCTTTAATGTGAAATGACACCTCCCTTTGTTTACCTTCTGGTTATCATGAACTATTATTTCTCATATGTCAGGCTTTTCATTTTGGTTGCTGTGTGTAGGTACAAATTGCTTCATACCGTTCCTCTTTCCTTAATCTTTTCATCAAGCTGTTTCTATTACTTTCCTCTGTGTTACCTATCAAGATATTTCTGCAGCCTCTCCCACAAGACACTCTAGTCACTGAGTTCTATTTCAGAAGTAACTACTACACAAGCAGATTAAAGAACAAACAATCAGAACCCAAATAGTACCAATAGCTCTTCCTGTAAGCAGTACAAGCTCTCTATTAGTGCTGACCCAAATCTGGCACTGCTGTTTGTCACTGGCCACTGTGTGTAACTCTAATGGGCAGTCAGTACTTGACTGGGGGGAAATGCTGAATACCATTTCTCTGGAATTTCTCACCCTTTCTCTTACTGGAATCCTATCACAGTTGGGAAACACACAATTCTGCTGTATCTCTGCATAAGCAAATCTTTCATAATGCCTGCCTCCAGCAAAAATGACAAGGCAGCGTAGAGACCACCATGTGCTGACCCCAGATGTCAGCCCACAGGAGCTGTCTGTGACAGACCTGATTTATTTAAGGGGAGGAGAGTAACAATGGAAGTTTTCTTTCAGTTTTGTATCTAATTATTACCTAAAAGATGGGGAGGGTGTTTTTTTCTGCAGTGATACAGCAACTTTTCAATCGTTTTTAAAATACGACTTGTCCTTGCCAAAAGCAGGAACTAAACTGCACCAGCACAGTCAGTTCACATATGTGAGAAGGTGAGAACACTTATTTGGGAACTGAAAGAAGGGAAGCTTCCAGATGAAATTATTTGCAAAGAGTTTGGCTACCCAGATTTCCCTCAAGAAGGGTAGGCTTTGCACAGAAATTAAGCCATAGGAGGTAGGAAAGGGTGAATCTGAAAGCTAAGTCCACAAACCAAGGTAAGAGGCATTTTTTGGAGGCACTGCAAATCCAGCTTTGCTGATCTTGAGAGCTTTTTGTGCAACTTCATTGCCTTCAGACCAGTGGGAAGGGACAAGAGGGACAGAGGTAGGTTAACCTTTTTGACCTACCGGGCCTTGAAGCCATAAGGCACTAAAGAATGCTGGAAATACAACTGGGGAAACTAAGGCAGAGCATCTGCTGGATTGTGCCTTGCCATAGTGTGGCAGCCTAATGCCATTTACAGAGCTATGTTTGTAGTGTTGGGGAGATCACTGATATAATCTCTTCATCTCAGTGGAAAAGATTATTTTTTTGGGGGGTAACTCTTAGAAAAAAACTTGTGTTTCAAAAGACTTCTCTAAACCATCTCTTCTGGTCTGGCCCTTCTGTATTTGTTCCAGGCCTGGGTTTCTCCCTTCTCTGCTGTGGGGCTAAACAGCCCAGTGTTACTGTTGGCTGGCTGCACCCTGCAGTTTGTGCTTTTGCTGTTCACCATAGATCTTGGCTACCCTACAAAATGAGAACTACCCGTGGGGTGAATTATTCACTTCTGCAGCAGAACAGAAACCATGCTGATTTGATTTACTGTTTTCTATTTTGTCTATTGATTTTTGAGTAGTCCCAAGAGTATGCTCCCATGAAAGGCCATACAGGACTTTGTACTAAGTCTAACAATTTTATTTACAAAGGGTCTCCTTGCCTCTGCATCCCCTTACCAAGTTGCTCTAGGCATGAAGAACTAAATTTAATTTTTATGATTAATAGAGCACAAAGAAGATAGCTATTATACAACTCTCTCCCTGGTTTATTTGGGGCACCAAAATTGCAGCACAGTCTGCGAACAGCTCAGAAGTGGGAGAGCTCCCACCTGACAGATTTTAGCTGTTAAAAGGCAAAAAGAAAACAGATGGTTGAAACCAGATTTTTTTATAAAATGAGCAACTAGTTTCCACCTGCATATCTAAGCAGGTAAGTTTGTTGCAGGTACTGGTACAAAAGTATGGCCCTAAAAAAGCTGCTGAGAGAGGAATGTGTTTCTACTCGCAGCCACTGACAAACATCAGCAGCCCGGATAGCCGGGACTCGCACTGTACAGCAGGGACTGTGTAAGGAGGGCTGCTAGGACTCAGATTTTGTGGTGTGATACTGCCTTGTGAAAGGCAGATACTGCAAATGGATGAGCTCTCCTGAGAAAAATCAATAGTTCCTCCCTCTACCCTGTCACTTACAGGAAGGCCTAGCATGTCTAAAGGGCAAGAAGAGCATATTTTGAGTGTAGCATTGTCTTCCCTGATATGTTTTCAAGAATTATCGCTATCATTCTCCACATCAAAATGGGGAAAAATAAAATCACTCAACTTATTTGAAATACCCAACAACTTTGCTTTCTGCATTCCTCATTTGTGGTAACTCAAATCCCAGGACCTGTGTTTGCATTCAAAGAGTGGGACTTTACCTTTCCCATTTCTGAGTAGTCTATTCCTCTTTACTCATGCTGGCCTTGGAAACCTAGGTGATCTTTCAGAGAACTTAAGGAAGCTTTGTAAAGATGTCTCAAGGTCTTTCATGCCTAGCTGACCATACCCCTGGTCTTTTAACTCTCTTGGCATTTCCCACTTTTCTGTTTCTCTTCTAATCAGCAGATTATCTGTTCTTTCAGTCCACTCTGTATTCCTGCAGGTGAGCTAAAATCTAATTCCACACAGAGCTCCCAGCTAAAGAGGACAATGAGTTCTTTTTCAGTCATTGTGAAACAAGTCCTATGCTCATTTGGATTTTAATTACATTTTATCCAAACATTATCTTTCCCTTTCTCTATTAGACAATTTTCTCAGTTTCCTGGAAGGGTCCCAGAATCCATGGTCTTACTGCTATTTTTGCCTGTAATTTATGAAAGAACTGTGAGCAGAAGTAAACTATCAGCAGAAAGAGGTTGCATTAGGCCTGGCTGAGAATCACAGCCCTCACAGAGCTGCACTGGTACCTAGAAAGGTATTGCTCACATGCAGGTGGTTTGGCTACAGCTGAGCAGTGCTGGTGCAGCACTGAGACTGTCTCTCCAACACTCCCCTCTCACCAGGAGGCTGGTGGTGGGCGCGATCTGGGGAGGGGGCACAGCCAGGTTGGATGAGCCAGCTGACCAAAGGGGTATTCCACACTATGTCTGCTCAGCCATAAAAGCCAAGAGAAAGGAGGAGGTGAGGGATATTTGTTATTAAAATGTTTGCCTTCTGGAATAACCATGATGCCTACTGAAGCCCTGCTTCCTGGGAAGTGGCTGGGCATCACCTGCTGATGGGAAGTAGAGAATAAATCTTTTCATATGCTTCTGCACATAGCCTTTGCTTTTGTTTTATTAAACTGCCTTTATCTTGAGCCACAATTTTTTTTCCATCTTATTTTTTCCTTTCCCCCTGCCAGTTCTGCTGTGGAGGGGAGGGATAGAGCAGCTTGGTGGGCACCTGGTGTCCAGCTGAACTCAGCACTCTAAAACTGTGAAGGCTGTTCTCACCATAGTTCAATGTGACAGAATTCTGAGAGATTAATTCTGGGCAGGTTTTCTTTTTTTCAGAAGTAACTGGAGGGCAGTTCAGACCTTGCCATAAACCAGGTGAACTTCAGCATGTTTCACACAGAAAACTGTGGCAGAAATGTCTGAAAGTTTTAGGATGAGCCAGCTGACTTTGGAAAGCACCTGGTGTCACAAACTGATACATTTTCTCCATTAGGCTTCCCAGGAATACAACAGAGGGAAGCTTTTGGTAGAGAATAAACAAGGGAGACAGAGAGGCCAAATTTCCCTCCAGATCCACAAGGCTAGTGTTCTGATAACTTTAAGTGCAATAGCCTTACATATAAAGAAAAACAATTTATTGCTCAATAAAATACTTTGATCTGTTCTCTCTGGTTTAATACTGCATATAAAACAAAGAAAACCGGAGAGAAAAAAGTTTTGTGAAAGATTTGCTGTATGTCTTTGTCTGAATTCCTGAGCCCTGGGGACAGAGAGTGCACACGTTATGCAGTTCTAAGGATGATTCCTCTCCTTCCATGGAAGTTCAGGCATCGCATGTAAAACAGGACAGTTGAATTGCCTCTAGCAATTGGCTACAATAAAGGATCAGACAATTACCATCATATGAGAACATTTCCATTGGGCATTAATCTTAGTGTTAGGGTCCAATTTTCAGAAATATTTTCACCTAGCTTGCAAGTGCTTAGCATTCATAAAAGCAGAATCCTGAGGTGAAAGGATACCAGATCAGTAGCCCTCTTTGGACTAACATCTGCTTCTCACTGGCAAAACTTTCTCTCCTTTGCACTGCATATTCTTTCATAATACACTCTCAGGAGCTGCTGAACTAATCAAATTAATCTGTCTGGAAAGGCATATACAGCAACGCCAAACCTAATGAAGCAAGAAGACACATAGCTTCTATAATGTCTAATTTAAAAAGACTACATTTATTCCATGATTTGATTACTCTGCCTAAAAATGCCAAAATAGTAGATGCTTGCAGGCTAACTGAAAATGAAATATTTTCAGTGAAATGACTTCTTATTAAGATGAGAGGAAAAAAATAAAGGAAGGAAACTGTCATCTGTGATTCAGGGAAAAGGAAAAGTTCATGTGCAAAGCTGTATGTAAACAGATTGAGTGTTGGCATTGTCCAAAATTAAGACATAAAGCAGGAGACTAAGAAGATCTAAGCAAAGTAAGTGAGAATGTTGAGTCAAAGCTCACATCTCAGCTAGTGTGTAAGCTTGTCTTGAATAGTGTATGTCTCAAAATTTATGTCCTATCAGTTTGATGAGATCAGGATCTAACGGTAGGCAAGTCCTTTGAACATAAAGTTCACGCAAATGTGAGATCTCCCATTGTCTCCTTTCTCTGCAAGTCAATAATTTCAATGCACTTTCTGCTTCACTCCCTTGATAAGTTTTCTTTGAAGACAGTACAAGCCTTTGGCAGTTTCACATCGGAGCTTTCTGTAATGACACGTCCTGCCTCTTTAGCAATAAAATGAAAAATTGTCTTCCAGAAAGGTCCTGTCCCTCAAAATGTCCAACACCATTGTTTGCTGCCTCATACTTGCAGTGTGCTGTGTGCAAGCACTGTGTATGCAGGAACACAGAGTCATGGATTTGGAGTTCATAGCAATGTCTTTTGAAGTTTGTACCATTAATGTCACATGTACCACTGCCCTGATTTTCACGTGTCTGGTGTCACACATAGAGAAGAAGGGGAGAGCGTATGCTAGAAAATGACCATAGAATCTCAGACATTGACAAAGCTGAAATTTGCCAGTCCAGTAGCCACCTCTGGGTGCAGTTCTGTCACAGATGCTTAAGTCTGGCTTGGTTGTGTCTCCCAACAAACATTGCAGGACAGGGATACTCCATGAAGTATCTCTGCCTTTCATAACAGGCCTGCTAACAATTATTATTAAGATCTCACAGTTTGAGAGCCTGTAGAGTCTAAGAGGTGCCTCCTCTAGTTAATGTTCAGTGGCCTGGTGGCATAAGGTTTAAGGCTGCCTTCCTTAAATGACTATCAAGGAAAGGGAATCTGCAGCACTACAGTTGAGTGCCTGTCATTAGAGGCACAGCAAAGAAATGCAACCCCTTTTCCTTCAATTTATGGTTAGGTACTGCAAGTGCTAATTTACAGAACGGTACGTGAAAAGAGGAGTGTGTGCAGAGCTGGGGAAATATAGTTCTCGCCATTACTACCACAGCCTTCTCACAAAGGCTTTCCAGTAACAGTTCACACCATCTCTTTTTATCACCAACTGCAATGAAGCTAATAGTTCACATCAGTGTCATTTTGACGGTAGGTGGAAGGCCTAAACTCTGATATTTAGGCTGCAGTTCTGCTAGAAGAGCTTTTTCACACACTGTGCTGAATTCTCTATTGCAATTAGACTTCACTTTACCACAGTAATGAGCCTTCAGCTGGGACTACAGCAATTCGTATCTCTTTGCAAAGTGCAGTGTAAAGCAAGATTTGTGTGACTAAGAGTCTGCTCCTGTACACCCTACCTAAACACAACTGGAAACAAAAGCAGGCAACTCTTGAAACAGATGGGTATCTGCTGTTTTCTGCTAAGGTATTTGTGTGCCTTTTTTGTTTGTTTGTGTGTTTGTTTGTTTGTTTAACTAAAGAGCAGAAAAGGATGATGTCAGTGGGTTTTATCCCTATGTTTTGTTTATTTTTAGAAGTGGACCAACAAACAACCATGACCTAAATTCTACAAGACAGAAGTGCACACAAGCACATTGTTAAATATCAGAATGTATTTGAGTTCTGACAATTTCAGCAGAGTTGTACACATATATCTTCTTTAAAAGCAGACTCCAAAAAACTAATTCACTAATACAGTGAAAGTGAACTGTAAGGTCTAATATTTAAGACAGATCGTGACCTCAACCTTTTAAGTTCTTTGTTATCATACACAGATAATGTATAAATAGCATTCAAATTCAGACGTAAATACGTCAAAGGCAAAAAAAAAAAAGATAGCAGTTCTTTTAAGTGATCATCATTTTTATAGTGTCATTATAGGGAATCTGGAATCAGGATGGAACAAGCATCAAACTGGGCATGTGCGGACTCTGCCCTCTCCTGTATTTAAATGGAAGCCGCTGCTGCTGCCCTTTGCTGAGCTGGAGATGGACTGAAACAATGTGAAGCTCTGGTGAGAAACTCTGCACTGGATCTCACACTGTTCCAAAGAATCTCACAACCTGCTTTACACACACACACAAAGGTAAACTAGCTGACTTAAATTCAGAGGACAGCTCTTCTTTCTTGGTTTTTGCTTAGGCTTTGTTCACCTGAATAATCAGCCCTTTCAGAGGGGAATCTCTTGCCCCTCTGAGGAAGCCAACAGCACCAAAATTGTGGAGGCCTTCAGTGTATGGAATGACTCGGAAGCCAATGCCTACACACGGATGGATCTGCCTGTTAGAGCCCCAACAGTAAGTGTTTTCTGTCACTAAAGCTGTAGCATGTAGATCTCTGGCAAGGGTGGCTTTTAGAGGACTGTAAATGGGCATTTAGTGCTGTAATGCAATAATGAACAACATAATGAAAACTTTTAAATCTTCTTATTATTCCTTTATTTATTTAATGCAGAAAGGACTGTACAAGCAGTGTTTTTCAGCAGAGTTATGCAGGCAGAAGACAGAGGAATGGCTAATGGCAAAGTGCATCAAATATATTGCAAACTATCAAAATGTTCTCGTACATTAAACAGCTGTTTAGCAGTTCAAACACAATGTTCTCTTGTGTTATTATTCAGGATGGAAATCCCAATTATTTCTGTAATAACCTGTAAGTGCAGTGGAGTGCTTATATAAATGTTAGAAGAGTTGTTGTGCAGTTACCCAAGAAAGTTGTGCAGAAAGTTTTCCTAGGTAAGTCCTATCAAAGCTCTTTCTCAGTTTTTAAACACTAAAGATAAAGAAAATTTCCTTGGAATTGTGAAGGTGAAAATCTGTTGTGATGACATTTCAGGATGGAATTTTTTGGGTTTGCTGAAAATATTCCCCACCCGACCCCACAAGCCTGAACAAAAGGAGTTCAGAGGTCCTCTGCCTGTTTTTGTCTCTCAGTATGCTATTAGGACTATGAAGGTTTTTTTACCTGCTGTTTATACAAAAGTCTGTTTAAAAGTATATAATAAAAACGTGACCCAACTTAATTTAAAAGTTTTTAAAAATCTATTTTTAATAAAACCTGGATGTGTGCAGTGCATTATGGAAAAATGAACAGAGAAGCATCCTGAGCCAAGGCACTTGCAAACTAAATTAGATGGATAACACATGAAAAAGGATACCAGAACATAGCAGGGGGGGAGAAAAGGGGACTGAAGAGCACATGGCAAAATGGAAAAGGATGCTGGGGAGAGAGTGATTTACACTGGAAAATTAAAAATTGATCTTTTCTGCTGAAAGATCTAATTAGCTGTCTGTTTCCTCTCCCTAGGTCAAGTGCCTGTATTTCCAAACTTTTGCATTTTAACTTGAACTGGTTTAAGAGAGTTTCAGGACTGAAAGCAGTATGTGCTGCTCGTGGCTGAGATTAAATCCGGAAGATAGGATACAAAATCTGCTATCTAAATTACTCAACAGGACAAACATCATCTATGGAAAGCCCTGCTGTCTACTGGAAAGAGGGCTTAGCAGTGAGCGTCACCCTGCTGAAACCATAATTGAGGTGGGATTACACTCCTGTCTGTGCTGCCTGTCATCACAGAGCAAGTGCCTACAGAGGCAAGCTCAGAAATCAGAGCAAGGGCCTGTAAAGGAAAATGAGTGCTCTCAGTTGTTTGAGGCCTCTTGGAGGTAGGCAGTACAAACACCGCACAAGAAATCCCAGGAAATGACAGTATTTCTGTTCTGATAATTTTTCTAAACTATAGAATTTGTTGTAATGTAAGAGGCCTAACATATTGGTTGTATAAGTCATACTGTGTAAACAAACAGCTTCCTTACCTGTATTTGTAGGAAGATTAAGAACAAAGAAACCTGTTATACTGCCAAAGTCAATGTCGGACTGCCAAAACTTGCAGTGCTTTGGAACAGGGCTCTATTCCATTAAAACATAATTCTGCAAAACTAATGGCTACAGTTTGAAGTCAGATGAATTCACAAAAGCAATGGCATAGCAGTCTCTATCTCCTTTTGCTGTTCCCTTTCCTTGTCTTGTTTTACACAAATTAGATACAATCTATCTGCCACGTTCAGGCAGAAGCAGCTGAAAAAATGTCCTTGTCATAGTCTTTTCTGTTCCTGGCTTTGGAATTGATGTTACACAAACAAATCAATCAATCAATCAGAATCAGCACTGAAATATGTTCAAGTGCCCAAATGACCTTATGAGGATTTCTTCTTTCCCTGTAACTAGAACTAAACCTTGTCTTATACTCTTGCCATTGTGAGAATGTGAGGAGTGGGCTATATCAAATATGATTTATATTCAGTACAAGTATTTACATGCATGGCCTTGCTCCTACCATCATCACTGTTCACTTTAGTTGGCTTCAGTAACAAACATCTCCAAGTGAACAGTAAATAAGTGATATGATTTTATTTCTTACTTCGAAAAAGAATAGGTGTTTCTGCTCAGTAACAGGTGAACTGTATTCTTTACATGTTGCCCTTTTATCACTTACACACAAGTGTTTTTCTTGTGCTATCTGGGTTGTGTTGAACTTTCAGAAATGGTGCATCTACTAGTAGTTATTCAGAGCTGAGCTGTTTTGGTTGGTTTGTGTGTGCGGGGGTTATGAAATAACTATTGAGAAGACCTTCTCTTTAGAAAACTGTGTATAATAAGCAGATTCTCAAGACAAAGTAGATGCAGGCATCAAATATTCCTGAGGTTTGTATCTGATCTAGACCTCCTTGTAACCTCAACAAATCACTTAGGAATCGTGATTTTGTCCTGGACTGCAAAGGAATTCCTTTATCCTTTTGACTCTCCTCAGATCAGTGTCTTTCAGGGTCTTGACAAATTTCGTGGTGAAATGCAAGTTGTGCCCTATATGCCCTAATGAATCTGCCCTGTGGCTGGTTCATTTTCATCCCTTCTCTGCTTGCACTAAGCCTTAGCAGAAGGGCCTGTGATCTGCTCTCTTCCTAAAGAAGGAGGCTGGCTCCTCAGATTGGCCCTCCAGGAGGAATTCTGCCTCCCTTGTAAGTAGCTGTGGCAGCAGGCCATAAATATAGAATAATGAGGCTCTATATTTTTCTGCAGCCTCCACAGACAAGGCCAGAACAGCAAGGATTTAGACATATTTATCTATAACACATTTTTTTTTCCTCCAAATTCCCAAAAAGCACCTCAATTTTATAAGTCTCGGCTGAAAGACAACTGAAAACGCAGTTCTATTTTAGCTGTTTTGTTGTAGGCAGTAGACAAGCATTCCTTTAGGGAAAATAGTGAGCAGTTTAAGAAGGCAAACTGCATTAAATCTACCTGTTTCCCTCTAGCGTTTCCACAGGGACACTCCTAAACCTGCTGGATGGAAACACACTAACATAGAACAACTTCATAATTTCTTGACACTGCATCTACTAAGGCAAATGATAGAGTAGGATTTAGTAAAGGATTACACCTATATATGGAGGATAAAAATATCCTACACTAAGATTGTCCTTTCAAAGGGTTAGTAACCCTGTTTCACTGTACAAACTAATTACTAAGATTCTACTTAAATTCCCACATCACTGTTCATTCTGCATGTTTTGCATCCCTATGAAGCACCCAGTCATGGCTAAAGGCAGACTAGTGTTTGTCAGGAAGGAATACTTGTCTGAGTCTGTTAACCAGAGCAAAATTATTTATTGATTCTGAAAACTGTAGTCTAAATAAATAATAAATGACATGCCTTTCAGATATTAAAAACAAAAATTCTTACACAGCTCTAGTAAAAGGTCTGCTTTAATACGCAACCAAACAAAATTTTAAAACCTGCTTTTAGGCTTGACTAAAGGTTGAGAGTATCTGGTTTGTTGAGTCTGAAGAAGAGAAGGCTTTGAGGAGACCTTAGAACAGCCTTTAAGTATGTAAAGAGGGTCTACAAGAAAGCTGGGAGGGACTTTTTACAAGGACATCATGATAGGATAAGGAGCAATGGTTTCAAACTGAAAGAGACCAGGTTTGGATTAGATATTGGGCAGAAATTCCTTATTGTGATGGTGTGAGGCACTGGAACAGATTGCCCAGAGAAGCTGTGGATGGCCCATCCCTGGAACAGTTCAAGCCCAGGCTGGATGGGGCTCTGAGCAACCTGGTCTAGTGGAAGGTGTCCTTGCCCATGGCAGAGGGATTGGAACTGGATGTTCTTTAAGTTCCCTTCCAACCTAAACCATTCTGTTATTCTATGGACACTTCCAAGACCTTCTCCTCAGGGCTGCTCTCAATCCCTTGTCCACCCAGCCTGTATTTGTACTTGGGAATGCCCTGACCCACATTCTTGTCTTGGCCTTGTTGAACTCCATGAGGTTTGCACAGCCCACCTCTCAAGTCTGTCCAGGTCCCTCTGGGTGGCATCCCTTCCCTCCAGTGTATCAACCACAGCACACAGCTTGGTGTTATCATCAAACCTGCTGAGGGTGCACTGATCCACTGTCCATGTCGCTGACAAAGATGTTAAATAGCACCGGTCCCAGGACCAATATCCCCATTATGAGGTGTTTGGAGGAAGAAGGCTGAACAGAAAAACATAAAAGGCTACAGTGTTGTGTATTATCACTGTAATTGAAACAGTTGTTCAGGGTATTCTCACAGGACAATTGCAACAATACGGATTGCAACAGCAGGATTTTTATTCTCCCCTTCCAACCAAGTACTTATACTGTGGGATGACAACCAAAGGCAGAATAAACAAGGCTAATGTGCTGGAGAAACTGAATAGAGAAAAGCTTTGGGAATTATCTGATTTCTTGATTATCCTGCTGACCTGATTTTCTCAAGCATTATCTTTCTCTCACATCCTTTCTTTTGACACACAACCCCAATAGAAGTTATAGAGCTGAACATGATACAGGCACTTTTTTTGTCTTCTAGTAAGGAAGTTGTATGTATGCAATTTAGTAATGAATTTGTAGTGCTTAGGCCTGATCTAATGCCTTCTCGGTCAACTAGTACCTTTCTCTGACTCAAAGAATCATAGAGTAAGATCTGTATTTCCAATAACAGCAGTGAAATTAATTTTTTAATAGCTGATTTTTTCTTCTTAGAGAACAGCCAGGGTTGTACCCTCTGGTCAAAATCCAAGGTCTACAAGAAGTCCACAGTAAAATGCTAATTTATTCCTTTTGCCATAGATCTTTTTTTTTTGCCCATATATGTAGTGTAATTTATGTCCTATAACTGCTCCAGTAAAAATATTACTCTTTTATTTTTCCCATGATTGACATTTTTATTGACTCTGAACTTGTTTCATTCGAGTGTCATTTTAAAGTCTTCTACTTTCCCTTAAATAACCTTGCCTCCCTTGTGATTTCTCTGTGTATTTATATTTACCTTTTAAATTTTCCCTTGTCCTTAGTCCCTCCAAAATTCAATTCAAATTAAAGCTCTTTTAATCTGTTCTTCGTAGCCAAAACCAGCTCCTTTACTTGCTTCATTTTTATTACATTCATTCAGTTCTGATTAAATAGATAGCTACAGGGAAAAAACATCAGGAATTTCCATTCTATTAATAATCATAATTAACCCTGTGTAGAACAGCAGTTTAAAAATTTTCTAGGCACATGGGTAAGGAGAAATTAAACCAACCCAAAGCAAACAACACCTGATCTCATTTACTTAAAACAGTTTTATGTCAAACTCTCCCCATCCACATGCTATTAGCATGTGATTATTTGTGTTAGTTTACTGGCAGTGTGTTGAGCAGCACAATTTCTGCGTAGGCAAGGTGCCCATTGATGTTGATGATGTGATGCCAGCTTGCACTTTGCTGCAGGAACCTCACCAATAAATGCCATGATACTTTCATTCAGTTCCTGTATTAACCTTAACATTCTTCTCTAATTACAATAACAGCCAGAGCTATGTTTTCTCTCTCTAAGATCAGAGTATTTGTCCATCCTTTCATTGCTTCTAATGTAGGACGCCAGGGTGTGCACTCTAGTTGCTGCTGACAGATCTTCAGCACACAAAGCAAAGACAATCTCCTCCAGAACTCCAGACCCTCCTGGGGTTCACCTCTTCCTATTGGCACACTGGTTTTAAATACACACTGTCTATAATAACCTCAGCCCAACCTCACAGATGTATTCAAAAGTAATGTATGCCTCTATTGTCTACAAATAGCCATTCCTTTTGACCACTGGCATTTTGTCAAAGGCGTTTCTGAGTTGCACTCTAACAGTGAATGCCAACTACCACACAACTGTAGCAAAAAAGGCAGAGCTTCTTATCAACCTCTGTGCACTTTCCTCCTTTCCTGCCAGCAGCTTTCCTACCTGCCAGTAGCTATGATTGGAAAGAAGATACCCAGGGGGGTATCTTCTCCTGGGTCCCCAGGCCACAGCCAAGGTGATGGTATTCACAGGAGGTAGGCTACAAAAGACTCAAAGTATTTCCTGGCCTTTCCACAACCCTGGTGTGATTCTGGTAGCTCAGTAGCTGAGGGATGCCATGGCTGCACCCTGCAGCTACAAGCAGTGGTCATGGCCGGGCATTCGAGAGTGAGTGGCCACCCTTGATGAGAAAAGCCTGGCTCTGAACAAGATACAGATGCGTGGGGATGTGACCTGGTATTTTTCATGACTCCATTAGCTGCTTGGAGCTGGCAGTTGCACAGGGGTGAGTGTTTAAGTCTCCTTATCTGACCTTATGTCAAAAGGCAGCAGAACAGGAATGGTCTGGACAGCTATTCTCTTCACTTTCTATCAGGTCATCCTGCTTTTTGGGTGCAGCTTATAATTTGCTTCGTTGTTTCAATCTTGGCCTAAAATGCTTTTTTGACTCCTCATACTTAACTGAAAAAATTATTTAAAATACTGTGGTGTTCAGACTTGGCTACTGAACTTTGCTCAGAGTTATTAAGTAAGTAATTAAGACATAAATGCTTTGATCAAAGTGTTTTATGAAATACTTCATAGAGAGCAAAATACTTTGATTCAGTGCACAGCAGAACCAGAACTGGTGTGGAAACCAGGCATAAGGTATGCAGAATTTGTGTTTTAGTTTTTCTTATCCTTAATTTAGTTTCCTAAAGACTTTTTTTATCCCTGTCAGGCTTTTGGTAATCAGCTCTTCAGGGCAGCTTGCAATTCAATGTTATTAAGTGGGAAAAATGAAATAGCCATACTGCTAAAGGTGTGAATGCTTATTTATCCATTGCTAATTTTTACTTAGAAAATTCTATCCAGTGATGTCAGAGGACAACAGAAATCATACTTCACAGGTACAGAAACTTTCCTGAAATGAAAACTATGGAAAGCCTACTTGTTGTTTAATGCTGCATTACTTGATGTCAGATGCAATGAAATGGGTCCCTTCCTGTTTCTTTTTATCTCCTTTATATCCTTATCTTTCTTTTGGGAGAGAACAGGTTGTTTTTCTGCACAAAAATTCTAAATAAACATTAAACATATAAAATGCCCTTTGTACAGCTGATGGCATATTTATTCCCTGAAGATTATCAACAGTAAATGTAATTTGAAAGCCATGACCTTATTCTGACTTTCTTTGCTTGCTGTCTTTTTGCATTCTTGACCATTTCCTCTTCCAGAGAAGCACATGCCCGCTTATTCTGAAAAGTGTGGCAATATACCTATGACCTCTTGTTTGCTCCATAGAAGATGACAGTGCAAGATGTTCCTGGCACCTTTCCTACAGTGGATGTCCCAGATCATGCCCATTACACAATTGGAGTAGTGATTCTTATAGTGGGGATCACAGGAACTCTGGGTAATTTCCTCGTCTTCTATGTTTTCTGCAGGTATCTTTCTTTTAAATGTCTTTTTAAATATTCAAACATAAGAACTTTAACTGTAGCTTGTTTTCTTTTCCCCCTATATTCCTTAGTGGCCATGTCCCATTTTTTTCACATTTTCTAACACTTGGCTTATTTCCTTCTAACTAAAGCCACATTCCAACTCATATCTGAAGGAAATTGAATCTCTGGCAATGATGTGATACGTCCACGATGTCCATCTGTGCCTGCTTTGTCACACTGAGGCAGAGCATTGGCATGATGTCCAGGCCAGTGAGCTTCTCCTTTGTGACTGGTCTTTAGGCACTAATGTAATAAACCGAAATAACAGCAATTATATGATAATTTGGCTGGGTTAATTTAGGTCACTGGACTGTGGAAGAAAGTAGTCTGGGTCTCAAGCCTATATTTATGGGGTGCATTAAATGGTAGGTTTCATCATGTGGATTCAAAGTAGATACCAACACTTCACTGTGAATGACAATGGCCTTAAGAACAGGAAAGGTGTTGGCATGCAGGATGTGTGAGGATGAAGTACAGGACCAGCTCTTTGGCTGGTGCCACATGGGAAATGCAGTCACGGCAGTTGCAGTTCCACTGGAGGACACAGCTTGTCTTCATTTAAAGATGTTATAAAGACAGAAAGGGTACTGATGGCAAAGTAACAAGTACCTCAGAAATTCAATGAATGCTTCAGGTGCTTACAAAGCAGTCTCAAGGAATGGCAAATAGTAAAAGAGCTGCCTGAAACAGAAATAGGTTCAGTAACTTTGCACACTACTGAACAAATACGCACAGCCCATGAGCACCTACTAGAAATATCTCCTTGCTCCTGAATTGACAGATAGGGGACAGTAGTTCCAGTGATTCATTCTGGATTAGTGCAGAGAACCACCACTTATTCAGGCCACTTTCAGTTGTGTCTAAGACTAAAAATTTGAGAAAGGAGCTAAAAAGTTACAATGAGCCCTACTCTCCACTGAGTTTTTCTGTATACCCTTTAAAACACTGTACTATAAGACTATGAATAACATACACAGGCAGGATGCACTGAAGGCTGGATATTGCTCTCTTTAAAGTGAAGTGAGGCCGGTAAAGTAAGAGTTGTGGAGAAGAACTACTGTAAAACTAAATGTATGATGTGGTACATAGTGAATTTGCTTAATCCTTGTATTTAGAAGTCACTGTTGAGCTTATCAGCAGTGGAAAATGCACTGCCCTTCTCCTGCTTACCACGACCCAGATCCAGAAATCCATACTGTGCATTGACTTTAATTTCCTGTTAATCATGGGCATGCAGTGCACTGGGTTAGAATGTATAAAGAACAATGTGATTTATTGTCATCACTGAGCTGGTTATTAAAACAGCCCTTTAAAGAGGACAGGAGTGTAAGGGCGTAAAACTGAGCCTTGCTTGTGTTGCTTCATGAGGGAAATGAGAAGCACTTAGCTCTAGCTTAGTGTAGTGTTCCTTGGTATTTGTGAGGATGCCAAGGCTCACAGGAAAGAGTAACAGCATAATGAACAGTGCAGCAGTGTTTAGTAACATTTCTTCTGATCTCTGTAGGACTAGGAGCCTTCAGACTCCAGCCAACATACTCATCATCAATCTAGCTATTAGTGACTTCCTGATGTCCATTACACAGTCTCCAGTTTTTTTCACCAACAGCCTGCACAAACGCTGGATTTTTGGTGAGAAAGGTTTGTATATATTCTTTCCAAGATATCACTGTTTATGTTTTTACCATGGTGGCAGTTAATCTACTATTTCCTTATCCTCAGGTACTCTTGCAATGTTGAGAACGTTTGTCACCGTTGTTTCAATGTTGATATAAATATTTCTTTGAACATTTTTGTCTGTGTTCAATAAACACTTTTCCACCAGGAGAGGAAAATTGCATACATAAGACAGATACAAAGGCAACACTGGCAACGAGAGGCACAGCACTAGTCCTCATGCCAGCATTCTTCCCCAGTCATCTCATGACTTAGTTACTTAGTCAGAGTCCTATGACAAAGAAGCAACACCCCTCAGCACACCAGCTTAAAGGCTCTTCTAAATAACCCCTTCTGGGACTTACACCTGGTAAAGTGAGGCAAAAAAGCCTGGAAAATGTGAGTTTTCACAGCAGAAATACTAAATGTATGCTTCCTGCATAGTAATAAAATGTGGAATGAAGGTGCTTTCATTCTCCCCGTATAACTGTTATAAGAGGAAGACTAATCTTTGCCTCTTGAACAGGTACTGACACAAGGGGAGTCAGAGAAGTAAAGTTGCTATTTTGATATCTGATGAGCAAAAGCATATTTTTGTAGTTCCATTAGCTGTTCATTTGCATACATGTTAAAATAAAAACCCATTCTAAATGACTGCTTTTAATCATTAGGTTGTTTGAGCAATTAAATTCACTTATTATTATATTCATAGTCTGAATATTTACTTCAGCAAAATTATTCATTAATATATTCATAGTCTGCATATTTACTTCAGTTATGCTGACCTTGAGATAGGAATGGGTCCATGATACCAAAGGAACTATAACCCATTGTTAAGCAAAACAGTTGTTTCTATGGGAGCTGCAGTAGAACTGCAGTTAAACAAGATATTAATCAATAGCTGAAATGATCCCACTAGAAACATCGGAAATCAGTGAGTGAAAATATGTAAAGTATCACTGTCTCCAGCAATCAAAGCAAACAAAATCTTTGAAGTTTATCTCCATGGATAATGTAATTAGGAAGACAGACAGCAGCTTTGAAACAGCATTATAACTGCAGGAAAACTGAAGTTTCACTGCTTTACAAATTCCAGAAGACATTAGTTCATAAGAAACACAGACTTGAACTCTCCCAGAAATTAATTAGCATGGGTAGATTAATTTCACTGCTACTTCTGTCATCTCATTGAAAGGCTGTGAGCTGTATGCCTTCTGCGGAGCTCTTTTTGGCATTACATCCATGATCACTTTGATGGTGATTGCCTTGGACAGATATTTTGTCATCACAAAACCTCTGGCTTCTGTTGGAGTGACGTCTAAGAAGAAGGCCCTCTTAATCCTGCTAGGAGTCTGGCTGTACTCTTTGGCGTGGAGTCTCCCACCCTTCTTTGGATGGAGTAAGTGAAATGGAATAAAACTTTTTTGCCCTCATAGCATGGGATTAATTACTAGTTACAGGTACAGAAGAGGGTTAATTAATGGCTTGCATATTAGGCTTGAATAAATCACTTTGTAAAAAAACGTGATGAAATACATGCTGAAACTGAAGATCTCTAATTTAGAAAAAAAAAAAAAATCCAGCGTGTATTACAGCATATTATATGACAACAGCACCCTCCCTCAAGCACATAAAGAACAGTAGATAAAATCACAACCAAAATTTATGAAGAATGTGTCTATTTTCCCATGCCTACTTCCATTGAAACAAATTCAACAATATAAAAGTGAAATAAATGTATTTGTGTTATTTCTGATTACCTTTTTTTTTTATCCCCAAAGGTGCTGTGTAAGACTGTAGTGTCAATCTAATTTTCTTTATTCACAGTAAAGAGGAATACAGTCTGAACATTTCATGCAACTACATCTTTAGTAAGTCTTGACTGTGCTCCAGATGGACAGATTGCACTAGGTGCTGTCCACCTTCTCTGTTCAGTGATTGGTGTTGTCACCAAGGCTTCCAATAGGGATGGTATTTAGTAATAACTAAAATGCTTTTGTAAATGGGAATTTTACACCTGCAACTTGAAACACTCATACAGCACCTTGATCCTTGCAACATTCAACAAGGAGAGTTTCTGTTATTCTTCCTCATTTGAATCTGCCTCACTACCATTTATTTATTTATTTCCTGTGAGTCACCAGTTTCAGTCAGTAAGTTACAATGAACTCATCATTCAAAGCCCCAGCCCATTATTATGCTCCCTAATGCCAACAGAGAATGTGTCTGCTCAGCTGAGGTGAGAACATAGACATATGTGACTTTACTAAAGGATGTTGCAACCAAGTCAGTTACTGAGAGGAATTTCAGCAGAATTTTGTTAATTGTCATATTATTGTCATTCTGCTCCCCCATAAATGTGAAGCATGTTCAAGCAGGCAAACTGCAATACTGGCAGAAGCAGCCTTTAGCTGAGTGAGGAGCTGTTGGAACAACAAAGTGACAATAGAGTCTTAGGTTCTAGATTCTTAATTGGAGAAGGTGGAATAGTTGCTTGAAGGGTGTTGTCATCTTTTAATTAGATTCTAATAGTGCCCACAGTACGAACTCTCACACTGTAATTAGATGCATTTGAGAACATCTGGCACAATATTTTTAAGAGTTGAACAGAAAATATCACTGTAGACTGTAAAAATTAAAATTCAAAGGTAAAAAGACATTCCTATTGACAATTTATTTGCTTAACAGTTTGACACAGTTCTCTTAAATAGATTGCATTTTATTTCATGCAGAATATTAGGTGTTTTTTTTTTTTAACTCATACTCAGCTTTACTTCATGACAAAATTAATTTAATTTACACAATTAATCTTTCTCCTTTGCCCAGTAAATTTCTTTTACTTGCCCAAGCTTAAAAAAGGGGTAGCTATAGCAATTGGTTTCTCTCCTCAGGAAGACAGCAATTTGACAGGAAATTGAGATAGCTGAAAAAAAAAATACAGGTCTGGCCCAAGATCCAGTACGTATTTGTAGAGATACCCTTTGACTATGATAAGCTTTAAACAATATTCAAGAATGGAACCAAAATTATTCTGTTTTCAGAAGCCTTAGGCTGCTAAAGACGAATACAATATGACAACAGAGTACAAGAAAATAGGTGCTTTAGATGTAGAATTGTTTATTCTTTTTAACTTTCTGCCTTTCAGAGAATAGGACTAACTACCATATTATTCTGAGTATCTTTCTCTAAATTCAGCACTCAGAATAAGAACAACTCCCTGGTTTATAGCCTCTCCTGTCTTTCTTTCTAGGTGCATATGTTCCTGAGGGTCTGCTGACTTCCTGTTCCTGGGACTACATGACTTTCACACCATCAGTCCGTGCCTACACGATGCTGCTTTTCTGCTTTGTCTTTTTCATTCCTTTGATTGTTATCATATACAGCTATGTCTTTATATTTGAGGCTATCAAGAAGGCCAACAAGTAAGTAGCCAACAGTCTTTGATTTCTATCCTTTTGTTTATTTTCTTAAAACCACATAAAGAAAGAAAGAAAAGAAAAAAAATGTAAGTTCTTCACATTTATTTTGTATGAACAACTGAGACAGAAAACCAAATCAGAATTCTGTCGATAGTCAGCATGGTAAGAAATATGATCCTTAGAAATGCCATTCCTGAATTTAAGCCAGAGCTGTTCAGTATATTATTTAATGACCTGGAAAAGGGTACAGAAATTAACCAACCATAAGAAATACAAATAGGGACATCAGAGTCACCTAACAACAGTGTATCAATAACTATTCCACAGAAAAATAGATGGAATTGAACTACAAATTCCGTGTTTGACAAAGGGTGACGAGGAGATAAAACATTTAATCACAGGTCTCTGGAACAAAAAACTTTAGCCTTAAAAATGAAGGCCAGCCTGGCACTACACATGTAACCTGTGGGAGTCTGTCCTGTCTGTACCAGCATACCTGGTCACTTAGCTCAGAAGCACAAATTGACAGCCAGGGAGCAAAACCAGACCCAGGGAAGCAAAGACTCCTCTAACGGTCTTTAACACAGTGCTATGCAACTGGCTTGAACACCTGTTCTATGTGGAAATTCTTCTGGTGCAGGACTGTTTTCTTCACTGAAGCACATGGGAATTTTGCCACTGATTAGTGCAACAGAAGTGCATTGAATTGTGAAGGACCTGTCCCATACATTAGCATGCATTAAAAGTGCATGAATTTTAGCCTAAAACAGCAGAAGAGTAACTGTTGCCCCACTTTATGAAGCCACTTGATCAATTCCCTACCTTTGTTTTTGCTGTTGTATGTTTGTTTCCTCTAGGTCTGTTCAGACATTTGGATGCAAACATGGAAATAAAGAGTTCCAGAAACAGTATAAGAGGATGAAAAATGAGTGGAAGATGGCCAAAATTGCACTGATTGTCATCTCACTTTTTGTCATTTCCTGGTCACCATACTCTGTTGTTGCTCTGGTAGCTTTTGCTGGGTAATTATAAATGTATCAGCAAAGGAATGAATATTCAGTGAAAGCAAATATATGAAATTGTGAAAGAAAGATGAAAGTCAAAGCTACTTGTCAAGTTTAATATCTGAAGTGTATCCAACACATTCACATATTTAGGAGTGATATTTAACAAATGGGGCACATGCTGACTGTGATTTCTTTCCTTAGTTTGATTTTTAGAAAAGTTAAAAAGAAAAAAAAAAAGAAAGAAAACAGGAATGTTATTACTGGCAACATAAACTACCACACTGAAGACTTCTGAATGAAGATTCTCTGTACTAGGATATCTGAACTATCTGAACTTTATTTAGCACGAAAATGCTAAATAAAGGGCCCCAAAAAGATCCACCCAGCAGTTTATTCTCTTTTCTTTCTCCACCTCTTTTGCTTACAAAAGTCTATTCATTTTCTCATGTTACATCAAACTGCTGAAATTCCTTACATGTATGAGCGAGTTCAAAACTAGTACACACTTGCACTGGGAGCTTTTTGATGCTGGATATAAAAGATCATAAATATAAATCATCAAAGCATGTTCTTCATCTATTTAATTGTCAGCATTTTATACACTAATTTCAACAGAAGCATGACAGTATTTAAACAGTATCTGCACATGGCTTGACACCAGAGTATAGTTGGTACAGTCCAGGCACAAGTAATAGACTGGCAGTTCAGATGCCTTGGCTCTTTGTGGTTATTTGTCCCACGTTAACAGGTGAATTTTCCTGTGCTTCAGTTTAGCCTCTGTAAAATGTATGTAACTATCTGCTTTAGGAAAGCTTGTCACCTGCAAAACCTCAAGTGGAGGATTCCTATGACAGTGCCAAACACTTCTTTTTATAGTTTTTGAGTCAGAAATAAAAAGTAGGTTTTCCTAAAATTGAGTAAAATAGCTTAGGAAGGCAGTTTCCTAAACAGAGCACTTCTAAAATCTTCTTAAAATCTTAGGTTTAAGAACAAAAAGTACTGAGAGAAGAGGATTCTTTCCCTTTATATCCAGAAGGGTAATTCCAAGCAGCAGCAAAAGTTTTCTCCGTGAAGGTAAACATGCTCCTCACTCAGAAACACAAATCTTTAGGATGTGTCCTAGTGTCCCATTTCCTGGCAAAGGGGGACTTAAGTACTGGACATCAACCACTGATGATATGTGACCAGTCAGACACAGAGGAAGGGCAAGGAGACAGAAATGCAGCACAGATACCTTACAGTACTCTAAGAGACCTTGGGAAAAAAAATAAATTAGGAGATGCTTTAAGCTAACCATTTTAGCTACATAGAACTGTCAGGCTGTCCTGTATGGTTCAGCACCACTTAGGAGAATCAAGTCTACCTTAGGAGGATCAAGTGCCTGCTGAACTTGACTTCTACTCCATGTCTCATACTCACAAAAATCTGAACAAATGGACAATTTTATAAATCTTCAGACATTAATAGACTGAGCCTGGACACCTCCTGTGAACTTTTGTTACATGAACTCAGATAAAATCACTGCATGCTACATCTGGGAGGCAGACATGGAGTCTGTGACTACAGTCTTGAACTAAAGACAACTCATCTGACAGAGCAACAACATATTCTTCACTCTACCAGTGCAGGAAGAGGACTTCATAAGGTCTATGGAGGATTTACCTACCTATGAAATGTTACTGTTATTTTGGTCTGAGCTGTTATATTGACTTTCTTCTGACCAAGACTTATGGACAACCTCAAGCTCTATTCAGAAATTAACTGGCTGATAGCAGCATGGCAGATAGACAACAATCATAATTCTGCTAGCCTTTGGATAACACGCATATGTGCATGGTCACAGTAACAGATGAGTGTTAAGTTAGACAACTGAAAATAATTTCCCTTCACTGTTTAGTTCAGAAAAATACTCTCCCTTCAGCTTTTAGCTCATTATCAGGAAAAAAAAAAATCCCAAAAACCAAAACAAAACAAAAAAAAAACCCAAAACAAACAAACAAACAAAACCAACCAACCAACCAAAAAAGTTTGACTAGAAATAGATTTATCAGTTATCTTTCCCTATAGCACTTCATTCTACGCACCTCTTTAGTGACATATTACTCAGCAAGTGTATCTGCCGAGTTTGTAACATTATAGGAATACAAGGCTGATGAATGCACATTGACTTCTTGGAGGCTGACGTTGTCCCTAGGCTAAATAACATGGGAATTACCATCACCCTGAGTCACAATTGTGAAATGCTGCAAGAGAAGCCCCAAGAAAATCATATTTCTCAGAAACACGATTAGAGTGATGTTGATCTTTGCAGGCAAAGGATGTACAATTTGTTCTCTCACTGGGGACAGAACTCCCCTTTTACTTTCTCTACAGTACTAATAAGCATTGTCTTGTCCATATATAACTGCATAGACTATGCATAACTCAACACTAAATATATAATGTGTTTGCATTACTCTAGGTATTCCCATGCCCTAACACCCTTCATGAACTCCATACCAGCTGTGATTGCCAAAGCTTCTGTCATCCATAACCCCATCATTTATGCCATCACTCACCCCAAATACAGGTAAGTTCAGTCTTATAAGCTACGTTTAATATAGCAAAGAAAATCTGAGAGTAACTTTGTCACTTTTAGGACTAGTACCAGAACACTCCCTCACCTGCTTATTTTAACTCTGTAGGACAGCTTCTCCTTCCCCAAGGAAACTTCTCAATGCCATATATATGCCAGTGGAATTTGTACTTAACCAAATTACTATGCAGATGGGAGCTAGAAATATTTATGGATACTGATATGTATTTACCCATTACATGATAAAAGATGAAACCTTTCCACCTCAAAGGAAAGCATCATAAATTTTTTAACTATCTTCATGAGAGAGGCAGACAGGAAGAGGAAAGCTAGGCAAGTTTCCTTATGCTGCATATGAGCAAAGTAATACTGTAATATAACTACACATTTTGTACAACTGTAGAGATAGCCAGCAAACAGATGTGTAAGAGGAAGCTAGAATAGCTGCTTAGGGGAAGATTAAAATAATTCATTATGTGGTACTTCTGCGAGGTTCAGTTTAAAGGGACAGAATTTTATTTTTGCCCTGATTAAGCTGAAAGCAGATAAAACATCATTTTAATAGCTTCCTTCAGTTCCAAGAGCTACATTTTAATGCCCTTATCCCTGCCAAGCAATAAATTTGAGTTCCGCAGAACAGAACACTCTGAATAAGTGATCTTGGAGGGTGATTGTAGATGAGATACCAGATATCTGGAAAACTCTTTTTGTACCCAGTAATTTTCCAGTCCATACAGCATTAGTTCATCTTTCTGAATAAATGCATCGTTTATGACTGAATTTTTTTGCTAACAGAAAAAATCTGACTGATTCTACCTCTTATCCATTAGAAGAGCAATTGCAACACATGTTCCTTGCCTTGGATCCCTACTGAGAGTTTCTCCTAAAGACTCACGGTCTTTCAGCAGTTATTGCTCCTCCAGACGAGCCACCGTAACCAGCCAGACTTCTGAGATAAGTGGGCTGCAGAAAGGAAAAAGGCGACTGTCTTCTCTCTCTGACAGTGAATCAGTAAGGGAAACACTTCCCATACACCCATTTTGAACTGCAAAGTAATACATTTTCATATAGAGTCCTTCCAAGTGGTAGATTCTCTAGGTGAAATGCATCATGGTGCTCACTACAAGAGCTCCAGAGAATGTGAAGGGACAAAGTGAAATAAAAGACAGAGGGCTGAAGTGTAAAAGAATGTAGAACACTTTTTTCTTGATGGTTGGTGATATTGAAGGAAGAGTGGAAAGATGGAACAACAGGAATTTTAGATAGTAAGGGAAGCTTAGAGTCAGAGCACCCTTGAAAGCCTGACCATACTTCCAGGCTGTAGTTGTCTGACCACAGATTTGCAGTCTGGACACACAAAAAAGAAACTGCTAGTCACTGGATAGTTCTCTGGTGAAAGCAAGGTTGTAATGAAACAGATAATGCTTTCTGAAAGTGCGATGTATTTGGAAACATATTCATCATGAGATCTAGACAAATCAGTAAATCCATTACAGAATCTTTCTCGCAGGAGACCTCAACAGCTTGCTGCTGCCAGTGTAAGCGAAACCAAATGTTTTGCACAGCAGCTGAGAACAGGGTACATATTTGGCTTCCCAGGCTCTCTCCTGCAACCCAAAGTTACATTACTAAGTAACTAACTGCATTCATTAGTTTATTGCAACTGTTTTAAACAAAATTTCCAAATATATGCAACTACATTATTTTTTTGGTGACTCTTTTCCACAGTCAAGATAATAATTGTATCTGATCCAGACAAGAGCTGAATTCTGAGTTATTTCCAACAGTGACACCTCAATTTCTTTGCACTCTCTAATCTTTTGACTTCTTGTTCCAACCAAAATGAAATGGCCTAGTAGGCACCATTCAGGTGAAAGGTTTTAAAACTGCCTAATAGAAATGGAATATTTTTTTTATTGCATCTCCTAAACTGTGAATCCTGATTCTTAAAAAAACTACAGACTCCTTCAGTGAGACTGTGTGTTCTTTTACTACTGTCAGTGCTGGGGAAGAGGAACCACACAAACAATACAATTTGCTCAGGAAAGCAAGTCGTAATACTTGAAGTAAAACAATGGAATGGAGAACAAAAATTCCCCAGAATTGGCATGCTTCACTCTGGAATTTTCTATAAGCCTGGAATAATTCTGAGTCTTGTTGGGAACACTGATAGAGCTGAGATTTTCTGACAAGAATATGTTTCCCTTAACTATTTGATCTGGCCATAGACTACTCTATTAGTAAGTAATATCAGCTTAGCTGAAGTACAGAGCAGAAAGAAAGGCTCAAGTCTGAGCAAACAAAATTGCTTCAATGTACACTGACTATTTTGGGGTTTTCTTTTACACCATATGTGTCTCAATTAAGCTCTAAAATTTCTAGACATGCACTCACGAGGCAAAAAGGCAGTACATATGCTGCCATGTGTTTTATGTCAAAGCTGATCGTCAAACTGAAAGCTGATAAACTATGCTGGGGTTTTTTTTTGTTTGTTTGGTTTTTGTTTGTTTGGGGTTTTTTTTGTAATCCTATGAATGCAAAGATATTCTGCATCTGGGAAAATCCTAAAGAAACAATTTCCAGTTAAGTCTTTAAGACAAAAAGGACACAATCTCCAGAACAGATGCTAAAAAAAAAAAAAAAAGTTGTTTCCATTTTAAAATTCGATCAAATGGGGCTGTGAGTGCTAATACACTATAGACACAGAATGGAAAGCACAGTAGACACTTTTTAAAATGTTGGGATCTAGGAAATACTTTAACCCAACCTCTTGTGCTTCAGCAGAACCATGTATATTTAGATTGTTCTCCTGGATATTTTGCTTCTAAAAAGTCTTCCATGAAGACATTTCAGTCTGGAAAGACTTCAGTGTGTAGACTCATCTTCATCATTGCTTCCCCAGCAGTGAGAAAGCTGCTTCTGAAAATACAATCTAGATTGTCACTGTTCCAAATCAAATCAAATCAATTTTTCCTTCTCCTTCTTCTGTGTCCCCTTTATCCTTCCCCACAGTTACACAGAAAAAAAATTATCCTGATCCTTCTTAGAGCAAGCAATCTGTTATGTATTAAAGCTCTGGAATGGCATCACCAATTTGCATTTTCTCTCTGTAGTAACAGACTTCTTATGCCAATTTATTCAGTTCCATCAGAGTTCATGTTTTTCTACACCTCTATTTTTGTTTTCTTCCCTGGGGAAAGCTTATCAAAGTATCAATAATTGAAATTATCAAATATTGAAAGTATCAATAATTGCTTTGCGTATTTTGGAGCAATGATATACTCCTGTCTGATGGAAGCTACACCCAAAGCACATGGATTGCTTATAAAAAACCCTTGTGGAATGAAAAAACTGAGGAAATTATATCACACTGTTATGTTCACCCATTTTAAGGCAATGTACATTGTCCAACAGAAAATAGACTGGAATGCCATGATCTGCTCATCAATCCCATTTACTGTTTCATTGTTTTATTATGATCTGTGGAATTCTGTGATTCTTGATCACTGCAGTGAAAAGAAAAGTGAGGAAAATGAACAGAAGTTTATAGACTTCTAGGAAATTCTGGTGGGTTGGGGGTTTTGTCCTTTTTTGTTTGTTTTTTGTTTTCCCATTAATTGGAAGAAAGTTTATAAAACCAGGGCTCCTCCTTCACAAAACAGACTGTTTCTAAAGAACTGATTCTGCAGTCCTGAGACATTTCCTCGTATTTATTTCTGCTTCCCCCCAAGCCACTTTGGAAACTTTGGCCCTAATTCCTCCAAACACCTGTGCTTCCTAATTGGGTGCTACTGTGGAAACACTGTCTCCTTGGAGCTACAAGATGCATTGGAGAAGTTGCAACAATAGATTGTAATGAAACACTATTTTCTTTGAAATTTTGCAGTGCATCCTGTGGAGAAAAAAAAAAGTAAGCCGAATTTTAGACAAAACAGACTTGATAGTTTTGTTTGTACTTCTCATAAGCAAACATTTAATGAAGTCATATATGGCAGAACTTTTGTGACATGTCTTTTATGCAATGCCTGTCTCCTTTACAATTTCTGTGTAGGTAAAACTGACTCTCATGGGGCAAATTGGGTGAAAGTCTAAGGAACCCAGAGTGATTGTTTTTGCTGTATTCATTTTAGGCCTGTACTGAAACAGAAACTGATACCCCCAGTATGCTCTCCAGACTTGCCAGCAGACGGATTTCCTATGAAACGGGTAAAGACACAGTTCAAGCTAGTGACATAAGAGCCAAACCCAAACTGAAGAGCCAGGATTCTGGGATTTGTGACAAGGTAATACACTGCCTACATAATACTTACATTCTCTGACAACCAGCAAGTTAACAAATCTGTTCATTGTACCATAATTAATCATGAAGGTTTCTGCCAAGAAGATGTGGACAACCTATGAGTTACCACAGTGAGTAATGACTTAGAGGACTAAGGGTAAGACTAAGCCCAATGATGACTGTAAAAGGTCATCAGCTTTTTCTTCCCACCCTTGTTCATTATTGAGCTGTCTTTGTTACATTTCTGGTGCTGTTTTAGAGAGCTTAGCATCTGAATGGAATGTTGGCTTGTGTTTGGTTTTAGGTGTGTATTTAGTAATATAGGTCTTTCACTGTCCAAATTACTTGGCCGGTCTTTCTGTTGTCTTGCCATTTGCTATCAAATGAGCACTTACAGTAAGATCTAAAAAGGCTATTTTAGTGTATTTCCAGTCAGTCCTCTGCTCTCCTTTTTTCCCTATACTTTACATTTTCCATGTGTAAAATATGGAGACATACCCATATGGCATTTATGTCTTTCTTATCTGTGTTCATTTTTCAGACAACAGTAGATGCTGATGGCATACTGATGGTGGAATTGAATGTCACAGAGTACATGGCTACACCTACTGTAAGAACTATTATTTTAATATTTAGCATACATCTAATTAACTGAGGGAACAAAAATTAATGACAGTCCCTGAGCACAAATTAAGCTATTTTTTGAGATGCAAATACCACACAATATTCTCAGCAGAATGCAAAAAACATGACCACAAAGGGTAGATCATTGCTGAAACTAAGCAGAACCCATGTCCAACAGGATTCTCCCTAAGTCCAACTTCTTGAAGGAACCTGAATATTTTCTTGAATTTAGTAAGTCCTCTGATGAGGTCTGTGACTTCTTTAGTGGAGGACGGAAGCATTAATTTTGTACCACCTTTCTATGAATAATACACACACTAAGCTGAGATAGCCATTCTGATGGCTGTACCTCTGAGACAGCCCTAGTCCTGTGGCAAGTACTGCTGTATAAAGTTAACTATTTAATGTTTTCTGGTTTGGGTTGCAGAAAACATCTAAAACATGCAACTTGGAGGAAATCAAGGTCAGTTTTTGAAACATGCTATGTCACTTATTCAGTAAGATGTTGTTCTAGTGTCTGTTTCTTCTTCCATCTAACACAGCTATGGCATATGTGTAAAAAAAATTGACATCTATCACAAGTGGGTCAACTTGACTTAATTCTTAACAGATAGGAAAGTAAGAGCAAAGAGCTGACAGGTGAAAACAAGGAAGCTTTAACTTTGCAGTATTAACCCCAGTGTAATACAACCATCTTAAATTATCTCTTTATTGTTGGCAGTGATCCTAAAGAACAATTGCTAGCCTCATCCTAACTGATATCCTGGTCCTGTGCAAGCAACAGCTAATATTGCTTATTGTCAAAAAATGCTAATTAATCTTTCCCTCATTTCCTGTTTTCATCTTGTTATACAGTTTGCTTCCCCCTTCAAACTATCCATACTGTTATCACTACATTTTACATTACCTCTTGCCCCAATGAACCTAAACATTCCCTCTTTGTGGAGGAACTCCTTACATGATTGAATTCATAGGCTATCTAAGCATATTCATAGCACTTTTGTTCATAGCTGAATGTGCCTTCATGACCCTGGTCTTTCTTCAAAGCAGACCAGCTCTTAAGTAGCAAATGCAAAGTCTGTGCCTTAGTACATTAACTTGTTTAACAGGTTTTTTTCTTATAAGTTATTAATGAAATTTTAAAAAAAAAATGTTCAGATCTACTTTTTCCTCCATCACTTAAGTTGATTTTGAGGTAGTCATAGGGATCAGCAGAGTGCTTATCTAAATATATGCCCCTTTTTCATAGATGATGCAATGTGATCTCCTTTCAGATGTTTGCACTTTCCATCTCTTTTAAATCTTTGCATCTTTTAGGAGGGTGAAAGCCTGAACAGTATTGGACAAAGGAAAGGAGTGCCTCATTATGGATCATTGGCAGTTCAGATACCCAGCATTACAATAACATGCAGCAATGTCCAAGGAGTAGAGCTGCCTTCTAGATACAACTCTGGGTTCCTGTACCCTAAGCCCAACAAGCAGAGCAAGAAGCCCAACAGTTAAGTGAGTGGTGCAAGAGAGAATATCATCCTAGCCAGTAGCTCTGGAACAGCTGTGGACTGGCTGAATCCAGAATACCTTCCTACATTGTTCTGAAATGCCCCTACAAAGACACAACACAACACAAGCAACGATAAAAGCATGAGGAGTGATCTTTTCAGCATCAGAACTCTCTCCAGTGGTTCACGTCTTGATCTGAGTCACATTCTATTTTTTCTTCTTTATGCAGCTCATAAAAACAATTTCTTTCATCTGGATTTTACTCTGCTCAGGTATATTCCACCATGATACAGACCTTACCTAGAAGCCTTCCAGGACTATCTTGAGAGGAAAGGGAAATATGATCTTAAAAACTGGCCTTTGTTCACTTAGTGCAGTTTAACTTCAAAGTAATTACAGAAGTAAAGCTGAGAAATTTGGGGGAAAGTGTACATTATTTCCTGAAGATGGTTTCTTCATTATTGTGCAGTTTCTCACCCAAATGAAAACTTAATCACACAGTGCTCCTTCTCTCACTCATGACATGTTTACCCCATTTTCTTCTACAATCCAATGGAAAGGCAATGCACTTAAGTGGTAATTTGAAGTCTCAGATCTTTATTTTAATTTCTGAGACTCTGGGGAAAGAGAAAGGAATAACACTTGAGGACCAGGTGATATTCCTTTCCATCCTTGGCTTCTTTTTCCAACAGTGGCTTAAGATGCCAGTTTAACCCAGTCTTAGCTAATCTCCCCAGAGGCTCTGGTATCTGCCTTCTGATACTTCAAAGTGGTTTACATTTAGATGTGTTTTTCTAAAGTAAATCTTGGGAGTAGAAGGGTTAGTTCCCCAAAAATAGTTGTTCTAGAGATCTGTGGAATCCACACCATCCCTACTTTGGCATTTTCATTTTTCCCTTCTCTAAACAGCAGCATTTGCATAGCTGAGGGGTTTTATTCCACAGTGACTGAATCCATGAGACTGTACTTATTTCCCCTGAAAGGAAGGGAAAAGAGTTTTATCAAATAGTGATTTTCAGCTTTCCCTGGTGTTTCTTCTAAGAATAAATGGACAAAATTCATTCTCAATTCATAGCAGTCTACATCAGAAGAATTATGAGGAATAGTCAGTCCTAAGTGGGGATATAGACCTTCTGAGCCCAAAAGAACAGGGTACAGAGCTATTGAAACAGTTCTTTCCCATAGGCCCTCCAGCAATTCTCCCTTTGTTTGCAATAATGGAGGGAACTCAGCAAGGTATTTTGTCCTAAGTGAATCAGTTTTTCCCTATGTCACATCAGAAAAAGCCATAAAATCAATAAAAATGTAACCAGTTTATTATTTTGAGGGGAAAAAAAAACATAAATCAGTGGGTTCCAGAAGATGTGGGACATTGTTTTGAAGCATACTTCTGGAAACTTACTTCAAACTGAAGTTTATTAAAAGAAAGGTTATTAAAACTAAAAATGAAGGTGATGATGATTTCTGCAGCAGATCAATGTTAGATCATGGAATAGTGGGGCATTCTGGTTGGTAATAAACTGCCAAAAAAGCACACTGTTCAAAATCCACAATGTTTTTATGTAAATAAAATCAAAGACATTAGAGATGGAAAGGAGCTATTACAGTTTCTCCCTTCACCTACCACAACCGGATATTGTCTCCCAGCAGAGGACAATATTAAACTGATAATATATACAGCCAGCAATAAGGAGAAAGAAGAGACAAAATATCTTCAAACAGGAAGTATGTTCACAGATATTCATCAAGCCTAAGGAATTCTATTATTACTTAATGCTTAGGCTTTTAAAATTATTTAAAATCATGAAGCATGTAATTCTTCCTTTGTCATGAAGGCCATTGACACTAGTGAAAAATGGGAAGAAACATTATCAAATGCTGCCTATTTCATCTGGGTCACAAAAGGCTGAACCTGTCAAGAAAATAGGTCAAACCTCACACATGCTGTTTTGTGTGTTAACAAGGAGTACATGATATGTGTCATTAATAGCTAGATCCTTTGCTCCTGTCATGATTTTGTTCCAAGCAGTATTCTTAAAGATTATACTCTGCACTCTTCTGAATTCCCTTCCACTTTTAGAGGGTATAAAAAGAATACTTCCATGGCTAGAAGAGCTTTACGAATCCACAGCAGGTTGTTCTCTACATCCTTCAACTCCAACATGTATTAGAGATTAGTTTGTATCTATAAAAAGAACTACAGCTGTTCGTGCTCATCTACTTACAAGAGACTTGTAAAGCATATATTAATTAGGGAGAATTTGTTTGTGAGCACTTCAAAACCCTTGTGTGTACTCCCTGCGTAACTAACAGCTTTGCCTTCCCTTCACCTCTGCAGAGACTAAAAATCATCCAGGGGAAAGCCTTCAAAATTCATCTCACCTGAATATCTCTACAAGTGGTTCACACTGTAACCCCTGCGGCATTTGGAATAAATCATTATTAGTTCATATTTCATCTCATCTTAGCAGATTTATTTGTGTCCTGTATCCTCTGCTTGGCAGCCACTCTTCTTTGCTTTGCTGTCTCTTTACACCCTTTAACACAGATGACTGATTGGATTAAAATAATTTGGGACTGAGATGATTCACGTTTCA
The DNA here is from genome assembly GCA_035222235.1 of Margarornis squamiger. Taxonomy (NCBI): domain Eukaryota; kingdom Metazoa; phylum Chordata; class Aves; order Passeriformes; family Furnariidae; genus Margarornis; species Margarornis squamiger. The sequence goes on from JAWWTY010000158.1 coordinate 8,271,849, forward strand.
GTTAAAGTCAACCGTACAGCCTGTTCTGCGGTGGAGAGACTGCCTGTAGTTTACCATGCACTTGGATATGTTCCAGTGACTTGGAGGTGTGACAGGACTAGGGCAAAACCGAGGCGCTTCCCTTTGGCCTTTTGTACCACAGCAGCTGTTCACAGGGCAGGCTGCTGGCAAAGGCAACAGCGAGCAGTGCTGGAGTTAACAGGCAAGCTCTGCCCCTCCAAGGAGCACAAACTTGGGCTTGGGTCACAACAGAAAGTGTTTGGTCTGATCATTCAAACAACTCGGCAGAACTGCTGAGCAATTGGTCACTACTGCTGGGTCTGTAAAGAAGGTGCCAAGAGCCAGTGGAATAAATGGCTGCTCCCAGTCAAGTCTGAACGATTGCATAAGGCAGCACCCACAAGGTGCCAATCTTTCCAACTTCCACATACAACCAGGGATCTTAGTCCCTACATTTTGCAGCTTACACCCTCATTTTCCATACATGTGGAAACTTTTTTACATCTACCACTGAACAAAAAAGTGTCATCATAGCACATGACACTGAGTATTGACATTTCACACATTCCCAGGTAAGACAGAGGAGCAAAGAGCATTTTTCTTGAAGTCATATGCAAAACCAACAGCAAGCTTGACATTCAGAAATAAACACAGAAACCTCCAATGCTTTTTGGGTGTTTCTACAGCTCTAGGGCATAACACGGGTAAGTCACCATTCCCACGTGTGCCTGTTCTCCTCAGTGTTGCCAGGGCCATTTTTTACTTAGGCCATTCCAAGAAGTTTTGCAATGTGACCCTCATCCCGTTATCCCTCAGTAACTCTGATGTTGCCATCTCATAACTCTGACAGGGCACCTCTCTGTCTCTGCTGCTAAAACCACTGTTTCCACAGAGCTTTACTGGGTGGGCGCCCTTATCTGCAAGGCAATGTTTGTATCAGACAATGGTATTTCAGTGTCTGAGCAACAGGTATCTCAGTTCAAACACTTGTGTTTGTAGCCTTGCAGTTGTTAACGTCATGGGAATGTGAGGAATCCTATGTTATAAATAGATCTATATAAAAGCAATCTTAAATCAAATAAATAAATTATTAATAGTGTAATTCCTAGCAACCCCAGACATGGACCAGAATCCTGTACACTAAATGATTGCCTTACCCCATTGAATTTATAACCTAAATATTCGTTTTCAATCTTATGCAAACTTCACACTTGTCAAGATTTATAAGCTCACCTATTCATTTCCGGTCTGCAGACAACAGACTAAGTAGATCATCAGTGCAAGCTTAATAAAGTCAGAAAATTTTCTCTACAGCAAATTCAGCTTTAACAGTCTGATACAAACCACAAAGAGTAATAAGAAGACTTTTTTCTCTTCTGTAGGAAAATACTTCTTTTAGTTACAACAGTTCTGGCAGCAGTAGGGCTCTGCTGGAGGCACAGCACAGGAATTCTATTATACCTGGCTCAAAAGCAAAGCAAATGCTGCAAAAGTCTCGTCAGTGTAGAAAAATGCTCACCTCACTTTGTATAGAGGTGTCAGAATCTCATATCAGACTACAGAGCTGGACTCATGGTGGTTGGTTCTCATATTGGCTACAAACACTTCTTGCAATGAAATTGGTTCTCAAGATTAACACTCACATGAAACTGGGGGTAAACAGTAGGACCACCCTGGCGGCTGAGAAGAATGGAAAGGGATTCACCCCTCTGACAGTGAATTTTTCCTCCCTCCTAAGAGGAACTTTTGAGGGGCACATTTTGCCCACAATGTAAAAGCAAAGCCAGTGTTTATTTCCCTCAATATTTAGACTTCACTGTGTCTTCCACAAATGTGCAAGAGAATGGTTTGGAAAGAGACACAGAAACCTGAAACCACATCATTGTACAACACAAGCTCTCCAGTGTAGTTTCATAAAGGACATTTCCTGCATAAGCTGTGGGATACTTAGGGGCATAATTACAACTGCCATATTGGTTTCCACTGACTGGAAAAATAGAAAGGAAAATCCATGCCCTTCCACAGAGTGCCATCCCCAAAGGGATACAAAGAAAGTGACTGTACCTCTAATGTAACAGCATTTCCTTCAAAAGCCCCACTACTTCAGAAATGTATTACACGTACCCAGATGCACCATTTGGATTGGTACAACTGCTTTTCACGAAGTTTTTCAGATGCCTAAAGTTAATCATGTGCAAAAATATTTACACAACCCCTTAGGACACACAAGTGAAATGAAGGAGTTTAGAGTATGTTAGGTCAGTACTAAAAGTTACTAATTTTTTATAATAATTTTCCAGACTAGTATTTGCTGCTAACTCCATGGAACTGTGCATAAGTAAATTTTCCAGGTTTCAGATTTTTTAAAGCCAAGGTTAATACTGATAGGTGAGCTGGGCTGAAAACTGTATTGTTATTAGGGCTACATGATTTGATGCAGAAATCTTGCTCAGCTCCTTCTCATTTTCCCTGCTCCCAGTCAGCTCTTCACTAGTTAATCCACAGGGCCAGAGGGCAGGCCTTCACTTACCCTTCCACGGGCCTGCTGTGGAATAGCTGTTTCTCACCCCACTCCTCTGAAACCCTGATCCTCTGAGTGCCCATAAACCCAGGACTCAGCTCCCTTCTATCAGGCAGGTCCTGCAGTCAAGCATTCCTTGGTGCTCACCCCAGAGACAGTCCTGCTTTCAGTATCACCATCGTCTTCTAGTTTTAACTAGTTCACAATTCCAGTACCCTTTTCCAAGCAGTCCCTAATGCCCTTAGGTGCCAAAACCAGTATTAAATAAACACAGCCCCCTCCTGGGCTTTTAAAGAAACTATGTATGATTGCACTTTAACATGTAAACAGATGGGGTCTGGGTTTGTAATAACCCTCCAACAGTAATTTTAAAATATGAATCCTTTTGATGCTGCTGTCCTCAGCTCAAATCTCTGAGTAACAGAAGCACATGGCAGAACCCTTAATGTGTATTGATAGATCTTATTTGAAGTGCTATTTTCCAGCTGCACTTGCTAAAACTCACTTTCTGCTGATGTTCAGTGAAGAGAACTTAATCTGATGAAGGACAGAGTTGAGGTAGTAGCATCAGGCATCTCGGTGGTTCATCACATTCACCGCATAGACTCCTTTTGAAAATCATTCCTGTGAGAAAGAAAAAGCCACACAAATCTTTCAGGTTCAGGACCCTTATGTTCAGTTAGATGAGAAATAAGTTTCACACAGTAAAAGCTGCTCTCTTTGGGCACTGTATATACCACTTATTTCACCCGAGGGAATTAAAAACATGTAAAAATATCATGTAAACATCATATGAAACTTCATTGCAATAAATCACACTCACTTTAATTCTCGCTTTATTCCAAATTGTCACGGGCAAAGGCAAAGGAAGCAAATAAGAAAATACAATTCAGGATGCCCATTAGCACTGCATCAAAATATAGTGATCCCAAATAAACCAAGGACTTCTAAAGTTTTGGAGAACACAGCAACTTCATATGAAACAGGCCTCTTCTCTTTCCCATTGTAGGCCACTACCAGAAAAGGAACTCAGAATTACCCCCTTGTGTCAGATTTCTCCTTGCCCCTTTCACTGACTGCCATCCTTGATTTTTTTTCATGTGCAGGAGCCAGACCATGATGACTTCAGAGACAGGGCTAAGGAGGCCACAGCACACCTTAGCTGTATTTTGCAGCTTCCCTTCATTGTGCTGTTTCCTGAAATACAGAGTCCTGTAAAATTTCTGCAAAACAAAATAATTTTGGGGATCCAAAATATTATAGTCTTTTAGCAACTTTTTTGCCAGTGCCAGAACACAATCCCATGTGAATCAGACTGTTGACTGGACATATCTATAGTCCTAGTTTTAAAGAAATTCCTTCCAGTTTTTTGTCAGAAGTGAAAATTGTGAGTTGTTTTACAAATTGCCCATTCATTTACCAGTGACAGAAGGAACAGACCACTGAATCTCCTGCCCCCTCACACAGCACATGCAAAGGGCTGTGAAAGTCAAAACTGCTGGGTGACAAGGAACCACAAATGGAATAGCCTCATTTACTGTAGCTGTTACAGTTTGGGTAAATGGCAGTGCAAATGCAGACCAGGTCTGCTCTCCTCTAAATGTCAGCACCTCTGTTTGAACAGTCACATCAGCATCATCACAGAGAAATAACTCCTACTCAGCCCCTCCAAACCAAACTGTTACTCAGGAAAAGCTCTCAGAAAGCCACACTCACCACCAGTTTATTTCTGAGCTTGGAACTGTAGCCCCTTCAGCTGGGCAGGGAATAAGATCAGATGTCAAAAGCATTATCCCAGGAGAAAGCACACCCATACTTTGTGCTGCAGTGATGTACTTTCCATGCTAATTTTCCTAACACCATCATTGGTGAGGAACCCCTAGGTAGCTGAGGAGGTCAAACCTGTTGGGCAGCAATCGTTCTTTTAAGTTTCCATCCAAGGTGGTTGTTCCTTCAGTTTAAAATTACTGCAAACAAACTGTGCAGACAGCTTACTAAAATCCTCATAAGCCAAATGAAACCTTACTGCAGAAATTTGTGAAAAATTAAATTTCCTATTTACAAGGAAAACGATGTTTCTGTGACTGATCTGAGGCTGAACAGCTAATGCAACAGCTGGGGATATCAGACTGTGATTAGAAGAAATGGCAAAAGACTTGTGGAAACCCCAGAATTAGCCTTTGACAGAATAACTGAATTTCCCAGGAAAGGAAATTGCCCAGGCTGGAATGAAACTCATGGGTCAAAAGCAAATCACACCGAGTGAGTCACTGAGGAAAATGGACAGCTAAATCTATTAGTAAGCTACTTCCCAGAAAGCAAATAGGATTGTTTGCACAGGATGGCCTGGCCAGTGTAGTCTCAGCCTTCAGCTTTTCATACTAATAGGTAATCCTGAGGGTGTTTCACCAAGCTATGCCAAGTCTATTGATAGGTAAGCAACATATTTCTGAAACATTATTTAAAATACAAGTTTAAAACTGTTTAATACTTCAGGATCAAATAATCTCTTATTTGAAAACCACCTCATTGCACAGTTCCTCCCTGCAAATATCCACTATATTTGTTAATTGGTAGATATAGAAGTATCTGTTAACATTGGAGTTCATTAGTATCATCATTTGTGAATGAAGACACACAAAGTTTAAATAAATTGATTTCTTATATTTTACCATACAGTTTCATTGCTGCCTCAGGACTAATCTAATGGACAATGGTTCATAGTTCTGACAACTGTAATAAGAAGCAACTCTAAAAAAAAATAAAATACTTTGGTATTTCCATGGCTTGAGGTGTCGGTAGCTGCAAACATCCATTTTAAAATCAATTTTCTAATTGCTTTCTTTATTAGAGAATCACTTTTTTCCTTAATAAGATGTATAATTTTAGCTATGAACAAATTTTGGAAAAAGGGATATCTAATATGCTGTCGAAAAGTAAGTGATCTATAAAACTGACTGCACACAACGCTGTGGGATGCTTTTCTTCCTCTCAGAGCCACCATCCCATTATTTCTCTTTTGTCCTATTTTGTAAGGGTGGTGGGGAGGTTATAAATTGCTAGGATTTTGCTTTTATAATCCGTGGCAAAACTCATCTGCTCTATTTGAATGTTGCCTTCACATAAACTGCATTGTCTTTTGGTAATTATTGGTAACTTAATGCTCCACGGAAAGCAAAGTATTCAGGCATTTGACAAGAGACAAAATGTTTCCTCTAGGGATGTAAGCCAACTTGTCAGTGGAGTATTTTTGCAACGATCATATGAATATGAATTTTGGCCAAATATAAATACAGAATTCATTTGGATCATGTTTTCCTGACCTGGTTTGAGTATCCTGTGTATCAGACCACAGTCAGTACTTAAAGATTAAAGAAACTAAGTTCCATAAGACAAGAAACATTAAACTTGAATTATTTTGAGTAGACTGGAGCAGAGAAAGTGCTCAAAATGGTTGTGTGTCCCAGCGGTGCCATTGCTGGATTTACTCCCTCACACACGACCCGTGAGGCGTTTTCGGGCTCTGGAGCCGCGGCGCTCCCGGCCCCGCTCGGCTCCGCCCTGTCCCTGGTGCTGACGGGGGGCAGCTCCGGGCACACCAAACCCCGGCACACCAAACCCGGCCCCGGCACACCAAACCCCGGCACACCAAACCCCGGTACCGGCACAGCAAGACCCCCGGCTTCCCAACCCCGGGAATTCATTCTCGCTCCCGCGCACATCCCAAGGGACTCGGACGGGGCACCGCCCGCGTTTCCAGTGCTTTGACGCTTGGGAACAGTCTTTCCCTATGTGTATTTTTAACAAACTCATAAAGCAGTGGCTCCGTCACTGCGCTGAGAAAACAGCAGAGTTTCTGGAGGATACTTTGGGAAGCACAATGTAAAAAACCAAACAGGCAGCACCACATAGCGCTGCTGAACAGGGAGCTGTGTGGAGCGGCATGCCTGGTCCTTGGCAGCACTCAGCAGCCATTGAAGGCACCGCAAGGCTCAGTATCTTAAATTGTCTCAGTATCAGTGTCCTGGTGGACAGTTATGTTGCTCGTTCTGCATTTTTTGTCTTCCAAACCCTTTGACTCCTCTCTTGCCGTGGTTTTAACTTTCCACTCAGTTAAAACGACCATCACCTATCAACAGCAGTGAATCAATGGGGGGAAACAATCTCACTTCAACTTTCCTCACGAGGCAACGAAAGAAATCCCCGATTTCACTCGTGCTGCGGCGGTGAGCGAAGGGGCTGAAGGCTGAGGGCTCCGAGCCCTCACGGCACTAAGGCACCTGCCGGCGAGCCTGTGCCGAGCTGGGACAGGACCGCAGCCCCTCCTGCCCCGCCAGCGCCGCCTCACCGACCGCTGCGTGTCCCTCCCGCGCCCGCCGCCATTTCATCCCCGCATCCTTCCCCGAGGCTGCTCAGGGAGCGCCCGCCGCCGGGATACCTGCTGCCCCGGCTCTGTGCCACCGCCCCGCTCCGCCACCGCGGCCCCCGCGCCCCGCTCACGGCCATGCACGCAGTTACCGCGCTGCCCCGCCCTGCGCACCCCGCGCTGCCGGGCCGCGCAGTCCCCTCACGCCGCTCCCGCCCCGCGTGTGACAGCCCCGCGTGTGACAGCCCCGCCGTGTCACAGCCCCGCGTGTGACAGCCCCGCGTGTGACAGCCCCGCCGTGTGACAGCCCCGCGTGTCACAGCCCCGCGTGTGACAGCCCCGCGTGTGACAGTCCCGCGTGTGACAGCCCCGCCGTGTCACAGCCCCGCCGTGTCACAGCCCCGCGTGTGACAGCCCCGCCGCGGTGACAGCGCTGCCCCGGCCCCGCTGCCCGGGCGGGCTCCCGCGGCTGCGGGGCGATGTCCGTGGGTGCGGCAGCCGCGCCATCCGCGGGGGCGGGACCCGCAGCCCTTCGGCCCCGGCCCGGGCGGAGGAGGAGGCGGAGGAGAGGGGGGCGGCCCGGAGGGACCGGCTGGGTACTCGGGACGCCGCAGGTGGGCAAGGTGGGTGCGCCGCGACCACGGAGTTGCCTGTAGTGGGGAATGTTGCGGCGCGGAGCCCTCGCAGGGAAAGCAGAAGTGAGCGGGGGAGGCGTCTGGGACGCTGCCTGGTTATCGTGCACCCTTGTGTGTGTGTATGTGTGTGTGTGCGGGCACACCGCTGCATCAGTGCTGGTGTGGTGATCCCTGAGGAATCTGCCGTGGCCAAGTGACACTGATGGCACGGGCTCCTTCTCCTAAGCCCTCTGGACGCTCTCCGCCAGAGCTCGGCTGTCTGGAAACGAGCCAGCGCTGTCAGACGTGCTGTGACCTCGATGTCAAAGCTCAGCCCCTGGTCTGTGTGATCCGCACACAGCCTCTTTAGCTGGTCTTGGCTCTCTAGGGGTTCTTTGGGGCTTTTTTCATTCGCTGTTTTCCCCTTTCTGAGGGAAAACCAGTCAATTAGGATCCCCTGCAGCAAGACACGAATTACACTGGTCACAGGATTGCTGTAAACTTTCCTGGTGTCAGCCCAGAGTTGGAAAAAACCAATGAAAACTCAATGGCTGTGCATTTCGCAACCTGCTTTTTCTGCTTCAAGTATCTGTGTTAGAAACCGAGCCCTGCATTTTAATCCAGTTGCTACTGTTGACTCATTTTGTCACAAAAATTGGTAACCTAAACACTGTGGAAACAGGACATGGTTAAAACAACAGGTGTTTCTTTAAAAAGAAAAAGAAATGTTATTATCTTAGGAAGGTAGGTGCCATAGAAGTGTTAAGTACTACATAGTGTAGTGAGTGCCTTTAAAAACAACGACTGAAAGCTGGTAAGGCAAGAGTTTAGTAACAAACACTTAAGTCTTTGCAAACAGTCTGGGCAGGTATTTTCCTATTTACTTCCCTTGGGAGTGTTTCTCGCCACAGGTTTCCAGTTTAGTATAGTTACTAAAAATGTTTCAAAACTTTTAAAGATCGATTCTGACTACACTGGATTGTGTACAAATCTTTTGTGGTAAAGACCTGCAGGAAAACAAGGCCATGTAGTGGGAGAAAAAGTGAGAAATACAATTTTTTTGTAAAGGTGAAAGTAGTCACGGTGAAGGATCTAGAGGAAGAGGAAACAGCAAATTTGATTAATTGGTAAAGTGATACTGGGAGCAGCAAACAGCCAAACAGGAAACTTTTGAGCTGCATTTCTGAAGGCATTCTATTACAAAGCAGGGAGATAGAATTCTGTCATTGTATTCCTCTAGTGTATCTCTCCAGCAATACTGGCTTTTGTTGTAACCCACAAAGCACATTTTTAGAAATGTATCGACAAAGCACAATGTGATGAAGCAAAGTGTGATAGAAAATTTAGCTTCTTAAGAAAGCTCAAAATACAGGACTTAGGGCAGCTTGATAAAGCAGCTAAAAGGAACTCAGAAATACTGAGTTCTGTGAGAATTGAAGGATTTTGATTCAATAGGTGAAACAAAGCAGTACATGGAAGTAAAAGTAGGATTAGCTCAACTTAGTTCAGAGCTCAGCAGTGAAGGAAAGGAGATTGCAATGAGCTCTTTTGCATTGTAGAATAGCCTTACTTTGGAAGCAATATTGAACTTGTGCTGAACTTGTGGGGAAAAAATCTTTGCTCTTGGTAATTACTTTTATATTCAGTTCGACATTGACAAGATAGGAATTCAGAGCTAAAATTTTTTTATTTTTCCAAGTGTCAGTTTCAAATTCTTTAGCACTGCTTACCCAATATATAGTAAATACATACTGTTTTGTCCTGTGGATCACAATGAAGCTCTTTCCCCAAATACAGCTGTTGATTCCATATGAAATAATAATTCATGTTGGGTTAATTCAAAATTTTTGAGAACTCTGGTATTGTACATGTTGGACAACTGGTTCAAAGCTCGGGTTTTCTTCATGCATGTGTCTGCTGAGCAGTTTCTTCAAAGGCTCCATTCTCCTCACTTTTCCACTCTTCTGAAAGACTGTAGATAGTCATGCTGGGGATAGTTCAGGAATCCATGGGACAAAAAAGGGCATGTTTATTATCAAGCTGAATATTGCCTTCTCATAGTGCCACTCCCTCAGGTGAGGGAGACTAAAATAAAGGCAGGCAATCTTTTTGTCTGTTTGTTGGGTGGTTTTTGTTTGTTTATTTTTTGTGGGTTTTTTTTTCTAAAGGAACATCTATCCAGCTTCTTGAAGGTTTTTTTATCAAAGATGAAATGATAGTTTATTCATTTGTGGCACAAGTCTTTCACTTGCCTAAAAGAAAACATAAACCATGACCTTGTATGCATCTTTTTATGAGCTAGAGATGCATTGCAGATCAGAAGTCAAACTCTCAAGCAATCTGCCTCTGAAATCCTTAATAATACAATAGGTACAACCATGTTGCTGCAGTAACAGTAATTCAAGGTTCCTCTGTGTGCCCATCTACCACTGCAGCTAAAATATAACCCATGAGTAATGCATCCAGCTTCATGAAGTAGTAGCAACTTTAACAACTGGAATTTCCATTACTTGTTTCCTCCCACCTTTATTTAGCATTCGCACTCGTGGGTTTTATTTCATTCACTTAATGGCTATGCACTCCCAAGCATGCAGTCACAGCTTTGCTGAAGTCAGTTCACTGTAATACGTACGGCACAGTCTCCCAGCACATGGGGATTGTTTCCGCTAGTGTAACATCTCTGGTGCAGCTGTGGAAGGACAGCTCTGCTCAGGCTCAGAGGCATTTGCTGGAGGTGGTGGCACTGTCCTCTGCCACAGCGTCTGGTACCCATCCAGCTCCCTCACAACTGTTCCCATCCGTCAGCTGGGAATAACTCGGGGCGGGGGGGGGACCTGGTGAGCTCTGGACAATTCTCTGGTTTGATATGTGTAGAGAAAATGTCACCCTGCTCCTGGAATATATATTTTGTTTAAATGTCACTCCTTACATCAGTGACCTCATCTGACTCAGCACAGCTTCTCTCTGAAGGGAGGGAGCTAGAAGCAAATCAGAGATTTTGACATAGCAGGAGAAGATAGGGAAGAAGGCACACCAAGAGAAACAAAATAATGTTATTTGAGCAAACAAAAAATGACTTTTGAAACAGTCTAACAGGCACTTATGTAGAGCAACTAAAACCTAATCTAAACATCACAAGCCTCTGAAAAATGAGGGGATTGTCTGTTATGTACACATAGCTTATTGCGACCTCAGGTTTCCCAGAAGGTTTGGCTGGGGTTTGTGCTGGTAACTGTGATGGCACTGTACCTGCTGCACCTTTGAAAACAGGGAGGGGTTAAAACAGTCATCTGGGTGGATCATCAGCTTTCTTATTTAGAGGCTGATTGTATTGAAAGTCTGTAGAAGGTGAGACCTATGGTAAGAGTGTCCCTAAAAAATGGAGCTGTGACTTCAGCATGAGCTTCTCTAGCATTTTAACTTCGTTATTAGGCACAGAGCTTTCCCCAGGCAGGCAGAGGGGATACAAACATGGGAGAAAAAGGACTTAAGGAGGCCTGGAGAAAGAAACTCATGAAATATTTTTTTTCTCCACATTGTACCTGATAGTGATAGTGCAGACCCATGAAGGAGCTGTGGTCCTGTTGCGTTGAAGGAGAATGTTGGCCAGGACTCTGGCATATCCTCTTCACTTTCCTTTTTAAAGTGCCAAGCTGTGCTGAACATTCATGCAGACACGGACAGAAATCTCAGTTTAACATTTCATGCCAGAGCCCCGAATGAGATTCCCACTCTAGTTTCTTAGCACAGCACCCAGCCTGGAGGATCTCTCAGATCCCTTCAGATGTCCTCAACTGATAAGTGAGTGGCATGTTACAGATGTGAAAGTAGGACAGAAGCACACAGTGTTTGATTAAACAACATGTCTGTTTCTTAATGCTTAGCTCTGTTCAGCTTGCTGTGCAGTTTTATTCTGTTCTGGGTTTTATGGCCCTCCCCTGCCTTTTCTTTTTTTTTTGCACAAATGACTGAAGTTTAGGTATTGGAAGGTAACATGGGCAGAATTCACAGTCCATGAAACCATAACCTTTTTTCTAATAATTATTTATGTGATACTGTCTTTATTAATGAAGCCATGACTTCCTGTGTTTGTCTTAGTCCTGGTAGGGAGTTATGTTCTCCTGAACCCTTGAAATGGAGCCTAGAGATGGCACTAAACCAGCAGTGAATTTCTAGGAAAAGGAAAGGAGTAGTGCAATGAGAATTTACCTTCAAACTTGTGTGTGCATGTGACTCTCTAAAAAAAGAAATAAGTTCAGTGCTTGATAAACTGGCAGGCCTGGAAACTCTGCAATATGAAGTGCAACAAGTCAGTTTTGTCTGTCTCTCCTCAAAGCCATCATCCAAACATCACTGGTTCTGGACTCATAGAGGATATGTTATAAATTCTCTTAATGTAAATGTACCCTAGAGGTATGTGTGAGACATCAAAACTCATTTTCTTCTTAAGCTGTGTCTTGCTATTTGATTTAGTTTTGGTTTGGGCCAGTTCTACTGGCTTAGTGTAACTTTCATTGAAATCTGTGTGAATTGCTATGGTTTAATGTGGACCTCTGGCTAAAAGATATGGTCATATGGTTTAATCTATGCAGAGATTAATTATTCCCTTGTACAAGTGGCTTTTCTGACACTTTGAATACTAAACAGACAGTTTTATTGCTTCATGATTTTGAAAAATTATTGACCATCTCCTCAGATAAAGGCTGAGTTCCTGGTAATGTTTGCTCTCTGCCATTTCACCATCACATATTTGTTGTGTTTCAAGGTACGTGTAATGGCAGAGTGACCCATTACCAACATTCAAACTGAGCTGCCTCACTCTAGTGCATTATGTGGTTGTGGTTGTCCTTTTGATTATCAGGGTAGAAGCCCTGGGGTTCCCCCCACACACACACCTTAACATAATGGCAATTTCTTTCTAACCAGAGGATAAATGCTGTGGAGATACAGGAGAGGGGTTGTGGAGGTCCTGCACATATTAATGACTGAAAGGGGTGAGCATTAATTAATGTTTATAGCTTTACCCTGAGAGCAGAAATTTTTTCTTTATACATGTAGTTCTGTCAACAGCTTCTCCCCTTCCTTCCCTCATGTCCTCTGTATTTTAGCAGTTTCCAATCTAAGGCAGAAATGCTATCCAGCATTACTGAACAAGGGTTATGATTTTATGGAATGCCTAAAAACTGGAATATAAACTATGAAAAAATCAAGGAATAAATTAAGAAAGCACTTGGCTAACTATTTGTATTCTTAGCCTTTCATTCAAGTGTCATGCCTTTAGAAGATTTGTATTGAAATGACGAGGCAGGTATGTAGTGAAACTATGCTTTAGCCACAGAAATTAAATGCTGATTAGAAGTATCTCATGACACATCTTTCTGTGTTCAGAGAGAATAAATTTTAATTTTCCCTTGAGAAAGCAAGGCCTGTGGAACCAAGAGCCACACATGAAGTTGTGGGACTTTTTTGTGATGCTAAAACATTTTTCAGTTTAACAAACCATTGCAAAAGAAGGTAAATACTTTTTTGGTGCCTTTCCTCCTGCGTATGGTAAGATCTATGTAAAAAGAACTTGTTTGTAGTATATTGTATGTTACACTGCAATAAATGTACGTGCTGAAGCAGAATCTAAAAATTACTATGTAGTTGTTAACAGGTTAGTGAAGAGATTTGGGTGTTTGGGATTTTAGTATTGAATTTTGTTTGCTTGTTTTATTAAAACATGTGTTTTGTCCATAAAGTAACTGAGCAGGACAAGGGGCTTGAGGAGCCTAGAAAGATCTGTCCCCTTCCCTGAGGACTATATTAGACCTCTGAGTCATGAAGTCTTTGCATAGTAGGTGTCTGGTTACAAACCTTTTATGGGCCCTGCTCAGCTGGGATATCAGCATCTGCATTATAGCTCCCATCTATTCTTAGGTGGTATCAGAGCACGGCTGAACAGGCAAGGCAGAAAGAGAATTGCTTTCATTATGTAAAACTCTTCCCTCGTCTCATTCTGTTTTTTCACACTTTCCTCTGTCTACCCCATCCTTGTGTTCTGCAGTGCCTTGTGGTCTGGTGAGAGCGGCACACAATGGCTTACAGCGTGACTCTGAATGGACCTGGACCGTGGGGCTTCCGACTGCAGGGGGGCAAGGACTTCAACATGCCCTTGACCATCTCCAGAGTAAGTGTGCAAAAAAGCCTTGTTGAACTTGTTTAGGTTGGAAAACAGCAGTCATATGCACATTCTGACTAGTAAAATAGGTCTTTGCACCTAGGTGTGAATAAAGAGAATATAATGTGGACTTTAAATGTACCAGTTCAAAGTACAACCTAGCATAGATAATGCCTCAGGAAGACAGTTCTGGTTAGTACATTTTTATGAATGGCAATACTGTCTCTTTTAAACGAGCTTCGAGTTCTGTTTTGTACAGTGTTCTCTTTTTCGGCTGATAGGGGCCTCACTGATGCTGTCTCTTTGAGGGGAGGGGAGTAGAATGACTCTGATTTGGAATATAGAATTTATTTTAGAAATAAACATGTAACTGCTTGTAAATATGTGAAATCAGATGTTAAAACTGGACAAAGAGATATGTATCCCCTCTTCTGAGGGGTTGCAATAATTGGATAAAAATCAGACATGTCAAGCAGGAGACTCAATAGTGCTTAAAATACAGTCTTAAATTATGCAGAAGCCTTCCATTTGCAGCTGACAAACAGCATGTGATTTAATAATTAATTACCTGGTGTATCTGTCGAGTGCAGATGATTCCGTTTATTTCCTAGCTGCTTTATTTTTTTCCTTCCCCTTAAAGCATTATTTTAAGGTGTTGCAGTCAAGTACTCTTATTATCTGAATTAGCTCAGTTTCTTAAAAGTTTTTAACATTGGATTATTTTCAGAAAACTTTATTTTCCCTTACCTATCCTTCTCTTATTAGATAGTTCTATGTAACTTCTGGTAGCTTCCTTCTCTTTTTCTATTTTTTTTCTTTCTGACAGTCTCAAATCTACTCCAAAATGTTCAGATCTTTTTAGAGAAGTCTTGGTTCCTTCATAAATCACCTGCAGAAGGCTTATTTTACAGTACAGTGGCAAGAGAGGTTACTTACATAACAGCGTTTAAAAGGAATACCAGAATGATTTAATCAGACAAACAAGTAGAATGCAAACAAAAGGTCTGCTCCACTGGGAAAAAAAGGGAGAGGGGGAAAGCCACCTACACTACTTTTATAACTGTTTGTTTGGTTTTTTGTAATGAAAAAATACAGCCTGTTAGGTTGTGGGTACAAAATTGGTATCTCTGCAACAGTTGTGATTCAGAGTCAATCAATGAGCTTCTGAAGTCTTAACTATACAATTTATTTCATATTCATCCTGTGACGCTTTGTATCATTTGATGTCCCTTGTTCTTATGCACATTAGCCCTTTCTCAGAAGACAGAGCTGCATTTACCTTAATATTAAGGCCTGTGATGATGGGAGGAACTTTTCATAACTCCTTGTGGAGAAACAGTACAGTAACTGCAAAGAAGGATGTTTGGTCAGTATTAGTGAAAGCAAACAAGTAAAAGACAACCTAAAATACCCCCTGCCCACAGAAATAAACTCACTTGATAAACTCAGATTGATTTCACTCTTGTAAATAGTGCTGGTATTTCTTTTCTTTTCCCACCCAAGGTAAGTACAGAGAGGTGCCAGCATATATCCGTAGGCATTTTCATGACACTTCGCAGCCTGCACTGTATAAGCCATTCAGGCATACCTGGAGGCTGTCAGTCAAGGACAAGGACTGTGGCACTTGCACTGTACATGACACAATCAGTAATAAAAAGCCAGCTGTTTTCCAAATAACTCATTGTCTCATATTGTAATTTATTAAAGTGTAAACTCTATGCCCAAAGGCTGTGTGATTCTCATGGGGCTTTTGTGAGCATATGAGGAGCAGGAGTGAAACTGCAGTGTCTGAATTCCCAGAGGTGTGGAGGAATTACCTCTTCACACAGCTCACTGCCTTTCCAGCAGCAGCAGCAGTGTCAGAAGGCACTGTTAAATGTTTTGAACTCTTTCCCAGAGAGGCCCAGTTCTCAGCTGGGACTATTGATTTGGGGTGGGATTGGATTTGGTATCCTGCCTTATGAGGGGAAAAGCAGGCATGCAGGAATGAACACAGCCTCTTTCAGGGGAAGCTGGGATAGTAATGCCTGCTGTTTGTGATGTGTTTAATTGGAATACAGTGTAATACATGGATTCTGATGGTAATAGTGATTTTTTTTCTTTAGCATCTTTCTCATAAATATATCTGCAAACAGATCAGGTATTCTCCTTAATCAGACATTTGCAGTCATAAGTGAGTTGAGCTGTGAACTTAGCCATAATTGCAATCTTATCATGGTCGTAAAAGGAAATCTGTACTTAAATTCTCAAGATATTATTGGAAGATAGTGGGGGGAAGAATAACTGAGAGGAATATGCCTTTCTTGGAACAGGCACACAGAGCTAAATGTTGCCAGTGGATGCTGTACATTTATTTGTGGACTGATTTTGATCCCCAGCTGCCCTGAGATAAGACTTTCTTTGTGCAAGATGAGTCCTAAACCCCAAATCCTTCAACTTAAAGGGTCTTGTAATTGTTTTTGCTCCCAGATGTGCCGTGGCCCTTTTGCCTACTTACGTGCAGTGTCCCTCTCTGAGTGCAGCCAGGGTTTGCATGCAGACATGCTCATTATACTCCATCTGCCCCCAAGCAATTAGACTGTCTGCGGGTGGGCCACAGAGAACAAAAAGATTCGTCCTTTTTCATGAAGACTCTATGCTCTTCTGTCATGCTGCAAGAGAGTTGACTCTGAGGTCCTGAGAAAGATGATGGCAATACACCAGGATTGTTCATCCCATTTGTAGTATTATGCCTACACATTTCTAAGGACCTTCCCAAAGAGGGTGCTAATATTATGCCATAATGAAACTGGCCCATGTGTAGACAAAGTGGGCACCCTGGACTTGGGAACTAGAGCTGTGGCTTACCTGTCGTTTGCCCTGTACTCGTCAGCCAGCCCTGTACAATTCTCACCATCTTGCACTTTAGCTGAGGAGCAGGAGAGAACTCCAGAAGGTCTTTGAAGCCTAGTGACAAAAGCACAATGAAAGACTGTGGCATTGCTAATGTTGCTGTTTGGGAAAAATGCTCTTAAAACAGTGGACAAGGGAGGGAATTACTCACAGCTATTTGGCACAACAGTTCACTTTTAAAGGAATCTTTAAAATGGTGTCTGAGACAGTGTATTTTCTTGCCTTCAGGTAGGTCCAGGTGATCAGCTCATTGCTGAATAGTCAATAGCATAAGACACAGGAGTGACAGTCAGTCAGCTGGGTGACAGATGAAGATGTGTTCCTCTGAAATGGATTGTTCTGCTTATCTGTTCTTTATCTAAAAATAAATGCCTGACTAACATAGGGAATGGGGACAAGAAAAGAGGAGACAAAAACAAGTATGGAAGAGATAAGATCACTCTAAAGCTTTCACACTCCTTTAACAATGGCATTGGAAAATAATCTGTGAAGATTTTAAAACTGTTTTTCCAGTCCCCACCCTGCATACCATCCTATCCTCTAGAAAAAGTCTGTCTTGAGATATCAAATTCTGTCATGAGATGTCATGGGCAGGTAGCAGAGGAAGGAAAACAGTATTGACGGACTTTTAGTAAAGCTGAGCATCTGTCAGCCCTACTGAAATGAATGAGACTGGCAGGTTGTTGGCAAAGCTAAGAGCTGTCACCAGTGGCATGATCATACACATAAATCTGGTCTTTCCAAATTGACGTGGGCAGTAAAGCTGTTTATTTTCTCCTGCTGCTTGCATGAACTGTCTGGAAGCAAGCAGAATTCATTAATTTTATAGACCTAATCCTCTGTAAGAAGGCTTTTGGACTAGGTTAATTATCTAAGTGGTCTGTTGCCATGTTACCTAAGATGGTGCAATTGTACATGGTTGGGCACAGTAGAAGAACCTCTTTATATATTTCTGAATGTTTATCGCTGAACAGTAAATGTTTCTAGTGGGACAGACTGGCTTACAGAGGATGCAATGAGCAGAAAAGTGTGCAGGAACCATCATCATCTGAGGTAGTGGAAATATTATCTAGGACACTGTGGTAACTCATAACTGGTATATTCTTTCAGCGATTGTCAATACAGGTTTGTATTTCCTAATAGGATTTTTTAGTTGCTTGGGTTCCAAATCAAAAACCAGAGCCTGAAGCAGAAGGAGATAATGTTTCAACAAAACAAAAACATTCAAGAACTATTTTTATTTATTCAGTTGAGGAAAAAGTTGAATGATGATGATGATGATGATGATGATGATGTAGGTGCAGTGAGGGGAAACAGTAAACACTACTACGAAAAAATTAAAGTAGCTGATCTGTGTACTTGCTCTGATACAAGCAGCCTGAAACAGCTCTTTGAGGCTGGGGGAAACCCCTGCTCTAGCATTTTTCAGTCTGTCTCTGCAGGAGCAGGAAGGCTTTTCTCACAGTTGTTAAGCTCTTTCCTTTTATCAGCATCTTTTCCTGATTGCTTCCTGTCCCTCCTCCGCTCCCTAGCATACATATGTGAGCCTCTGGCTGTGCCTGCCTTTGCTTTAGGGGAGCTGTGTGAGAGTACTCATTTCCTGTGACCCAATGCATATCAGTGCCTCACAGCAGACAAGTGATGGGGGAAGGCAGTCCCGCTTCTCTTTTTTTCTTCTGTCCCTGAAAGCAGGGAAGCCTCAAATGATCTGGGTCAGGCTCTGGGCAGTCTGCAACTGTCATTTGAATGGCCGTGTGGTGCTGTAAATAAACTATAATCAGAAGAATGCAGTTTACCTCTATTGACTGAACCGAAGCAATTTTAAAAGTTCACTCGAAATGCTGATCACACATCACCAGTTAAGCATCCACCTCTGGTGAATCGAACTGCTGGGCAGTTGTCCTACAGCCACAACTGCAACTTTGAGAGGTGCCTTTTGTCATCTCCAAATAGAAAGTCCTTCACAACACCAAAAGCCACAGATTATTATTTGTAATTGTTGGTATTCTACTAAACTAACAGGTAAGCCTCATGTCCTCTAAAAGTCTTCCTCTTTAACTACTATGCAGTAGAAATGTTTCTTTCCCCCCCGCCCCCAAAGTTCAAATGACTGAGTCAACTTCTGAGAAAGGAGCAAACCATTTAATATAATGATTGTCTTATGTCTAGATAAGTAGTAATTTCTTATGCCTGAGCAGTTTCACATTCTTCTAGTCTTGTTCCACTTTAACTCAAATAGTTCCTTGTAAGAGGGAAATTAAATACTTCCAGGCCAGCTTTTAAGAACACTCCAAATGTTTCTTATTGTTTTTTGATAAAACAGCTATTCAGTGGGCATCATCATTTCCTTGGGATAATTGTTTAATTTGTAGATCACTTCTTGAGCAAGTCACCCCATCTGAAGTTACAGCATTCTGAATTCAATTACATCCAACTGTTTGTTTTATGTGCAAATGTGTCGGTATCATGAGAGAGTGCTGGTTACTTTAGGTGGTATGTTTGCTTTCGAAATAATTTGCAAGCAAATTCTGGTATATTTACAGCTACAGTTATCAGAAATTATTGTATTTCTGTGAGCCTGAATCATACAAGTAATTCCTCAACTTCCTGTTTAGATATTGTTTATTTGAAATGTTTCAGTAGTTAGCATCTGTAGTATAAATGGCAGTTCAGTATACAGGGCATTTGTATGCTAAAGTTGCATGTCTCATCAAACAAATGTCATGCGTATGTCAGACAAGGAGAGAGGGAGCAAATTCTATAGCTGCATTCCATTTAAATAATATTTATTATATAATCGACCAGAGAAAGAAATGGGTTCTGGACATCAAAAAATCCCTGGGTACTGGGGAGTCAGTTCAGGACTTTGCTCTGAATAAAACAGAGCAGAGGTTTAAATGTGGCTGTGCAGGTCCCTCAGGAGGTAAGGCATCAGTTATTCTGAGGTAGACCGCATTTCCTATCTTGCCCAAAAGTATCATGTCCGAGGAGTAATCCCCATGGATGTTTCACCTGGGCCAGTAACACTTTAAGAGGTTTGATTTCAACAAATACTTGATTTTGTTATTCAAAGCAGTTCCAGCACAAGATGGGCTATTTTTCCCTCCTGGGTAAACAGTCATGCTGTAAGCAAAAAACTTTTGTTTTCTTTCTTTGCAGAAAACATTTTAAAAACTCCATGCAATTTATTGTTGTAACTTTAAACTCGGGATATTTTGTAGAATAGTTCTTTTATTATAATTTTTGTTTAAACATCATAATGCAATGTGATTCAAATGCATGTATTTTACTTGACCAAATAGCTTTGAGGAGGGATATGGAGCTAACTTAAGCTCTCGGTCAAGTGATTTCTCTTTTGAATCAAGTATGTACTTGGAATAGAAAGGCAGCCCCTCTTATCTGTTTGTGTGATTAAAGTAATCACTAAATACTAAGTCCACCGCTGAAGGTCAGGGGTATATAAGGAGTATTATGTACTCTGCACAGTATCTGTGCAGAAATCATCTGTTTAAGGTTGAGTTCTGCAATTCTACCCATATTTTAAGTTTCAGGATAAACATTTAGCCCTGTTAGAATATAGGCCAGATTAATACAAGCGATGGCCTGTAATAGCTGAGGTAGTGGCTTAAATGATGTTACATCATCAAACCTGCTGCTCGGACTCCTCTGACACATAATACATAGCCTGTGGGTTTGAAGCCCTTTCTTTATTTCACCTGCTAAACGCAGCTCTTTTTTTTTTGAGGTGTGATTGTATCTGCATCATCAATACTCGGGTGGCATTACCTGTAGAAAGAGCTCAGTGTATGAAATAACTGGGCTGAATAGCAACTATGCAATTGCCAGTTAAAAAGTGACTTGGCAGCTTTCTTTCCTGCACAAGGAGAGGGAATGTAATCCTTGCCTTGCACAGGAGGCATATAGTGTCAGCTGTGAGAAACTTGGACTCAAGGTTGGTGAGAAAATGAGAAGTTCACAAGTGGGCATAACAATAGTTATTGCGGGTTTATGGAGTAGGAGGAGAAGGTTTCTTAACCTAGGGAAACAGATCCACTCAAATGAATTATGTTGCTTTTTCTCATTTTAACATTCAACAGTGTTCCTTGGCAACTGGATAATCTGGTCTGATAAATTGCTCAGACTTTGACCTAGAGTTTATTTATTTGAGAATACAGTTTGTGTAGTATTTCAGGAAGTCTTCAGATTTACATAATTATTATTAAAGTTAATAATTTTGCAGATCCTTTAGAACCAATAAACATATCAGGAGGTAACCATTAAATTCTGAATTTAAAGCTCCTGAACTGCTAGTGCTTTATAATTAAAATGCACAGTAAGCTTTTTTTCAGGTAGAACTTTTTATTAGTGTCTGATGTCTGAACTCTGTAAATGACTGTCTTAATAACATAGCAGATAACTGTCATTAGCTCCATTCTGAATACACTATTGCAAAATGTTCTCTAGCCAGTGGAACACAAAGAGAAATTAGCTCTGCAAATATGTTAGCATTAATGATTTCCATTCTAGCAACTGCAGTTCCCATCTGGTCACTCTTGTTCTCTAATTAGTAGCATAAAGTGTATCTTATAGCTGCCTAAAATGTGAGCATTTAAAAACAAAGCAACAACACAAACCTTGAGGAGCACTGTGGAAGTATGAAAATGGTGTACAAAATGTGGTCTTCGCTATAATGTAGATTTCATAGTGGACTAGAGCTAGCTGAGAGCACAATTTCATGTAGCTGATTTGTGCGTAACTAGAAATTTCTGCACATAGGTACCTGAGTTCCACCATTTTAATTCATAATATAGCGTTACATACTGTCCAGTATAGAACGAGATACTGCTCCTCTTTTTTCACTCTTATTGTGAGACTAGCCAGATGATCAGTGTGCAGGTAAATTATTAATCATCATTGAAAGTCCATGAGAGGGGGAGAGGAAAGAGAGAAATTTCTGCTGGACATGGTAAAAAATCAATTGCAACTGCAAGCCTTGAGGAAAGAAATTAATTAAAACGTTGTCTGGCAATGTCAGTAGTAGTATGCTTTGAAATGAATAATGCTAATTGAAAAAGAGTGGTTTATATACAGCATGTTAAAGGGCTGTTTTTTCTTTATTAGTGCAATTAAAGCCTTAATAAAAAGCTTACCTGAGAACAAAATCTCAGAGCAGGCTTTTTGTTACAGTTGTCTAAGTTCCTAAATCCTAATTTGATAAAAGTATGCTATGATATTTAATAAATGGCGTTTCATAAAGAATTTCATTCCTGCTGGAATGAAGTGAGGACAAGGCCTTCTCTTCAGGCATATTGTGTTGACCCATAATTTACCTTATATGTTTAAAAGCGAACAGGTATCACCTGTCAAAATGTGCTGCATAGAAAATGATAAAAAAATTTATTTTACTGAACTGCTATTATAACCTTAGGTCCTAAAAGAAATAAAGCTTGACTATATGAAGCTGGCCATGAAGCTCAGTTCAGCATTACTGTTAGATATCCTTTGGAAACAGTTCTAAAAGCTTCCGTTTTCAGATCAATGGAGAGCATAATATTTCCTCCAAATGTGAAGCTGTTTGTGTTCTTCTGAGAGATTTTCAGACAACCCAAAAAATAGGTGAAAGAAAGTACCTGGAATTAAATACCCTGAAAAAACCCTCATTTTCAGCATACAAATGGCATACAAGATGACATCTTGAATGAACTTCATGCAAGGTGACTCCTCTTTCTCTTAGTGGTGGCTAGCAGCCATTTTCCCAAAAAGTCAACGAGATCTTGCTCTTCTTTTAGGAAGATGTAGTGGGTCAAATGTCTTAACGGCATGCAAATCCCCTGACAAGGGTAGAGTTACTTTCTGCACCTCCCACATGCGTAGCTGGTGTTGTGATCATCTGTGCCACAGGTGTTCAGTGCCTGAACACTGCATAAATAGGTTTTAACCTTTCTCCAGAATCCTTCCAAATACACTTGATTTGTAGCAATGGCAGCTGAGGATTAGGAAGAACACAGCCTTTCATATGCTCCCAGCATATTCCCACCTTTCCCTTGCTCAGAGTCCAAATTCCAGCTGCTGGGCTATTTTGGCCCCCTTGCCTCTCTTGCTTAGCTATACTTGTTAATACAGACATAAACCCTTATTCTTATTAAAAGTAACAGGCTTAAGGGCACACGCTTACTATAAACAACTTTTGGGTTCTCAGTTTAAAGCCAGCATTAGTGACAATTAGTCTTTGTCGCACGAATAAAAATATTTGTGATGCATTGTAGTAGTTACTATACCTGGTTAGGGTGCCATGCACACTCTTGAGAAGCCTCTGTGGGACTCTCATGCTATATTTAAAGCATCCTGTAACTTAGGAAGCTATTTTCAATTGGAACCAATACTACGTTTACCTCAAGCTTCTGGAATGGGACATCGTATCCAAAACTCCAAAAATACTACATGTAACCCCAGATTCTGGTACATAGTGCCAAATCGGAATGCTCTGGTATTAGGGTGAATTTGGGTTGCCTTTTCTTGATCCTGAGGGTCACTGCAACCCTCCTGCTCTATTTGAGAATGTCAGCATTCTCTCCTTACCTAGTCATAGCTGGTTCAAAAATGGCCAAGGGCAGTTGGTACTGTGGCAGGTGTTTAAAAAAGAAATAGGCAGCCAAAACAAGATGTTCTTTTTCATCAGCATTGGCTAAGGTTTACTGTTGTAGGAAATAAATGGACAGTCTTTTTGCTAATTTTTTTTTTTTACAGGAGCTGCAAAATACAAGTACCTTCCTGACCTACTGTCAAAATTGCTTTCCTGTCTAAAAGATTCTTCCTTGTTTGCTTAAATTATCTAACAAATTATTAAAGATTAAATCCTTTTGTCAACTGTATAGGGTGGGGTGGATGAGGATCTGTTTATTGCATGTGTGCTTTGCTTACTTGATGAGAAGAAGAGGTCAGCAGTCTGTAAGCATCATAGATTGTGTGAAGAATAAACCAAGCTTATTTGAGCAGCAATCTCTTTTCAGTTTAATTGCCGGCTGCTTGGTACTGCTTCTTTTCAATGTAACACCTCTGAAAATTCAGATTGTGCTGTTTTGGCACATAGTCGTCAGTAGCTCAGGGTGAGTGTACAGAGTTGTGGGTGGCAGACAGTTGACACCTGACAGAAACAGTGAGCAGATTATTGGGGTGGAATTGTTTGGCTGTTTCATCCCTGTGGCAAAACAAAGCTCTCATCTCTTTTGAGGGAGGCATTATCCCACCCTTGAGAACTGTGTGCCTTGCTTGTAGCGGTCGGCGGCAAGGACAAGTACTGATATTGCTGTGATCATGTGGGAGACCTCTAATGCTGGCTCTTGGCATTCATCCTTGCTCCAGGGGAGATGGTTCTCTGCTGCCTCCTCCTTCCATATGCCTGGGCTGTGGTCTTCCTCCGCTGCCTGACTTTCCTTGCACTACTCCCACACATTCTCCCTCATCAAAGTCTGCTATCCTTGCTTCGCTCTTGTCTTTTGATGGTGTTCAGATGAAGTGCTCTGAGAGTGGAGGAGCAAAGACATGAAATGGCATTTGGAAAGTGAAAGTTATAGACTCTTCCACGGGGTGTTAAAATCTTACAGAACAATAAAGGGAAAGAAAGAATACGCAGGATGCACATGTGCAGCAAGGGACTGGTTAAATATGGTACCTCATGGAAGTTCGTAACTGCTCTGTGTGAAGCTGTGGGCTTTCCTGTTTCTCTAATTACATCTGTTGCTGTATTAAATAGTCTTCTTTAGCCTGTGTTGAGGAGCTCAAGCTGCAACTAACATCAATATAATTTCTGTGTTGAGAACAGAGTATATCTCCCCTGAGCATTCCTGGAAGATACTTTCTTCCCTTTACAATCACACATCCTATGGTCCACAAAAGGATGATTTTGTCCTGCTCATTAGCAATTCTCTTCTCCTACATATCTGTGCTTAAGTTTCTGCAGAGCTTTGCTTCCTCACCCTGCAAAATGGAATTT
Organism: Margarornis squamiger; assembly: GCA_035222235.1. NCBI lineage: Eukaryota > Metazoa > Chordata > Aves > Passeriformes > Furnariidae > Margarornis > Margarornis squamiger. The sequence goes on from JAWWTY010000158.1 coordinate 8,296,395, forward strand.
TAGAAGGTAATCTCCAGCTTTTTCTTTGAAGAAAATATGCTGAACATAGTAAGACATATTGCTTCTTCTGGGAAAAAAAGGAAAACAAAACAAAACAAAACAAAACAAAACAAAAAAATGCAGATAGGGATGGTGAGCATTTCTCTAAGTTCCTCATGGCAAAACATGGGAATCTGTGCATCATTTCTAAGCCTGTGTGGTATGTTCTGAGGCTAAAATCACTTACTTGATTACATTTCTAGAAAACATTCTTTAGATGACCTAAAGAAATAGACCAGTGTATGACAGAGTTAAAAAAAAAATTCTGTCCTGTAAAGTAACAGACACAACAAGCTTTTGTGGAAAATGTGCCTTGTGAAGGTGTGCATGTGCATCCTAAATGGTAGTGGAGAGAGCCCTAGTGACACACATCAAAAAGGACTGGATCTTCAACTCACACAGATCCTGTATTCCTTCTTTTATACAACATGATTCTATGTTTTTAACACTTCGAATCAGAGGTGAATAAAGTGTGTGTGTGGGGAAATTAGAATAAACCTCCTGCAAGGTCTAGAGAATTTGTGAATTAATTCAGTTTTAATTTCAAATCAGTTTCATCTAGACCCAATTCTAATTCTTTTTCTAGGGAGGATGGGAAGAAGTGTAAGGATTGCTGATTTAGAAGAACAGGGTTACTCTCTGGAAGAATATAAAGTGGTTTTGGTTTTTCCCCGAAACCACTTTTTTGTGTGTGTGCGACTTCTCATGGAGGTTATCCCAGCTTGTGGGAACATTCTTGGCCTAAAAAAAAAAGGGATCATCACTTCCACAATATTGAAGACATATTTGCAGTATGATTGACAAGATGAGGAGGTGGTATATAATTTCTTTGCATGTCAAGGGACTGGCAACGAATGAAACCAAAACTAGAACTTAGCTGCTTTATTTATCCCTTGAACAGATGCAGTGCAAGCAGCTGCAATAAGATCTTTTATACATTCCACCCACAATTCCCTGGAGTTCATGTGTCCTAAAGGCAACCTGGAAAGGAGGCAGGACATTCTCTTGTACAGTATTATATTTTATAAGTACAGTGTGAGATGCTGATCCTTCTCATGGGGAAAGAATTCCAAGCTGGACCTGGATTTCATGCCGTTTGATGATATGGGTAAATGTCTTTTGCCACTCTGAGTATTTAGCTCAAACATTTAATTTGGTCTCTATCTTTTTTGGTTTATTAAAACTTTTTATAGACCAGGAAACAGCACCAGAAAAATAGTTTTATTGTAATTTAACACTTGTCTTATTAACTGGACATTTGATGAGTTATATCTGAGGAAAGCATTGCTAGGAGGATTGGTAGACAATGTTACTTCTTTTGTCTCTATTAAGTCTTGGTCCTTCTCCACTGGTTTGGCAGAGATGGGATTGGGTTCCAATATTAAATGCATCCCCAAGTTTAGGAGACCAGGGAAGCGCTCTTGCTGTGTAGTTGATTGCTAAGCCTCTTTGTTCAATGTGTAGATAAAGGGTTTAGGAATAAACTTTTCTTGTTGGCACTTAATTTTAGAACATCCACAGTGAATGTTCTGGCCTGGATGCCACAAGGCTTTAGCTTTAATCTTCCCATAAAGTATCTGCTCTCGGCTACTGTCTGAGGAGAGACTATGTGGCCCGTATATTCACACTAGTGTGAGACTGCCCTTGGATATACTAATGCTGTGAAAAGATATTTAGGAAGTACTTTCTAAAATATTATCCTTTTCCACTGCAGACAATTCAATTTTACAATAGCAAAATATGGATCAGGAACTATTGAGAAAAGCCCCGAAATTGCCAAAGTCTTTCTGAAAATAGAGGGTCCATGCCATCTTCTGAAGCTGTTGATATCTTCCCACCATTGCAGCAAAGACATTAATGTGATACTCAGTAAAAATTAGTTGTCTCAGTGTGTCATAAGAGGAAAACATCTTTCTGGCTCAATTCTAACACTTTAAAATTGGTGATGGTGACCACCTTGAAATGGTGAACTTGAAACATCTAATCGTTTAATACTTATTTGAATATTTTCACATATTTATTGAGTGAAGGCACAATATTAAAAGCTCCAAATCCCTATTTCTGTTAACAACAACAACAACAAAAAATACTAAAAGCATGTTTGTTTACAAAGCTATCAAATCCTGAGAACAGATGAAATAGGGGGTGACTTGCAATGTCCTTAATACATTTTTAATTGAGCTTAGTTTTACATTTTTGGTTGGAATGCTGTTTTCCCTCCTGAGTGGGGTTTTCCCTCACTGTCTGTGACTTGTGTATTTATCTTTGGATACAAATGGCCTATAGAAAAATCTCTCCTGCTTTTTTGGTTTTTTTTAATACACCTGTGATGAACAGGTACTCTTGATTATATATATGTATATAATAATATATGTAGCTTTTCTCCGTCATTTGATAGACCATGACTTGCATTTTGCCCCATTTATCTTGCTTTGGTATGAATAAGTAAAATCTAAACTTTTTTGATGGTATGTTTTTACTCTTTGTCCAGGCTGTGTTTTTTTATTTCCATTCCTTTAGTATTCAAGGACATGGAGACTTGAATTTTTGGCTGGGGATGTTTTCTTTTTGGATGAATTTGCAAAACTTGCCCAACAGACTCAGCATCTCCAACTGAACTTGTGGGCACTACTGTGACACCAAGGACAAATAGCCTTTAGTGTGTCTGTGCCTCTTGACACTTTCCTCTGGTGACTTGTATCACTTTGTAGTGAAAGGTGGTTGCACTGTGGCAGTCCTCAATTTAATTCAATAACACAACAGAGAGAGTGCCATGGCCTCATGTTTAAGGAGAGCTGCCTGTAAACTGCACTTAAAAATTGATAATATGAATTTTAACCTCTGCTTAGCTTTAAAATCCATCTTCTACTTCAGGTAATTGGTGGCATTGTTTTGAACTGTATTGTCTTTTTCCTTAGTATTCTTACCTCTGACACCTTCATCATCTGGTTTTTATGGTTAATTTTCATTGCAAAGACTGGTGAGAGAGATCAGGACAGGACTTTATTTTTTTGATTAAAAATACATTGCCCATTTTGTAATAGGAGAAGACTATGTTACAAGGTACCATCTTTGTTGGCCTCATCCCAACCCACTGTTATCCATAGTCTCAGCATATATGTAACTGCTTATATCCTCTCAGTGGAAACCAAAGGAACTACAAGACTGAACAAACTGCTCGAGTCCTAGGAATGTAAGCATACATTTGAAGATAGCAAGGCTGTTGGGAAGCATTGTATGTACAGCTGGCTATCCAGGATGCACGTGGAAATGAGTGGTAATTTTTTCTATTGCCATCTCTCGTTATCAAAGCATTTGGCAATATTCTGCTAGGACTGGGACTGTACTTTGAGATTTAAGTTTGGATTAAGTAATGTCAAGAGAAGGGCCAGGGTCAAGTCTGACAGAAGGGAGAGCACTGTAAGCCTGGATACTGGTGTGGCACCATGGGGAAGAAACATGAAGTATTCCCCAGCAATTGTCCTTCTATAACAGTCCTCTTGTTCTAAAGAACACAAGATTATTCTATTGTAATTTAAGCAAGGAAGCCGGAGAATGAATAGTCCTGCTTCCACTCCAGTGCTTGTTCACAATATTTACTTTGGTGTTTAAAACAAACATAATTTACTTGATGTTGCTCTCTATGTTATATTAAATACATTCTGCTGCTGACAGCAGGAAGGAATGTTCCCCAGTAGGGGCAAAAAGCCCCACAACCAAGTAAAAAATCCCAAAAAAGTGAATTCCTAATTCTGTGAGAAATTATTGGACCTGTAAAGAACCAAAACTATTCCAGTCATAAAAGTTTAGATAGAATGTAATTCTTTTGGTTTTGCATATTTCAGGCTAAGTACTAAGCTGCTGTGGCATGCCCAATTCCCAGTGTCAAATCTCATCTTCCCCCCCAAGTTTTATCAAAGTATGAAAGTCTTGACTGGGTGAGATGCTATTGTTGGCAAGCCTTTGATGGACACTCCTGGAATTTCTTTGCAGGAGCCATGACTTCTGTTTTATCTGAAATCTCACTGGCTCTTGATGACAGACAAACTCTGTTTTTAGCATTGCACTGAAGGTCAGGCAAATGACTAGTTTCCAAATAGAGTAACTGAAGATACTGGAACAGATTTATTCCTGGTATAATTCCACTAGTTCTATGAAGTTACAGGGGAAATATATTTGTCAAGAGAGCCTTATGAGTTGAAGGATAATACTGCTGTCCTCAATCACTTATGTATAAAAGGAGCTTGGAAAAAATACTATTTAATGTAGCATTAAAATTCTTTCCATAAGAGAAATTCTACACTTAAGATGAGTAATGTTTTTAGCTGGTATAAACCAGTATAACTCCATTAAGGAGCCTGACCACCATAGAATGGAGTAGTTTTTTCTAATATCAGAGAATGTAAATCTAGATTTTTAATTACAGATGAGGTTGAGGTTTTCTGGCTGTGTAAATATTTTAGGGCTAATCTAGGAAAGGTAAACACTGCTTAGACTGATTTCCTAGTGGCATTTGGGATGATTCCATTATTTTTCACAGATCTTTAATTTTGGCAACAGTTTTGGTGCACCTGAAGTCCACAGACTGACTATTAACTGGACTGGTTAGACATTTCACTTAATTTTTACAAGTTATGTGTGACCTCAATTCATACAGAAAGCAAAAATTGATTTTGCAGATGGATCAAGAAAATGAAAACTAGATGCTGTTTACAATTGCTCGGGTATTAGTAAAGGAATAATCAACATCTTTGTAGAATGACATTGCAAAGGCCAAAGCCACCAGAAGCTGTGAAACAATTTTTGTAGGAAGTACTTTGCAGAGATCAGAACCACACTGACTGATGTTTTTTGTGAAAAGCAGAAGACCACATGAATGATTGTGGATGTGAGAAGTGTATGTGTGTTGGAAGGGAGATGCAGCTATGGCCAACAAGGAGAGCTTTCCATCTCCTGCTATGTAAGAGTGAATTGGTCAGTCTGCGTTGGGGACATAAAGTTGTAGATGCAGAGAGATCCTATGATTGGTAAAAGCTGTCACCTTCTGTGCCACTTTGTGCTTGAAGGACTAGGAGTGCATTGCTTACCAACATCTTGTGACACCAGTATTTGGTGCAAAAATTTAAGTTTTTACAAAGAGGGCACCATCAAAGATGTGAAATAAATGTAAACTGTGTTTATGTTTTGTAAAACAGATGGAAGTATAAATTTTACAGTTCTTTGGCAGAAATATATCCCTTAAAGCTCAAACAGCAGGTTTTAATACTTTGGCCTTGCTTTGTCCAAAAGGTTACACTTCAGTGAGCTTTTCCCTTAGAGGTGTCAAAATGTTTCTTTAATGACAGATACCTGCTGATCACAAAGTACAAAGAACTGTTGCCATGATGAGGCAGGATTTCTTCAAATTTAGGTAGCTTTGACTGTAATGCCGTACCCTGAAGGCTCCACTTCTCCAAACCATTCACAACATAAGCTCTTTTTAAATCCATCAAACAATCCTGCACTCATTCTATACCCTGAGTTCTAATGTCAAAGCAAATCTATGTTCTGCTTGTGGCACCTGCTATGGCACATACTTCAGCTACTTTAGGGTAGTACTAAGCATACCACCATACTTAAAGTCCTGTCAACATAGCTGTGATAAAGACCCTTTGGAAAATGTATAGCTTCACCCTAAAATAATCATTTATCATAACTCATAAGGGAGAATTAATTGGCATTTAGTACTTGTAATAACGTGGATTAGTGCCCTTCGTGAACAGTGCCATGTATAAAAGGACAAGCCTCCTAGAGGAATACTTTCAACATGCCAAAACAATTTCTGTTACAAATCTCCACTTTTAAAAACATACTTAAGATAGTCAATATGTTGGCAAGTGCTGTTGCACTGAATACTCTTAAGTCAGGCTTTAGCAACATCGATCTGTATTAGTAAATACTGAAAGTACTATCATAGCTTAAGTTTCAAGTTTATGTTAAAAAAAAAATATTTTTTTTTCCTTTACTAGTATCAACATAGTTCAAGTGATGGTTAACAAAGTGCAATATTTGTAATATTGCTGTCCACTGTGGAAATACCTCTGCCATGGACTGAAATACTTTGTCTATAGCTTATGCAAAAAACATACAGGTCCCTCAAACTCTTTGATGTATTAACATATGACTGGATTTAAGAGTATGCACTATATACACATGGATGATGTTTCCCAGCTGATTGTTATATCTATTACATAAAGCTAGAAGGGGAAGCAAAGGATGGTGTTTTTTGGTTTTTTTTTTGGGGGGGGGAATTTACTTTCTTAGTATTGACTCATGTTTACCTCAGAAGTTTCTGTAATCATCCTTTCTTCCCACTGATATAAGTGTACCACTCTGAAATCCAGTGTCTCCTAAATCCATTATGTGTACCTTTTTTTTTTAATGGATCTCTGTGCTTCATAGATTTGTCATGACAAGCAGTTGCTTGATTGAACTACAGTTAAACGTAGATGGATCCTTTTGATTCTGTGGACCTTCTCCTGCCTTTCATGGGCTTGTTATCTTTCCCCACTAACATGGGCTTGTTATCTGCATTATGCCAACACAGGCATCTTCAAACTTTCATTTATGTGATTTAAGCTTGTTTCTCACATTCAAAAGATTGTAAAAATGATGTATGCTTTGGGTGTTTGCATACTAGAGCAGAAAAGGACTCTGATACAAAGAGAAAGGTGTGCTACACATTGACTTTGCAAGATGGCACATTACACGTGAGTCCTGACAGCTCTCCTTTGTGAAGTGTTTGCCATGGCCCTAGACCTTAGGGAGGGGTTCCCAAATATATGGGTGACATGGACTTATGAGTTGCTACTTTAGATAGGAAGAGCAGGGGGGTTGCTCTTTGAGACAGAAGGAAATAAGGACAGGAGAACCAAGGTTGCCTGCCGTCCTTAATTTTACTTCCATACTCATAAAACTGTGGGGGAATAAAGAAGCTTTTAGAAACTTATTGTAAATTAAAGGTATGTTGTCCAAATTTTATATGAGAATATTGATATTTTGTCTGAGGTGAAAATGAAAACACTGATTTACCACTGCCATGCAGTTATGAAGGCATTTGTAGTGCTAAGCAGTTAAAAGAGAAACTGAAATACTTGCATTTACACTGAAGAGAATAAATCTGTGCAAAGTGATGGGGAACTGGAACCATAATAGTTTTGCTATGCAAAAGCTTTATTTCTAATGTGTTGACAGGACAGAAAAATAAAATCCCAAGAGACAGAAGTTCTCTGGTTCTCCAAAGCAAACAGGCTGGGGTGACAGAAGAATATGCACAATGGAATCAATTTCCTGCACGAGACTCCTTGAGTCACTAACTTTCCGTCACTAACAGCTTAATTTGCACCTTACTTGGGGAAGATACTTGTAATGAAGCTGTTTCAAAAGCTGTTAGTCTTAGAGCAGTCCTGTCCTTTGTCCTTCCTTCTTTAGAAGGATTTAACCACTTTTGGTATTCATTCATTCATTCATTCAGTTCTGTGTTCTGTTTGTTTATTTTCTTTTTTCTGAGAGTTGATTATCAGTGTGCCTACTAATACAAGCACAAGACTTTCTAATTACATGCTGATATACCATAAACAGTGCACAGCCTTCTTATCAGTTTTTACATAAGATGGGCATGACTTCGTGTCATATCTGAGTTGCAGCCAGCAAAAGCTTAGCTTGAAAGCCTACTGCTTTTTTTCCTCTGGATGATTGCATTGCACATTCTTACAGGGTCATGAATGATAAAAAAGGATAAGGAGCCTTCAAAGAGATGTGTCCAACACCTTATTGTCTGTGGAGCTTTTACCTCTGCGCTATCACTGCAAAGCTCTTCACAGAGGCTGCAGCAGTTGCTGGAATTACTGCCTAGACTGAAGGGCAACATAGCATAGAGCTTGAAATGCATGCATTCATGTCACTTCTGTTTGTCTTTGGTATTCACACAGAGCAGCAGATGAAATGAGATGAGATGATCTTAGATGTTTTGACATAGCCAGAAACTTGTAAAATATGTTTTCTCTTTTTCTTATGTCTCAGTTTCTCCCTTTTTGGTTTTGTTTGTTGGTTTGGGTTTGGGTTTTTTGGTTTTTTTGGTTGGTTGGTTTTCTATTTGTATTTTTATTAGGAACTCATTTTAATACCTGGATTTATTTATACCAGTCTTTTGTGTCATTTGCCCAAAATATTGCTTGATGTCTTGTTTGTCACTGCTTGCAATACTTGTATTACGCTGAAGTACAAGACAGGGAGGGTCTGAGCCCCATCATGCTCAGCACTGAATATATGTGGAAGAGGCTTCAATGCCTCACTGTTTAAAACCAGAGAATTCCTCAAATCTCTGGTGTGTCCCTTCATCACAGAAGACACAGAGCTAAATGAATCTAGGCTAATTTTTACATTTTCTCTGTGTGGTTGATGCATATAGTTTTAGTATCAGCTACTATTTATGTTTAATATTTTCCTCTTCAGCCTTGTGTCTCCAATTTGATAATAAAATTTTGCTGATAAAATGCTATTTCCAGTAGTGACTTAATGTTAAGACTGAATAATAGGAGTCTTTTTCTAGTTCTTATTTTGGATAGCTGTTGAAGAATAGCATCATTATGAAATAATTGCTTTCTAGATATAGACTAGGAGGTTAATGTCGCTGTGTGGAATAGAAATAACTTTTACTTGAATGTATACTGGACTGAATATGACCCAGAAGGCATATTGATATGATCTGGACTTATGAAGGAGCTCTTTTCTAAGGACTTTATGTAGGAGATACACAGGAAATGGAAGCAGAATGTAGATGGTGAATTTCTTTTAGTCCTAACCAAAAGGCAGAGGGCAAGGCCATTCAGAAGAAAATGCCTGTCACCAGCTGAGAAAACCAGATGGACATAATATGTGGTACTGTTTAAAATAGGTCCACTAAAATTTTGGGAGCATCTTTGGATTTTATTAGGCAGTTTCATGTAAAATGCATATGCTGCTCCCATATCATACACATGTGCAATCTTATAGTCTCTTCAAGGGCTGCACAGTTCTATAAATAGAAGACCCATCCTAGGATAAAGAGAGATTACTAATACAGCTCCATTTGGCACTTCTTTGTGCCCCAGGAATCTCCCCAGCTGCCAAATAACCATTCAAGCATTCCAAATTTTCTTTTATTTCCGCTTCCTGGTATCTGAAGTAAAAGCCTCTTGTTTGTTAAATAGGTGTATAATCACCTTGAGAAATGTTTTCTGCTCCCATTGCAGTTGTTACAGTGTTGATGGTGATCACATCAAAGTTCCACCACTGACAGTTTTAAATATTTTCTCTGAAAACATGATTAATGAGACTAAGCAATGTTACTGAACAAGATGCTGTGAGAGGAGAACGGGTGTAAGGAAAAGGAAACAGATGAAAAATAAAACTAGGGAGGGTGGAAGCCAGTCATCCACTATGTAATCTGATTGGAGAGGGTTTAGAGAAACTTGGCCAAGATCAAGCTTTGACAACATATTAAAACTCCAAAATGCCTACAAATTTTGTTTGCATGTGGGTGTACAGCTCTGAAAAATGTCACTGTAAATATAACTGCCTAGAACAGAGAACTTTCATAATAGCATCCGTCGTAATTCTGGCTAGATCTGAGGTTTGCATGTTGGTATTAGGGAATACATCCATCTCCTTTAAAGATATTTTTTTCTTTGTGCAGTCCAAAATGTCACTTTAATTTAGCCATTCAGATGCTTGTTTGATGACAAAATACAGTGATGAAGCTCATTGTCCTGCAGTTTAACTAAGTCCTCATTTGAGATCAAAGTGGAGGGTTAACTTTTTTTCTGTGTTCCTTTCATTCCTCATTTGTATCAGGCAAATAATGGTTTCGGCAGCAGCAGGAATCCTTATTAAAGTAACTGTCATATTTTCTTGTCTGTACAATCCATTGTTTAGCAATTCATTTGGTGCCAGATGAAGGGAAAATGACAAACTGGACACAGAAAGGCAGACTACCTTAGACCTTCTGAAATTCTTTCTTGGTCAAACAACAACTTTCCTGCTGCCTCTTCCAAACCAATTATTTTGACATGCTTCATTGCAGAAGTTTTTGTCTAATGTAACCAAGGAAACACTGTTAAGACAAATTCTGAACTTGATTGCATGCCTTGCAAGGACTTAAATTGATGCCATTTATTCCTTTAACAAAATATGCAAACAGATTATCATAATTGGTGTATTTACCCTGGATCAGGAGAGGAAAATTCCTAATTTGGTCATGCAGAGTTGAGAAACAAATTGTGGTGAGGTGTGTAGCTCATTACAGCCTCTGCTTGCAGTGCAGAGAAAAATGTCTGCAGCTACTGTCGAGAAATTAAAAGTACAGCTCTGAAATGGAAGTGAAGCACTTCCTGCAGAATAATTATGTTACTTCCTCATAAATTGCACAGCCTGGTGATCCATAAGGAGCAATGCCCTGAACTGAGGATGAATGAGTATCCTAAATTAAGAAACAGAACCATATTCAGCTCTGTAAAGCCTAGCTAAGTATGACAAGCAGGCTAATGATGATTTTCACATAATTTATGCACCCAACCTTTGTTATCTGAGAATGTTTATTAGATACGAATGTGTAAGGCATTTTGGAAAATCCACACTAAGTTCTTAAACCCGTGATCATGCTGCCAGACTAGTAGAAATCTTTGATTCGCTGTTATTTCCAAGTATAGTTAATCACTTGAAAGAAATAGGAATGTGCAGAGGAGTGAGAGTTGGAGGAGTATATGTAGACAGCAGACTTCAGGGCCCTGCTTGAAACACTCCATTAAAACGTGCATGGTCTGGAAGAAAAACCCTGCCTTTCTCTTGGTGCTGCTTATACCAGTAAATGGTGAACACCAAATCTAGATGAGATAAACCAGGAAAGAAACAGAGTACCCAAAAAGGAATGGGCAGAAACACTGCTCCCCAAATTGGGAGGTGAAAGTATCACTAACTAGCAATGTCAGTGTCACAGGCAGGTCTGCAGGCTGCGTTTTGCAGGGCCCTTTTCATTTGGCAGAAAGTGTTCATTCACAATTGATTGGTGCTCACTTCACATTCTGTAATTGAAACAGTGGAGGTTTTTCATTGAAACCTTTGGAATGTAGTACAAAATAAAGTTGAAGAATGTATTAGAATGGGATACATCTTAGCATTCCTCATGCAACTGAAAGCTTTCTAACCCTCATTTGTTGATCCCCAGGGTGAGCAGCACAGAAGGTGAAAGTGTAGCATGTCAGCTGGGTAGGAAATACTAATCAGGCTTCTCTTCCTGCCTTAATACTTGTTTCAAGTACCAGTTAGTCAACATAGTCTTTGCACATTGAAATCTCCCTCCACACACACCTGTGCTGGGTAACTCCTTAGGGAATTCAAAACATGTCAGCAGAAACAACACTGCGAAAAATAAAAATAAAACCCCAGGAGCTTATCCAAAGATAATTGAGGCTGCTTGAACTATGCCCTATTTCTATTATTTTATTTTGTCTGTAAACAGGAAGCCATTCTGAAGTCATGTAAAATTTGTTATTTTACAGTTATTGAAAATACTCTAGTATTTGCAAAAAAAACCAACCAACCAACCAACCAAACAAAAAACAAACAAACAAAAAAAACCCCACAGCAAACCACATTTTGAAAACTTGTCGGCTTAATATTGCTGCATGCCCTGAAGGCACTGAGCGATGTGTGGGGAGATCCTGCATTTGTGCAATACAGGATTATAAAGCTAATTGATGTAAAATTTGGTTAGAGGGTTGCTTTTACTTTGACAGAACTGTATATGTCACTGGCTTGTACTTTATCAAGTAAAATCATGTGTGTGTGTTATTACACTCTGCAAGCTTTCAGTGGGAAATCTCTGAAGATTGCTGTACCCACTACTTTAATGGGTTAAAACACCCAAATCCAGCATTGGCATCATCATACTATCAATAAAGTTCAATATTCAGAACTCTTCTCAGGGATGCTTTCCTTTTTAAAGGATGTGGAAAAACAAGACCCTTCCTTTTTCAAAATTCAGATTGTGCTGCTTCAACATAGCAATCTTCAACAAAACAGGATTTCCCTTTTAGATTTGAGATTATATTAATATATTCAGATTACTTCCTCTTAAACAAATGTGGTTCCTGGGGCTTCCTCATGGAAGAGGCCTCTCTGCATTCAAATGAAAAGCTAGGAAAGCAAAGTTTAAGCCATTACATTTTAACAGGTGAAAGAACCATCCTCAGTCTCTACAACTTCCCCAGCTTCCTGAAACATCCAGCAATGGAGGTATCTGTTAAATGCATCAAGATTGTATCTTACTTGCTCCATCTTTAATTTTCCCAGGTTCCTGCTGGGACACCTGGCAGAACATCACGTTATGCACTAAATGTGATACAGCATATTACAGAAGAATTTGGCATTGCACTTTCTCTGGGGGACTTTGGTTCTATCCTTTTTTATTCAGATGCAAAAGTAATGGCACGATGCCAAGTGCAGTTCCTGCAAATTGAGTTCTGATCCAACATCTGTGTCACTGTGGATGTGCGCTACATTTCATCTTCTTTCGTGCAGATGCCTTTCTGTGTGTACGATACTGTTCTACTGTCTGTAGGCAAAGCACTGAGTTGAGTACTCAGTGCTTCTGCTTTAGAGACAGGATTGTTATTTGCTGTGTCAGACTGGCAGCTCGTATTTTAGTGATCAGAGAGAGAATTACTCCATTGGTATTCTGGTGGCCAGAAATGAAAGGAACACAAATGCACATTTAAAGACCAGTTAAATGTAAGCCTGCATCAATATAATAAATACCCTACTTTACAAACACGCAGGGGCAGAAGAGTCATACATCAGTCAGATCTGTGTTGGAACCCCAAGACTTACTCAAAGTCAAAGCTATTTAAAGTTGCTTAATATCACAAGTGGCTGCAGGCCACTGCCAAACTAAAACTCTCAGTATTGTCTCAAATGTCCTTTTACTCCAGCCTTATTGTTGCTGAACCAATCAAAAGCCCTTCAAAGTTATGAAGCATTGTGTTTTTAGTTACATACCATGAGATGCATTAAGCAGAATGAACTTGAAAAAAAAAAAAAAATCTTACCATAGTGGCCAATAGCAAAAGACACAAACCCCTCAATTTATTTTTAATGCTCCTAGGGGTAGACAAGACAAATTGTGTTTCTGTGGGCAGGTCAAAAAACCGCACAGAATGTAGAATTCAAGATACTGATAGCTGTGAAAATGTAAAAGGCATATTGCTAACTGAGATCTGTCTGCTTGAAACACAAAGAAACATCCCACCTTATACAACTGCCTCGAAAGGAATTTAGATTTGAAAAAGAGAAGCAGGGAAGATGTTTGGGAACCTTTGAAGAAGCTTGGCAGTTCTGATCCTGCAAGCACTTAGAAGCTGAATGTCTGTTTGCTGCAGGGGTGTCCTGTGGAAGTTGACAGAACTGCTCATGCACACAGGGGCTTCCAGAACACTAAGGATCAGTGCCTCCATTTTCTCAGTGTTGATTTGCATTCAGGTTATTAAACTCTTTGATGCCAAGGAAGAACTTTGTCACTCGTTCCTTAAAACCTGTTGTCATAACAAAACAATCAACATTTATTACCATCTTCCTCCCCTCTCTGCTTCCATTTAATTTCTGCAAGATGTACAGCACACACTACCTTAGCACAGTAAGTGATGCTGACTTAGAACAGGCTGAAAACATCTAACAGCCCCATTTAGATAAAGATTGGGAGAAGTGATATTACTATTAGTCATACCATACAAGATTTAAAGAGCTGCCTAACCTTCTAGCTACACCAACACATCCTATTAAAAAGCCACAACCACACTTTTACTATCATCTGTATAGCTGGTGTACGTAGAGTACTCATGCTTCTAACAAGCGAATCTGCAAAGTCCACATTTCCTTTTTTTTAACAAAGGATTAAAAATTTTTCAATCAGATAATGTGGAGGTGGGGCAGGGAATTAAATGATCTTCCACCTGGGAACAGCAGTATTCACACTGACTCTCAAAAAAACCCCCAAAGCCTTGCCTAGGGCAATCCCCTAAGCGTTGCCAATATGCTTCCTTTCGTTTCCCAGCTGAAAATCTTTTACATTTGGCTTGTTTTCATCACCTGGGTCTAGTTAGCTTGGTAGGAAGGGCTATCAGCCTGTCTGCTTCCTTGAAGAGCCTATATATTGTGCATGAAAAGCAGCACTGGGATGGTGTTGTGTGGGAGGGAAGTTTCTTCTGTTAGTCAGGGCAGCATTTTTCCAACGTGGTGTGGTACGCCTGAGGCTGTGGTAAGCTGTATAGCTGGGCTGCTAATAGCCCTTCTGCTCTTGCAGTGTGGGTTTTGGCACAGGGTGTCCTGAGTCTTAAGTGCCTGACTGGCCATCCATGAAATCTCTGTGCTGCTGTGGAACTGTGGCTCCTGATACCCGAGAGAGGTAGATTAGAGCTATTTTGGGTGTTCTCACATGTATTGTAATCTCCCTTGCTAGTTACAGATGAAGCAGAGCCTGAGAGGCCACTTTAGGGTGTCTTTGCAGCTTGCCAACTCAGCTCTGTTTAGTATAAATGGAAACTTTTCAGGGTGTCAGTGGCATATTTTGCAGATGCCATGATTGTTCATTTAAGGCAGGTTTTGTTGTCTTATGAAAACAAACAAAAAACCTAGTAAAGCCCAATAGTGAATTTGAAGCAAGGAGACACATTGTTCAGGCAAATGGTAGCTCCAAAAAGGGAATTTTCTTTAGGTTTGGTCAGTGATACGTGCAAGGACTTTAGTTTCCGGTTTCCTACAGTCCTGTCTTATATTTAAGCAGTCTTGCTCAATTCTCTCATCTGACACAGAAAGCTATAAAAACTGTGATCAAAGATAGTGGGATGTTTGCTTTATGGTGTAGGTTATCTAGGCTGTTTCTTTGCTTGATTCTGTTTTATGCCTTCTGACGTTGTGTCGAATGAAATGGTGAATTTTTGCCTGATGAGTTATCCCAGTGGATTTTATTCATTTTCTTTGCTGTTTTTTCTAGTCCAAAGCTGACTATTTTTTAAGAAACCCCATGATTTTTCCCTTTGAAGCTGTTACACATTTATTGTGGGGACAGGGATGGAAAGTGACTCACTTAAGAAACAATAATATAAATTTCCTCAATTGACTTGTTCACAATGGGAGAGGAACTGATGTCTCTAGTACAGAGATAACTACTTGGATTCATATGGACATTCAGCAACTGTTCTGTGGTTTCAAAGCATGGCTCTCCTTTCAGTAGGTCATGGTCCTCTGCATAAAGTGAGGTAGTGTTGCAGCCACTCCCAGGCATTGAGAGCCTCAGAGCTCAGAAACACTGTGAAGGTTTGTTGGAAACATCTGTGCAAAAAACACTTGCATAAATATAATGGAGAGAGATTTAAATCTTGTTTTCTCTGTGAAGGAAACATGCTGTATTTTCTGGTGATTCTTAGTCTCTGTCTAATCCTTTTCTTGTAAGAGCATGTTATAGGCTCTGGTCATGGATAGTTAATATCCTGTCTCTGATTTTCTGATTATGGAAATGAACATTTTCTTTTAATAATTTCTTCTATTCCAGAGATCTTGGAGAGGATAGTTATTCCTTGTGCTTTTGCATATTTCTAGTGCTAGTGAATATTTGATTCTCTGAAATGTTCTTAAATGAGAGGCAGAAGAAAATATAACTTTTTTATTTTGGGATTGAGGTCAGGTATAGCTGAAGTCCTCAGAAAAGAGGCTCTAGCTGATGCTGCAGGCTACTATATTGACCCCTTTTCGGTTGTATAGGCCTTCCTATATATTTTTGTCTACCTTGTGAGTTAGGAGTTCCTTGGGGGCAGGAAAGCTGTGTCCATCCATCTGCTTATACAAGCATTCTTGTTAGTATTTTAACACTCATCCACTCAAATGCTGCCTGATCCCTATCTCTCCCCTGTGGAGTCGAGCTGAGAGGGCTTGGATGGGAACATGTGCAGATCTCAAGGTGGTGCAGCAGCTGCACTTTGTACGCTGCCTCCCAGAGCCCCTGCTCAGTAGTATTTACTCTGAACCCAGTGCAGACGTGTATTTTAGGGCGCAGCTGTCACTGTGGTACTATATATTCACCCAGAATACAGATCTGCTCACAACAGAACGTAGTAAGAATTCTCTGTAGTGCGTTGAAAGTAACATGTGATACTTCCAGCCTGCCCACTTGCTTTAAGCCAGAGATATTGGAAGTCAGATGTCTGCCTTGGAGGAAGTTTGTGAGGGCTGAAAATTCCCATCTCTGAAGCAGCATGTGTTCCTCTGCTTTTCTGAGAGGAGTGAAAGATGCTTGGCTTTTCAAGATGAAGTCTGTGCTTGAGCTTGATGCACTAAAGAAATACTATTAAAATTAGATCTGTCAGTGGCACCTTGCCTTGGATTTTATAAATCAATTGACAGGACTAGCTGTGCATTGAATCTCTGGTGAATGTCTCACTGCGGCCTTAAATAAAGTCGTTTGCAGCACCTAGCAACTGAGAGCTACGTTGTAATCCAGAGCAAGTGAGCTAAGACTATTACAAAGAATTTTCTGAAATAGTCTAGATTTTTTAAGAAGAAAAAGTCATGGTCAAAGTGACAAATGCCAATGTGGCCTAGACAGCACTATATTTCTCTAAATTTGTTACTTCTGTTTATAGAAGAGAGGCTGAGATGAGAGCAAACTAGAACTTGCTGTGTAGACAGATCTGGATTTGCATTCTAATTTCTAGGGTTAATTAACATTTGTCCTTCAAAAATACTTTTAAAAACTATTTTTAAATGGAAAATATTTCCTGAAGATTGCACAAAGACACAGTTCTTCTGTTTGTGATTAGTTTTAGAAAAATTTTTAGTGGATCAGAGATGAATTTTCAAAAAAAAAATACCAGCAGATAAAAGATAAGCATTTTGCATTCCATTCCCTTCAGCTGGATCTTTAAAAATGGGAACAAGATAGTCTTGAAAGTGCCTTGACACTTCAGATCTGGCTGTCCTATATCTCCATCTGTACACTGGTATTTTGTCCCCAACAATTACTGACTGTTCTCAATGTCTGCTGTAAATGCATGCTGTGGCTTCACTTGAAACTCACAGATGCCTCTCAGCTTCTCAATAAATAGGTATAATTTTGTACTTCAGTTTGAGTGTTTTATACAGATTCTGAATCCAGTCTTTAATAACGCCTTCTATATAGAGCTCTACAGGACCAAATCTAGCATGCTTATGGACAGTGAGAATACTGGGGGAAGAAGTAATTCTTTCTTAATAGTTAGTATTTTTCTGAATTACATGTACAATAAATTAGATCCATCTTTTATACCTGTGAAATTTGCTGTCTATGAAGTTAGGATAAGCTGAATTTTAGCAGTAAAGTGACATCAGTGGAGTGATGGCTGCTGAAATGGGAATTGGAAAGGCAGAGTTGTGTGGAGGAATGCAGCCCAGAATTTGCTGCCATTATACTTAGTTGAAGGGATGACTGCAGATCCCTTCTATTTCCTTTTCAAATAAAGGAGTGCTGACTGGTAAACTAAGATTGAGACCATTTCCTTGTCTTTTGCAGTATGGTTCTCTTGGAGCTCTTTGCTTCAGAAAGGGTGTTGCAATGGCCATAGTTAAAGTGCATATAAATCACAAATTCCGAGTTACTCAGGACTTTTTTTGTTTGAGAGATTCTTCTGATGAATGTATTTTTTCATTCTGGTAGTGGTTTCCAAAAGTGTTAGGCAGAAAATATCCTACTAGAGTAGGTGTGATCAGGTCATGAGCTACAACTATCCCTTCCCTCTAAATTGGCTATAATTCTAGGACAGCTGTAGTTACCTGCTGTATCTTTAAGATATAATGTATACATTCAGAGCTGCTAAAAGCAGAAGTCAGAGAAAACGAAAGGGAAGTCAGTGTGCTTACAGCTATGTTAAACTAGTCCCAGATCTAGACTGCTTTATCCATTCTGTAGAATTCTCTAAGGGCTTATTTTCTTTGAACCATCACTGGGGAGTGGAAGGAGAGATATATGATTTAAGTAAGAGTTCCCAGATTAGGGCAGACATTTGACTTTCAGTAACTGCATTGGTGTTAAAAAACTCCTCTTTGTTCTTGATGAGAAAAAGTGTGTGGGTGTGGTAGGGGTGTCCCCAAATTTGGGACCAGCTGTCTGGCTACTGGAAAGACCAGCATCACACAGTTAATGTTTTGTGGCAAGAACTTGCGTGTTTCATGAGGAAGTCAAAAGCAGTGTCTTAGAAAAGTAATGTGTAATGATAATTTATTAAAAAACCTTTATCAAGCAGGTTCAAGCATTTGTGTCTCTCTGACCAGCAAGCAGTACATGTTAATACATAGAAAAGATAAACTGAGAAAGACTAAATTGTCCTACTTGATGAACAAAAGTTGTACTGACTCATTTGTCTGAGTTTGGCTTTGGTTCACATTTTGCCCTTTCCTGACCTCTTATTTTGTTGAGGATTCTGTCTCTTGGCATATCTGGGGGAGTGAGTAGGTACAGGTATGTGTGGGTATGCAAATAATCTGTATTCTTTATAGGCTCCTGGGTTCTGTGTACTTGGCAGCATGCGAGTCAATCAAATGCAGAGAAGCTGATGCTTGTATAATAGCTTAGGAAAACTATGCTTGTAACATGAATCTTGTGTTTCTATTAATCTTTCTATGAGGGCACATTAGACTACAGAATAAAACTCCATCTTTGAAAATTACATGAAGTATTTTCCCCACCCCTCAATTTCTTAACACCAGGAAAATATGTCAGGGAATGGTGCTGCCATTATCAGTGAACTCTACTTGCATGAGAACACTGTATCTGTGACTGTCTTTCATTCAGAACACAGAGAATTGCTATTGCTTTTATCTATAATGAAAAGGTATGAAAACTTGTCTCCCTGCGGTTGGATGAGTTCTGGAATGTTACTTACAGTGCCTAATTCAAAATCTCTTTTTAAGCAATGTCGGAGTATCCAGGGTGCTGTGTTCTAGCATACAAGCTAGAACAAGCTTGTGTTCTAGTGAATTCACAGCTCCCATTGTCAGGCTACACTGTCAGACTGCGAGCCTCAAAACTGAGCCCCTTTAATGGGATGTTAAGAAAAGGTTGTTTTTTCCCCTTTTCTTTGGCTTATTTTTCTTTGCCAGTGAGGAGCATAAATAAGCAGTCTAGGAAACTGTTTTGGAAGGAGTTGTTTGTTTTGAGTATCTACATATTTAAAAATGTTTTGAGGTCATATTAGGGAAGGCAAGTTAAGGAATTTCACTTCACACTCAGCAGTGTTTGAATTTGTTTTGGGTTTTGGTTTTCCTAGGAACTGAACTTCACAGTTTCAGCCTGGCTGAATCCGCAGGGGAATTTTGGCTCATAACCAAACACATCTTTCTTTTATGTCCAGGGTACTGAAGGAACAGAATTTTTGAATGCAGCCTTTGTTGTAGTATTTTAGATTATCCTTGGGCTTTCTTAGAAGTGAGGAATATTAGGGAGTCTTAAAAATAAGAGCAAAGACCTATAGCTTAGGTCCATACACTTTAAATACTGAGTGCTGAAAGCAGAGGACAACTCTGATGTATTCACTAAAATTTGTCTGGCTGATGGTGTGTGAAGGCTCTTCCGTTTTAGCTGGAGTTCCCTAGTGGAGTCAAATTTCATAAGAAGCTGTATTGGTGTCATCCACATGGGAGCTGAGAGGGTTGTGTAAAACTGAGGTCAGGGTACTGTCCATTCGGAGAAGATGCAGTTCATGAGGTACTTGGAGCTACCAAAATGTGTTGCCAGAGGGAATGACCAGAATCTCTGAATTGTTGTCAGTAGTTGCATTTGTAGTTGAAGCATTGTGGTTTCTTATTTCTACCAATGCTGGCTTGTCTTTGGAGTGTCAGGTCCAACAGGCTGTGATCATCTCAGGTATGTAGAAATCTGTCTTGGTAATGGAGCTGTGCTTGTACATGGGTAAGGTTACCCTGTAAAGCTTGCAATAAAGGAAGTGAAGCATGTCTGAGGCCCCTCACACACATCCATTTTCTCTCCACTCAATAAAATGAATTCATTTGGGAAAAATGGTTTTTAGGAGGAAAAATATAATAAAATCATGCAGTAGATAGTGGTCCATTAGTTTTCTGCTTCTGAGTAATGTCTATATATACTACTGTAATACAAACAATGGTAATTATCCCCTCGAGTAAGAGATAATAGGTGGTAAGAAAACCACTGCATTGGACTTAACCTCTCAAAATGGAAGCAATGACAACTAGATGTTGTCCTGAACCTTTGCAGAAATGTGAGTTAACTCTGATTTGTTTAATTGCCACAAATTGTGTTGTTTCACCCATACAATGGTAGATGCAGCTCGTATTGTCTCTGTTAGTGTATTTATTCCTGTATCTATGCTGTATTATAATTCCGGCTGAGTTGCCCAACTCTTTTGTGTACAAAATAACTTATCCTGATAAGCCTTTTTTTTTTCTTTTCCTACCCAGATCACCCCTGGCAGCAAGGCAGCACAGTCACAGATGAACCAGGGGGACCTGGTGGTGGCCATTGATGGAGTCAACACTGACAGCATGACCCACCTTGAGGCCCAGAACAAGATCAAATCAGCCAGCCACAACCTGAGCCTCACTCTTCAGAAGTATGTTGATACAAGTTGAAGTCTTTTATTCCGAAGGGCATCCTATGAAACTTGTGGCTAAGGGTTATAAGTGTGTTATCTCTGTCTGTTAGATTTATTTGAAGTGCTCATGGCACAGGTGTGAGCTGGAAAGACAAAATCTGCTCTGAGTCTTGTAGGAATTGGATGGTCATTATGTTGAGGTTGTGTGTGTGGAATTTAGCCTATTGGTGTAATCCTGTATCCCCTCAAGCTTCTGTTAAAGAAATCCAATAGTGATGTTTCTTTTGTGTATTCCCATGTGGACGGCACAGTTTTGTTCAGTTAATTTATGAATGACTGTGTTAGAAACAACCAGTGTAACAAGTGCTATGAGTGCATGGGAGGAGCCTGTCATTCACAGGAAGAAAAGGTCTGACACCTGTGAGTTTGAAAGTGTCCCCTTTGCATCTGATGCAATAAGAAAGGTGTAGCCCAAGTGCAGGAAAGGGAGTCAGTAGAACAGGGAGAGGGCAGGTTTTCTCACAGAGAAGTGATAAAAGTGGTCTTGCCATTAAGAAAGCAGTTAAGAGGTCTTAACTTTTCTTTGTTTAATGCTGCTTCCAAGGAAACTTGTTTTCAAGTCAGATAACCTTGCACAGAGAATTTCTGTAATAAATGCATTAATATTTAAAGCTCCATAATTATAGAAGGCAAAGTAGCTGCTAATTTTATTCCATTGTGGAGAAGATAATTTTTACATAGAGTGGGGTTAAGCCTGGTACAGAAAGCAGGTTGTAATGTGGAAGTACAATTTCTGAGAATATACCAAAAAATCTCATACATGAATGTACAGTAGAGCTAATCAGTACCAGACTAATACCTGAAGGAATAAGATCTTTAGCTGAGGTTTCCAAGACAGAGTAGGATATTCTAAAGCAAAATATGTGGATAAATTTCCCTCATGGCTTTAACTTTCAAGTCTGTCTTTAAGTGAGTGTTCCAGGTAGTACATAAAATGAGTTTAAAATGTAGAAAGATGCTAACAAAACTGCACCATATGTGTTAGCTTTTGTGCAAGTAATGGGTAGACTTATATATTCGTGGAAATGTCAAACTTGTATATTTTCTGGTAAAGAGTTTAAATTAAAGTACTTGAGATTCTCATCTGTTCTAGGTTTGACATTCTTCTTGGTGTGGTCTACCTGTGTTAGTGAATGCAGGAGAGGTAGGGAGATGCATGGAATAATTTCTGCCACCTCATAAGATGTGCACCTGTGCCTCCAGTATGCTTAGACAAGACTTTTTTTATTCAGAATTAATGAGCAACCAGGAGCCTAATCCTAAATGTACTGAAATGTCCTTATATCAGAAGGCAGAAGAAAATAGTCTTTCAGGCCTGTTGAGGGAAGATGGGGCACTTTCTTGATGTGTGTATCTGAATTCTTATTCTATGGCTCACTTCAGCTTCCTTTTCCTCTACTGCATGCTACTGTTATTATGAGTATACGTATGATAACTTTTTTACAAATATTTACATTGTTCTGGATTTTTCTATTTGAAAGTTAAGGAAAATCCCTTCTGATTGTTTTAGAACTTCTGTCTGCTTTTCTGTTGGATCCTTGTGTTTTTACATTGAGAGAAAATATTTCTTACTGTGCTTTGGGTTGTTCCGCATTTGGAATTAGTTTTCCACAGTGCTGGACATGAGAAGTGGACCGGCATTTGCCTCTATTGGCCTGGCATTTAAAACTGCAAACCAACAGCTCTCCTTCCACACAGAAGTGTTTTCAAACCTGTGACCAAAAAAACCCCAAAAAACTAGTAGAAATACCTTTATTAGTTGCTTTCATGCACTATTTATTGTTTCTTCTATCTCTTTTTTTTTAAGCCTTGTCCTCTCTTGGTTCCAAAGAAAGCAGTAGTGGAGTGTTCCACAGGCTGAAATATGCTTGCACAGATAATAGGTGTAGATGAGCTAAAAATAAATTTTGAGAAGAAGAAAAATGGCATAAAGTGAAATATCAGGAAGCACAAATAGGTCAGAAATGTGCTTTTTTAGTGAGTGACAACTTCCACAGATCATGTTTTTGCTCTGAACTCACACAGGTCATGGAATCTCCTCTTCAGCTGCTTTATGATGTGAGCTGTTAGTTCACCTTGGTGACATGTTCAGCCTCACTGGAGTTATATGGGAAAAACCAGTGACAAGAACTGAAAAGTAATTTCTTTTTTCAACAATGTGTTTTTTTCTTGGATGATTAGGGGCTATTCAAAAAGTTGTGCTTAGAGGCATTAAACTGGCTTTCACTTTGCACAATTCAGTATTTATACAAGCTAAACCCTATCAGCATGTGATCTCAGCAGACTGACGTATGTATAGAACCCTGTCAAAGGTCCAGTATACCAATGTCTTGAACAAAAGGCACTTTCCATAATAGTCATGAACTTATATTAATCTTGCCTTGAAAAATAAATGGTTTTCTGGGACACAAAGGGGTTAATGTACCTAGGGGTGAAAAGATTACATCAGTTTAGTCACCTTTCCAAAATTTGCAATGCAATACCCTTTTTTTGGCAAAAAATATTTACAGATATTGTATTAGTGAGAAGAACAACAGTTAACATGAAAAATATGGTAGCAATGACAAGGGACAGTAACTTTCAACCAAATAAGAACATAACAGAAGAAAGGCAGACTCTCCTGGGACTTGGTTACCAGGAAAATGACCGTGCTAAGAGATCACTTTGACATTTTTAGACTTGGCTTGCAGTGACAAAACTGGAGTGGAGTGTTCTTCTACTATGGAAAAACAACGCTAGTTGCCATAAAGAGCACAGAGGTGGAAACACTCACTTATCTTAGTTGTATAAAATTTGGAAACATTGAAAATCCTTTCCAATGGAAAAGGTGTATATGTGTATTAGGATATTGACTGTTGTGATAGGAAAACTTAAGCATGAAATTGTGGTGATATTGGACATTTATGTGAAGTAGTCACAAGGCTTTACAGAATAAGCTTCAAGGTCATGGAGGGCCTTACCAGGCAATTTGTGGCTTGGTTTCACTGTTTCAGCAGTGGAAGTAGGTGTGAACTTGTTTGCTTAATCCGTGGAAGAAGCAATGGAATGTGAAATCTAGATATAAATGCTCTGGGATAGAAAGATTTTATTTTTCTAATGGTTCTTGGCTCTCAAGAGCAGTGGCCTTTCTTTTTATTGATCCTGGCCGTGAAGGTTTCATGAGCATTGTTTTATAACCTGACAGTTCAGACAGTGTTTGCTACTACTCACTTTTATTATCACACTTCAGTTCCCTGTAGGTTTTCTTTCAGGGCGTGGAACTGTTTATTTTTTTATTTGGCTGTCAAGAATATCTGTACATGGTGTCAGCATTTGTGCAGAACATCAAATTGCAAGACATCAAATGTAGAAGAAGGGAAGTGTTAAGAGTGCCCATGCGTACTTGCCTGCCTTTTCTGACAGCTTCTTTTGCTAAACTCCATGTTAAACTTGTTCTTATCACCTCAGCCATGCTATATCTTCCCATGAAATGACAAAATTATACTGGAAGTCTCACCAGCAATGCCAGAGGTTTGATTAGGCAGCCAGAACTTGTTAGTGGTTTGAGCGCAACACTGTGGTGTTTGGTTGCCTTGTTTCTCCAGAGTGTGCAGTGTTGCTTCCCTGTGCTGCTTTTGGGAAATTAAAGGATGCAGCCAGGCAAGTGTCAGTATTTGGACCATTCCTGAAGAATGAGACCTCTGCTCCAGTGATGTGGGAATGTATGGGACCCCCAGACTGGCTCTGCTTCCTTCAGTTTAGAGGACAAAATACATCTAGGGAGTGAATTCCTTTTTGCTGAATAAGAGAGCAAGAGTGAGGGGAGAAGGGAAGAAATGTCTTTGGCACAGTGCACAGCAGAACTCCATGAGGCATGATAGTATTCAGGCAAATGAGACTGATATTCTAAAACACTAGATACATAGGTGCAGCTTGTTCCTTAGAAAGGTGCATTGCTCTAGGTGTACTGAGGGGGGATTGGTGGTAGCTCTGCTAGATGGTGCTGTGGAAGGCTGTGGTCATACTCTATAATGGCCTGGATTGTGGTGGAAAAAGACATTGCTCTACTTTTAGTCGTTTTGTGACCTCCTGGAGGTTTAGTTCTCAGTCATTTTTTAGTATCAGTTTCTAATCAGTTACTTGAGCTACACAGCTGCCCTCAGGCATTTTAATTCTGGGCCAGTCAAAGTTCATCTTTAACTGTCTGGCTGGCCCATGGATAGACGTTCAGCCACAAACTTTTTATCCTGTAGTATTCAGTTCACAGGTGAAAACCAAAATGCATGCAACATCTATTTTTGTTTCATACAAATGGGTTTCTGTTTTAAATGCACAGTAAATGCAATGCACAAGAGAGCAGTGTTATTTGTCAACACGTTTCACTGGAGCATCCACAGCATTCATTTGATCTTAAGTAATCTGATCAGCCTCCTTGGAAAGGATTCACCAAATGTACTGGCTTGGTTTTGGAAAGTGCTGTAACATGAGCGCACCTCGTTCTGCTGGCACAAACATTCCTGTGTCACTCTAAGACTCCAGCTTTGGCGTCACTCCATGCTGCTGGAGAGGAGTAGGGGAGGTGGAGACCCTCTCTGCCTGGTGCCTTGACAAAACCTCCCCCTGCCAGGGCATGCCAGCAATGCTGCCATTCACTTCCAGACAGTCACAACTGACTGTCTCTTGCTAGAAAATCATGAGCTAAATAATTCTTTACTGAAAGGGAAAGTGTCAGAGGCAAAGCCATGAGAGACTTACGGTAAATATTTAATAGCTTTCCTTTTTTGTGCAGCACCAAAAGATGGCTGATCCTGCAGTATTTATTTCAGGCCTACTATAAATAAAGCATGTGGTGACAGCAAACTGCAAGCAAGGGGAATTCAGTGGTTATTGTAAACTGCTTTCTTTTGTTTGAAGCTCTGAATAGTAACCAATTCTGTGCATGTTTTAGGTCTGCTGATGGGCACGTTTAAATCAGCACCAGATTTAGGCTGCATTTATGCTCAGAAGAACTAGAAGAGGGTGTCTCTCTCAGTTTGAGAATAAATTGCAACTATATAAACAGTGCTGATGAAAGCATAATCTTAATGAGTCATACTTGGACTATTCAAAATTTTAAGCAGATTAGGACAAAAAAAGGAGAGGAACACTAATGGTGGATGTGATATGTGATACTAGTTAGCTTGCTTAGAGATGTGACTCCAGAACTTCTGAGAGTGATCTGCTTCTAATACCCAAGATTTCCTCCTTCCTTCTTTCTGGTGATGCCGTATGCTTAAAGCATTAATAACAAGACACATCCTCCTAGTGGATTAAGGAAGCTACATGGTATTGCTGTGAGCTGAGAGAGGTGGTCCTCCCTCACTCCTTGCAAATTAGAGGTGAGTCCCATTGTGTGCCCACTTGTCTCTGTATGCAGGTATGAGAGGACAGTGGGATTTCTTTACAAATGTTGGGTTATCATTTGGACAGGGCTGCGAGTTACTGTCTTTGAGTGGTAACGTTTATTGCTGTTAAAATTAATGAGCAGCTTTTTCCATGGAAAATGAAATAAAATATCAATGTCAGTCAGTGCAATAAATACAAATATATTCCTTACTTGAGCATTTAATTTAGTGGACTGCTATTTACACCCACTGCATAAAGTGTCCTTGTTAGTTTTAGAAAAGAGCTTGGAAACTGGATACGTGCCAAGGCTTTAAAGGGCAGTAAAGTTTTCATTGCAACAAGATTCTGCTTAGGGATTAGAACTGTTCTCAGAGTGCACATCACTTTTTCTTCACCCCCAAATACCAGTTTAGAGGTGAGGTTAAAATTCATCATTTTCTTTCTCTGAGAAATATTCTCTGGATGTGACCTAAAGGTAATCTCCATGTGAATTCTTTCACATATTATATTGCACTCACCATGGAAAGGTCACGATGAGTACCATGGGCACATCTCACTGAAGTCAATGGGCTGACACAACTTACTAACTACATGTGGCAGTTGTACTCTTTTCAAATGTTTACTGGTTGCATTCTGCAGTGAGGAAGCAGATATATTAGCCAAAATGTCACAGTGGATTGCCTGGGACTTTTTCTTATTGATTATAGTTGATTAGCTTAAGCATGGTCATAGAAAGATATAAATTACACACTTGAAGCTAACTGGAATGAATGATACAGTATTTTTTAGAAGTGGAATGAGGAATTGTTTGATTAGGTAAAATACTAAGGCTTTACTAGATTAGTCTTGTAATATGATCTTTGTACACCTGAGGCTGTTGGTTTCCTTTGCATCTTCTCCAATGTGGTGCTTCTTGCCACCAGTATAAAAGCTGTCTGGCCTCATTCTTTTTTCACAAAAATCTTAATCATTGGTGACCTGTTGTTTCTTACAGAGAGAGCAGTGATACATCAAAGTCCATTTTGTCTGGTTTTTGGCCACCTCTTGGGATCTGTGCTCTCCCTGCCTGGTGGCTGCTGCAGCACATCAGTGCTGAGCACTGGGCACAGGCTGACCCTGGAGTGTTACTGCATTACTGTAATGACAGTTCCAAATGGCAATCAAATACCTCCAAAGAAAACAAATTTGTTTGATAAGTCCTGGCTACCCTTCTCAACTTAGCAGTCTGAAGACATAGTTATGTTTTCAGTCCAAGTCTCTCAGATATAGACCTTAATGGAAGGCTACTGAAGTGTTTTAGCTTGGAAATGCAGACAGTGAAGGCCTAAATGTGGTGGACTGTAGTTAAGATCTAATTTATCCATGTTCACTAATTTTTCTCTTCCACATATGTCAATTAGAAATGCTTTAAAAGCCATGTGGCACACTGTAAGGTCCACATTCAACAAAGAGGAATTACAGAAGAATCAGCTAAGTACACCTCATAGCAGCTTTAGGAAACTAACAAAAGTAATTCGTGATCAGGATGTCCCAAGTATCCTGAGTTAGGCTTTTGCTTTCAGAAAATATTGAGTGTTAAGGGGAAAAACAGACTTTTTCTCTGTAGTGTTAGAAATCTCTTTGAATTTGGACAACACTTTAACTCCTCTGGTTGAACAGAAGGCAGTTGCAAAGCCTTGTGTTACTATTTTGTGAATCATCATATCTTTGAAATTGGGCTGCAATTTCCTGATTCTGGAGCTGGCTCTTTAGGGTGGTGCTCTGCAGCAGGTCCCCAGTGTTGCTCTGAAATCTGTCCCTGAATGGCTTTCACCCTTAAGGAAGCTGTTAAGGAGCCAAGAGTTGCAGTGCTGCAGGGGAACCTGATGATACTGGAATGGGGGTAGTCTAAGTCTCAGGTACACTATTTGCATGGGAGATGAAAAATAAACAGTAAATCACTGTGGTTCACTTCAGGTATTTTTCAACTAAGAAACTTACTTCAATTCTTCAAAATTGTTATTTATTATGTCTATTGCAGAGAGAGTTGCATCACTTCTCAAGACTGGTGTGGTAGGCTGCATCCAAGCACTGAGTCTTTATTCAGTGCCTCCTCTGCTCGCTATTGATAATAGTGAGGTCTTTGCTTTACGCTACTGGATCTTTTCATAACCCAAACATCTATTCTGATCTTTTTACAGTTTGGGTGTTTACCTTAAATAGATTTTTAGCATCTCTCAGTAATTATAAATAATCATCTAATCATTAATAATAAATAATTATGTTAAACTTTAAGATTTCAAGTGAGGCACTCTATCTGAAGGTTGTATACCATTAAGCTTTGATCCCTCTCTCATAAATTTTATTGCACTTCAGCATCTTGTTTTTCATTCTGAATCAACACACTCTAGCTAGAGAATCCAAATTCTGCAGTTAGCCAATTTATTATTGAGGTGAGAGTAGTGGCTTCCTATTTAGAATCAATACCTATTTTTATATTTCTTAGTATTTCAGGTACTGTGGGTTTTCCTAAACTGGGCTGAAAGTACCCTTTCTATTCATCTTAATGTCTCTGCTGTTAATTTAAAACAAGAGGAACATCTGATGCTTTTATCTGATCAGTAATAGCCATAGAAAACATGCAAATGAAAAGTAGAAAGTAAAAAGAACTCACATCCTCCATTCAATAGAATCCTGTTTCAGCCTTGGTGAAATGTATTTTACCTGTGAATCCTGTGCTATTCAAATGGAGTTAGCATGGATAACTAGAAAAGCTGCGCAAAAGTGCTGTCATGCATAGGAAGTTTCAGTCCATACACTGCTGTGGGTATGAACATTGAGTCTGGAAAGTGTAATTGCCCAACTTGCAATCCGAGTGCCACACAATGCAGGGGAATAATTAATGAGTCAGTCATCAGCCAAATGCTAATATTTGCATTTGCCATTGATACATAGAGGGAAGAAGTGCTGACAGAAATATTTTTCAGTTTTATTGCAGGCACAGATAATGTGCTGAGGGAGGGAAAGTAGGTCTCATCCTGGCCCCAGAGTGATTGCAGTTATATTTGAAGTACTGTGAAACGCTCATGGCTTTGTCTTTGTGATTCTCATTGGAGTCACTAAGAGTGGATGCTGATGTCCCAGACAGGGCTCAGAGGATTAAACCATGGTATCGTGGGACTCAAGATTTTCTGTGCAAGACTTAGAAACAAGACAAAGCATCTGTTTGGCTATTTAATTTGCAGGTTAGCTGGAGGTTTAATTGGCACATTACTATCTTAGCACTTATGAAGTAGACACCTCAAATTGATAAGCACAAGTAATACTTAGCTGCTCCTTTTCATGTCCCTTCCCCATGCTCCCATCATCATCCCCACTAAATTGTCAGGGATGTTAATGCGTTAAAACAGATATATATCAGAAGCCCAAGTCTCCATGCTCTGTCATTTTGCATCCTCCTGTGTACTCACCCACTTCACTCCAGAATGACTCAATTTCAGCTGGGTGACAGGTAAAGTATGTAACAAGTGTTCTAAGCATTTCTAACACTAATCTAATCTCGTTTATTACTTTTCCATGCACTTGACCCCTTTTCATTTTCTAGTGGTTGAAATATTAACATACAGTTATTAAGATGCTCAGCAAGGTTTAAATAAATGCTTGTGTCATTAAATGAAAGCAAAAGCTTACTGTAATAGAGCAACGTTCATTTTAGCTGTCCTGAGAATTAGAAAAGGTAGGCACTGACTGGTGAAGATATGATAGAAAAAAGCCCCATAAAGATGAAAAGGAGCTATTAACTTAGACCGTGTCACCTCTCTGCAAGGACAATACTGTGCTCCTCTGAGGATGCAAATTAAACTGATAGTGAATCACAGAATTCCTTCGCAGACCTTCCTTAGGCAGGCAGCTTCTCAATGCAGTTGACTCCTAATGAACCTTTGTTGTGAGTGCAAAAATACCAGGTTTGAAGTCAAGTGCTCTTCATTTAAAGATATGCTTATCTTCATTTAAAGATGTATTTAGGTAGGTGGGAACAAATAGAAATTTTGACAGCACTTTCAGCAGTGCTATCAAAATTGAACCACTTTGCAAATGTACATCCATCTTGGTCTTGAACTTCATTAAAAAAGAGAACCAGTGTTGAGAGAGAAGAGAGGTATATCAGAGGAAAGGAGAAAAGTTTAAAAAAACCCAGAATTGTGTATTTGGTCATCATTAGAACTGTTCTGAGTTTTCATTTTCATTTTGAAATGCGGTTTTTGTTTCCATTTTTAACTTGGAAAATATAGAAGAAAATGTCTAAGAGTTCACATCAAATTAAATGCCTAAGAAAAAGAATCTTGATGGAAAATTTCAACATTAAATACAAAATTATCACAGTCATGTGTGAAATTTGGGCTTTCATCCTTCTCATAGGCCTATTGAGCAGGTACACTCAAATGTTTGGAATAAAATAATTTTGCAATCAGTGGATTAAAATGAAAACCTGGACATGTATGTTTGCCACAGCACCATCATCACTTGAAAAGCAAACTTGTGTTGCTGCAGGATTCAATTCATCTAGTAAAAGAGGGAGGAAAAAATATACCGAACTTGCAGATGTTTTTCCCAGAGGAGTAATGACTCTTATGTAAATAATCACTTTATTTTGCAACTGTATATGCTTTCATTTCACAAATTGATTTCACCTCTTCTGCCCTTTTCTCTGGTGCAAACCTCTGCTAAATCTAGCAAGCCTCATTATTTTGATTTTAAATATCAAAGGTATAAACATCCAGGGCAGAGTTATGTAGGAACCTCATTGTTTTCAAGTAATATCTTGCAACCTCTAAGTTGGTGTCAAATAAAATCTTGGTTGGACAGCACTGTGAATGGCAGATGTAGTTTATCAGTAATGTGTTTATCAGCAGCTTTCTAACATCTTCCGTGGTCAGCTAATGAGAAAAAATAAATATACAGTAACCATCGGAAGTGATGAAATAGTCTGGTAAATAAATTCCTTTGCTGCAATACAATTATTTTCCAGTTATGCAGTGTTGTGTTGTTTGCTACCCCTCTGTATGTGACACTCAGCACTTACAGTGCTGTGCAACTCTGGCACTAAAACTTGTGATCAATGTGCAGAGCAGGGGGACACTTCACAGAAATAACTGGGTGTACTTGGAAATGACACCACTGGAGAGAAGATCAGGATCTTCCCTAAATCTTTGCCTGTTCATAAATTGCCACTGTCAGTTTTCAGCAACTCTGTGTTATGAGCTGCAGTTAATTTTTTCCCCTCTTTTTTGCTGTCTTTAACGATACATGTGCATGTCACAATGAATATGGTTTACTGTCTCTCTTTTTAAGCTAAAATGGTTGGAGGAAGGGTGCAGTGCTTATTCCTGAGGGAAGATTACTTAGTAATCTGCGTGAGGAAAGTTTGTTCTAGGCAGTCAGTGATTAGCTCTGGTTTCTAAAACTTGAAGGTATATCTTTCTCAGATAATTATGTCTTAGGGAGTATATTGTGATATATTTCAACTGTGAGTATTAATGCTAGTGCCTTTAACAATTTTCTAGCCTGTTGTTTCTGGAATGCTTTGTCAGTGAATTTCACAGGTTAATTGTTTAACAAAATGCCAGTTTTCACTGTCTGCTCAGAGTGTTCATTTTCACAGTACCTGGTTGTGAGGTAGACATCTATTACATCAGCCTTGTTTTCATCTCTCCAAGTAGCAAAATTTCCATACCTTCTGTGTGGAAATCTTCTAGTTCCTATAAGGATTAATCCTTTCTCCTACATGGTCTTTTTTTGTTTGCTTCAGTTTATGGGAAAACTTTGTGTGGCAGCGAAAGCAGAAGGCAGAGCTCAGTGTGAAGTTGGTCCTAATGCGGGGATTGCCACTGTGGGTGAGCCCAGTCCTTGTCTAGCTCAGCCTTCCCTCTAGGAGAGGTGCACTGGGAAGTGCTTCAGAAGAAAGTGCAACATGGCCCTCAGGAAGGAAATAATGAATCTGACACAGAAGGTCTTCCCCTATCAGTTTTTCAAGTTATGCCATGAAAAATGAGAATCTGTATGTTTATTTATTATATCCAGTCTAAAGCAGCTCTTGGGGTTTTTTGTTATAACTATCTCATCCTTTCTGATATCCTGGTGTTCTTTTAGTCTCAATGGTGTCTTGTAACAATGAGTTTCACCTCAGGTTAATCAAGTGCTCTAGGAAAAGATGTTTGCCTTTATCAATTTCATATGTTGTTTTTTTCAATTTCATTTCATGTCCCTGAGTGTAGCTTTATTTCCCTTCTCTACCTTCCATTATTTTCTAAGCCTCTGTCATGTCTTCCCTTACTCATCTACTGTCTAAAGCAAACAATTCCAAATCCCAGTCACTTCTGCTTGATTTGTAAGCTTTTAAGTATTTCTATTTCGCTTTTGTATTTGTCCTGATTTTGAAATGTACTTTTTCAGGATGAAAATTTGAGGCATAGTCCCGATCTGTAGGTTGGCAATGGGATATTACTTGTATAATTCTGATTCTTTTCACTGTTTTTACATTTTTCTTTTAATTTTCTCTGGTGATGCTGTGTGTACTGCAAAGATTTCTGTGGAATGTTCAGCGCTATGCAGATTCTCACATCTTCCACAAATACATTTTCATGTGCCTGAGCATTCTAGAAGTGCTTCAGTTAGCATTTGTCACTGTGCTTTCTTGGTTATTTACCAGTGAAAGGGCAAAGTGTGCATTTTGAAAGCATTTTAGAGTGGTTTATTTTTGTTTTTTAAATGATCAAGTACACATATTTGTCAAATACAGGTGAAAGACAGGCATTTGGAGTAGCTAATTCAATAGTGCTCTGCAGCTTGTGAAAGTAAGTCATCTGAAATGAAGCCCATGTTTCCTCCTGCAGAGAGGTTTACATAATTGCAGTTGCTCTACAGTTTAAACTATTAAATAATAATCTTTTGAGGAGTTGATCTTGAGATGCCTCAGCACTGAATTTTAGCCTCTGCATTTTAAAACACCACTAAGTTCCTTTTCCCAGAGTGCTGCCCATACCTGAGTTTATCTAGTTGTGGCTGATTCTCATCTATGAAAATGCAGTTTGTCACAAGGTCTTGGAAAAGAGATCATCTCCCAAGTGAGAGGCTGCTTCCAAAAGTGATGGATTTTCATCATTCAAAGAAACTTTCCCAAACTCTTTCTCACATATAAGACCTTTGTAAATGAGGAGTTAGAGAAAATATGATGATTGATAGAAAAAGTCTAGGCTATGCTGAACTTTTGCTCCTACTGAAGCAGCATTTTGGCAAGAATTAGAGCTGAAAAATAGGAGTCTAGATTGCTCATCTTTTTTTCTTTTATTTTCCCCCCTTTCTTTTATCCCCAGATCTAAACGTCCAGTGCCAGTTTCAACCACAGCTCCCAGAATTGACTCTCCCAGGGCTGTAATTCCCCACCAGAAGGTAAGTGACACATTCTCAGCCAACACGAATACAATTTTTATCTATGAGGTGAAGGTAAATACCTACTACAGGAAATAGCTTTTGCCTGCCCCAAATTAGTAAACATTGAATGAATGCACAGACAGAAAAACTGCTTCAGTACAATGTATTGGGGATCTGTATTTTGCTAATTTCTGATTAGCAGGACCAAAGCCTCCACCCGGCCTCTGATGTGATTTTTGTCTAACCCCTTCTGAGCAGCTTGTTTTCATCTAGGCTATAAGAGGCTACTAAAGCTTCTCAAAACATACCTTTGCTTTTGTAGATTACTGGGGAAAAACCACTAGGCTGTACCTCAGTCTATGCAAATCCTCACTACAACTGACAAGATGCTGACTTGGAAAGATGACCTGAGGGCTTTTGAAACCTTGCATGATATTGCACTCTTTTCACAGTATTGAGAAGAAATGAGAATAAAAAGTAAAGAGGATGTCATTTTAATAAACAACAGCAAGTGGCAGAGGAAATGGATGGCTTGGTTTCTGTTGTCAAAGCTCATCATCTTTCATAAAATAAACATTCATTGTAGGATAAACAGCATTCATTGACTGTACCTGGCAACCCATCTTTTGTATCTTTGGAGGCACTGAGGAGCAAGAATACCTGAAAGATGGTATATATCCTTAGGCTCAGGCACTGCTAGGACATTTGTATTGCTGACACATTTCATTAGATAAATGGAGAGGAGGTAAAGTCTCCATTGCTGCAGCTTGTCCCTTCTGTCAGTGCCAGTTTCATCCCTAGCATGCAGTAAAACTAAGAAATGCTGAAGATCAAAATACATGGGGGATTAGATGATGTTCTACTGGTTTTGGCAGTTCTGACATCCATAGATCAATTTTAAGTAATTTTTATAAACACTATGCCTTCCAAATTCCGAGCACAGAAGGTAACATCATCCCTGAAACTGCTGCAAATAGGTTCAAACTAACAGAAGAGAATGTACTTGGGGAGAATCATTCAATTTTATTTTGTGAAATTTTAAATTAACCTGACTGGCCATTTATTTAGTTGAGACAAAAATAATGTTATTTTCAGACCAGATCTTGTAAACGTTTTGGCAAGGGAAGACAAAATTAAGAATTTATCTTGCTCAGAGTTGCTTCTGCTTATGTCATGACTTTATAAAAGTTATTTTGGAGAAAGTTACTGGAAGAGTCATTAAACAGTACTTTGAAATTCCTGGAACAAAAATGATGGATGATTTTTTTTAGTTAGACTGGTGTTTGATTGCACCAGCAAAGTAATAGGGACAGGAAGGGGAAAGAATACTTATTTTCCCTCAAGAATTACACAGAATGCTTTTAGTGTTCAAGGCAGTGAGTAGAGATGTCTCTTCAGAGTTATTCACCAACACAAGTCTGATAACTACCTTTTGGGACTCTATAGCACCTGCACAGGTATGAAACCTTTACATGCCCTATTCTAACCCTTTAGAGGGAGATGAGGATCAAAGGACTCAACCCATTTTTCAGGAAGTTGCTGTCTCACACTTGGAGAATTCTGTGCCTTGGTGGTAGGAAAGGTTTATAGGAGGTCTTGGAGGCAGCCTATTCTGTATGGGCTACAGGCAGTACTAGAGCTGGAAAAGAGAACTAATGGAACCTTTCTGGAGAGAAAGGGTGGCATGCAGGAAAAGGTACAGTGGGAAACAGGGTATCTAGTAGTCTGTTCAGAGATATCTTAGGTGTAGGGTCTTTGGCCCAGAGGAAAGAGGTAGCAGGAGAGTGCTGGAGTGGAGGACCCTTGGCAGGTCAAGAGGAGTGACAATTATGTCACTAGTCTACACTGATAGACAACGGTCATTTTTAAGTGAAGAATTCTTCTCTGGAGAGAGTTGGGAAGGGAACGAAGGCATTGAACCATCAGAGAAGTCTCAAAATCCAGAAAAAAAATTCTTCACTGATAAGCAGTGGTATGGTGATGTTGCAGTAAGTTATGGTACAGTGAATATACTTTAAAGATCAAGGTTTGTTTGCTTGTCCCTTTATTGTTTCTAGTAACAGTATCACTGTAGAAATGAAGCATTCTGTGTCACATAGGCAGAAGCGGTCACCTTCACATTACTGCTTGACATCAAGAGAAGGTTTTCTCACCCTTCTCTGGTTAAGGTTAAGTCATGTCAACGTTAGCTAAACAATCTGCATGTGCAAGTTCAGTGTCTAGTTTAAACCCTAAATTCTCTTGTACGTTATTGTTGATCTGATTGCAGCTTTCACTAATTTTCAAGCATGTGTTTCTTCTTTGAATGCTATGGTCATGGCTTCTTTGTGTTTTAGGGAAACAAGCATACCTTCTTTCACAAAGGTCAGTCATTCTTTCACATAGCTGATCAATGTTT
Organism: Margarornis squamiger; assembly: GCA_035222235.1. NCBI lineage: Eukaryota > Metazoa > Chordata > Aves > Passeriformes > Furnariidae > Margarornis > Margarornis squamiger. Next base: position 8,332,335 of record JAWWTY010000158.1, read on the forward strand.
AGGATGACACAGGTTCTGCAACCATAAGTATGGCATCAACTGAGCTGTAGGGCTATTACTGGAAATGCAAGTTTGATTGATTGGCAGTTTCACTATATCCTTATCTGACATTAATCTCAAACTGTAAACAGTATTCATATAGTTTAGTCAATCTTTCTGATTTAGTCAAAAGATTTAGTAAAGTCTTTTGCACAGGTGTGGCATAGATAGAAGAAAGGGCATAGCTAATGTTGCAAGCATTCAAATAACAATGAATAAACATGAGTCCAAGGACTGAAACTAAGCCATCATCAGTCAGTGAGTTCCTGCAGCAATTCAGGGGTGATGCAACACAGGTGAAGATTCAGCTCAGTGCAGTTCAAGACATTCAAGCTGAAGCTTTAAGGCTAAGCATAGCTTTAATGCTTGTTCCTTTGTGTGAAGGTATTGACAGCCTCTTTAATTTTAATAGTGTGACTACATGTTGTGCTGTTTATGAAATAGTACTGAACACACTTATTTTGGAGCCCCAATAAGGATCTTGTAATAATTATGACTAGTTTCTGCCAAATTTGGGAGCCTATGTGGCTAAGAGAAAATAGATGAAGAGATGATTGATATTTTAAGTAAAGCACAGTTCGGAAGAGCTGGCTTAGCCAAAAGTAGCTTGTTGGATGTCTTTGAGCAGTCATTTAGTGCCACGGTGCCTCCACTACCTTCTTTAAAAAAGTTTGAAAGCAACAACTTCTTCTTGGGCATGTCGGGGGGTCAAGTTAGTATACTGTTAAAATCATTTTCCCAGAAGTGCAAAAGATGAGTAACAACTGTAGGGTCATAGCAATAGATAAATAGAAAATGACGTGTCAAAGGAATAGGAGCTGCAAAACTTGTTATTGTCTTCCAATATAAATTTGTTTCTCACTTCTCTGATTCTTAAGAAGCTTTTGCCTTTCATAGAAACTGGATGTTTACAAGGAAAAGAATGTTTCAGAATGAATCTCATCTGCATTTATCAGGTTTAAGTTCATTCGCTGATGTTACACTGGGCAATGAAAAGGCAGTTTTCCTCGTGCAGTAAGGGATTGCTGCCCGATCCCGGCATCGTTCTCGAGGGAAGCCCATTGCTCAGTGTCAGAGCCTCCTCTTCTGGTCGGCTGCAGGGGTAGCATCGGACTCCCATAGCTGGGAATGTCATCTTGCTCTTCCAGCCGCAGAGACTGAAACAGAATGAGATGAGACATGGGAAACAGGGGAACCTTTGTTACTGTTGGCTGCATTCCATGTGATGCAATGCCAGAAGCTGTGCTGCTGCTCAGTATTAGAAATTTCCCCCTCGCCTACAGAAATGGTTTCAGAAATGCTGCATTGATCTGGTTTTTCCACTGGATGGGAGAAAAAAAATTCTAAAATATCCTACCAGGAATAAACTAAATGAGAGGCTCTGTCAGCTGCAAAAGGAACGAGCTAAACATGCTGATGACTGGGCAGTAATTCCTTAGAAGAAGTTACACAGCTGCTCTCTTAGACTCTTCCTGTTTCATCCCTTTCCCACCACTCCCCCACCTCAACATAGGGAAAACAATTGACTTAAAACTACCAAGAATATGACCTTAAAATGGAGAAGGCTAACCTGGCACGGCTATGTTCTTAGGAATTCTAGTGTTGAGTTACTGGCATGCTGGTGTTCCAGCTAGAAATTGTTGGGGGGGTGAAACCAGAAGTCCCTTTGTGTTGTAAAGGTGTCAAAATCATCAACCATCCTTTTTTATGGCTATCCTGTAGTTTTCCCTTTGCCTGCTGTTACTGTTGAATAACACCAAAACTTTGAAAATGCTTTAGAATTAAAATATCTGGCATTTCCCTCATTAGCAGTTGAAACTGATACTTTGTGATTAGCTCTCCTTTCATGTCCCTTTTATTATGGGGTTTAGGAAGGAAGCCCACCATTAACTGAAAGCCACAGAGTTTTCAGGGTAACAAACAAATATAATTTCTCTCTTGCCTCTGTATTTATTTTTTGTTTAATAATTATTTTGTCCCTCTCTGCTGGCATGTAAAAATTGCTTGCACAAGTGATGACTTAATTTTTGAACATGGCCTTGTGCATTTGTGCTTCTTTTTCAACACATTTTTAGAGAGCACCCCTGTTACCTGGAAGCTTGCAATGGGCCACCGAGAGGGTAGCTGTTTGCTGTTTTCCATGTCACTGTATAGTGACCAAAGTATGTATTTCAAATGTATTTATTTAAAAAGGCATAGTCTGAAAAACGCTTTTAGGGTTATCTGTTTCTACTGCCTTAGGCAGCTATTAATGCCAGCTAGAATCTCTTCCTGTTTATTACTAAGAAAAATTATCTCAGTTCTTTTTATCTGCCTTATTTTTGATTCAAAATGTCTTAAATGGGTTTAATGTTATCATTAATTATATCCTTAGACGTTTAGCGGTTTTTTCCCAATAAATTCTAATTAATCAGGCCATATTATCTTGATTTTGTTTTTCAAATGTATACTCTGTAAGCTTAAATATGTAATATAGAAAAATTCAAGACAATGTAAATATTTTTCTAGTGAACCTTAGTATCAAAATTAGTAAATTACATTAGTGATAACCAATACTAGCAAAAGTATAACATCAGAGGCCAAATTATTAGGCCTATATTTCATGCCAGGCTGTGGGGAAGATGAGTGCAAGATGTTATAGATGGCAATTTAAGTGCCAGCCCAAACGAGGCAAAATGTCACTGCTGGCCACTACCTGCTCTCTAACTGGCTTTAATTGAGGCCAGATTGTGGGCTCCATTCCCTCTTTGGGGTGATGTCCCCTGCCTGTCCCTGTCCCCTGAGCTGGACTGCGGCAGACAGCCAGCACTGGTGGGTAACTGTGAGCATCTGGGTCCTGCTCATCACTGCAGACCACCCAGGTCTGGAGGGGAAGGGTGAGGTGACCCTTTTCCTGTAGCAAAAGTAGTGCAGTGCAAGTTAGGCTGGAGCCTGGAGCTTCTGAAATAACTAGAATATCATGGCTCTAGAAAAATCCTGTGAATTACCAAACATTAAATAGCTTGTTGGATACCTCAGCTTATAGACCATTTTTTTTTTTAATGCAAACCACATAATTACAGACAAAGAGAAGTGAAGAATAAAACAGCTTTAAAATAATAATTATTTTAAAAGGTGCTAATGATACCCAGCATTCAGGGTGCTAAAAAGGCAAGCATTAAAGAGATATTAAAGGTAATGGATATCAGAATCTAGCTATTTGTGTTCCAGTCACCAAGCCTTCAGAAGTGAAAGAATAAGAAAGCCAAGAGTAAAGGTGTAAAACGCCCACCTGAAACTGAATTTTGTATTTCTCTTTAGTAAAATCGTCCATAGTGCAAGTAGGCAGACTTCCAAAAACTGTAGAGCTGTGGTCACTACACCCTGCCAGTAGCTGGAAGGAAATGAGCAGTTTAACCCTGATGGTGCTCCATGCTTCCCACAAGATGCTGAGTACCCTGCATGTTGCACCAGCAGGAGCTCGAAGTAGTCATAAGGTGTTGTTAGCCAATGTGAGCACAGGGGTTTTACATGAATGTGCCTCAGAACTCACATGACAACTCCTCTCCTGCATTCTGTTGCTGAAAGAACATGATTTTTCTTTTTGGATATTACCTTTTATTTTGGTTTCACTCAGATGCACTAATAGTGAACCATTTATGAAAATGAGGTGTAGAACTGATTTTTCCAGGATGAGTTTTTGGTAGATTGTTTCTAATTTGAGCACCAGCACAGACGTCTATGGGCATAGCTACTGTAGGAGACAGTCTTGTGACTTGCACCCTGCCATCCTAGTTAGGAATATTATCTGGGACGTGACTGTAGGATCATACATACCTCATCTCCATCCTCATGCACACTTTCATTCAAGTGGAAATTATGCAGGAATGATCTGCACAGAGGGGTCTTCTCTGTGGAGCAATGTCTGTCCTTGAGTCCTGTTGGTCTGTCTGCTAACCCTGCTGCATGGCCTGATTAGCATGAACCAGAGCCCAGGAAAGCAGTGCAGTGTGTGAGCTTCCATAACTTGAAGTGCACTCATGGAAAATAGAATGGTGTGGTTTAGAGTCATTGTGTATTTATCATAATGGCATTGACTTTTGTGATTGTATATCATCTAAAATGATTCTGACATCAAGACATTTTTAAGAAAATATAATTATACTAGAAATTAATGGACAGTGTGTGTTTATATAAAATTGTTGCTGTGAGGTTGACTAGTAGCAAATGCTCTTTTAACGTTAAGCTTTATTTGTTGATTTCAACTAAAACCCAGTAAAAAAAATGCCTGAGTATGTTTTGCTTCCGTTATTTGGAAAGAATGCATTTTTTTGACAAAAGCCTTCCCTGAAAGTTTGAATGCTTTGGCCCCGATCTATTTATTGCAAGTTTATCAATATGTTTAAAGCAGTAATTGCAGATGTTAATTTTGCATGTGTTCTATGATTGCTCTTTTCTTTTTTTCTTTTCCTGGCCTGCATGTTTGCTACTACAGGAGCCTGCTTGGGAAATCAATGGCAACAGAACAACCTTCAGCCCTCTAACTAACACGGCGACTGGGCCTGTGGGTAGTGTTTTAGCAACCAATGGAACGTTTTCAGGCTGCCTCAACCAGCAAGAGATCAGCTTTTCAAATAGTTCTTCCTACTTAAAGACTACCACAGTTAGATCTTCTGTGTCCTCTCAGTCTGTGACTCCTGACATTTCACCTGCAAAGAGCACTCTAGGTTCCAAACCAAGCCCTGTGCTGGCTGGTGGCAGTAGCCCTGCACGCCAGCTGAGCCCTGCAAGGCAGTATAACAACCCCATTGGCCTTTACTCAGCAGAGACTCTCAGGGAAATGGCTGAGATGCATAAATTAAGTCTCAACCGAAGGGCTTCAGAAAGTGGACTTCCTAGAGGGTAGGTAACATATTTACTATTTCAATAAGTAATGAATTTGCTGAAAAATTAGTGTAATAGTATCTACCTTATTGTGCATTTGTCTGCTAATCATGATTAAGGTCTGGAACAATCATTAAATTTTCCAGTAGTCTCCAAGGTATATCCACATTATCATTACAGAATAACTCTTGGTCTTTGGTATCTGAAGTGCAACATGGTTTGGCCATAGTCACCAGAGGAGAAACACTAGGGCTGCAGGAACTGTGATCATCTTGGGGCTCTGGCACTCAGCAGTTTTAACTAATGCCTGTACTCTCACAGGACCAAGTATTGGTGTTGGCCATTACAGCAGCTGCCATAAAGCAGATCTGATCTTTGGTACTTTCCTAAAGAGAAATGGCTTTGACCAGCAAATCTGACATGCTCGGCTACTGGAATGTCCTGCTGTAATTCCTGCCTTAATGTATTGGCTTTCCTATGCAAAATGAGTCAAAATTGCAATATTTTGAATCCTCTGGTGTGAACATTGTCTGTCTTGCGTCCATTAGCTTTGCTGTTTAACTTGTATGTAAGAAGGAATGATCTCTAGATACTGTCCAGATAGTTTGATCCCTTGCTGTCAAGGTTTTACATATTACTCCATTGCAGATCAACTGTTTTGTAAGTAGGTTTGTGAAGTGAGGCGCTTGGGTTACAGTACATGAGAAAGAGCAATTAGAAAATGGTTCTCCTAATTCTTCTGCCTTTGTGTATTAATTGGCAAACCAATGTAATGTTTTAGTTTATTTGTGTTTTGTTTTTTTAATGAAGATACATTTCTTACTATGAATATGGAGAAAAGTGTACTTTTGACCCTAGGGACTTGGCTGTATAAGGAAAACAGGAAAATTTAGGCAATCCACTCAAGGTTTGATAGCAAATGCATATCTTCAAATATTTTATATCCCTTTCCAGGAGCTCTTTGGAAGAGAGCGGCTTTAAGTTGTAGCAAAGGAAGGATATTTTATCCTTACAAAAGAGCATAAATACATGTTCTAGATGATTCAGGCAGTTTAAATGATTCATTAGAACTCTCTTGAGGACTCAGCATTACAATCCTAATTAAGTTAACTGGAAAAATCCTATCCTCCCTTCTCATACTGGATAATTAAGAAAAGCAATTATTGTTTAAAAGAAAATAATTTCAGTTAGCAAGATCAGCAAAATAAATCTCAGAATGCTTCTCTCTTAATTTACAACTTTCTTGAAGAATATGAATCCCTGTCTTATTTTGATATGCAAAGTTTCCTGGGAGTATATCTTGCTATATTTTTCCCACCATCTTCACAACCTTCCTTAACATCTGCAAGGGTGAGGGTGAAGTGGCTGTGCTTTGGATGGCTCAGCATTGTGACTGTTTGTTAGCAGAACTACAACACAGCTGCATCCATCACTCACCAAAGTTAATGTGAACCTTTCTTTTCATGCTAGAGGGCATTTCAATAGGGCTGTATGATAGGCAGTGATTATGGGATGCGAAAAAGATGTACTTGCAGAAAACACTTCCCTACCTTCACTCTGCTGCTTTTCCATGTTCTATGTCCCCTTTATATGTGCACATTTTAGTGTATGCTTGTGGCAGTGCCCTGAATTGCAAAGATCTACATGAGAACAATGATCTGAGGTCTTTATTTTTTTCTTTAGCTTGAGCAAAACATTAGGGAATTGCTATCTATCTGCCTGTAGTATCTGTAGTGCTGATAAATAAGAAAATTTGAAAAATCAGCCTTTATTCTGCAGCCCTGGAATGTTCTCAAAATATCAAAGAGCTCAGAGGCACTAAGTAAATGTTTCTTCTTGGATAACTCCTCTGAGATCTCTGTTTACATACAGAGAAAATTCAGAGCTCAAGAGTGCTGCTATTCCCACTCTCACTTGACTGTTACCCATGAAGTGAGAGGCATCTCTCCTCCTGCTGTCTGGAGAATAACACAAAGAACCTGTAACTACATTGGAAGTTGGCATCATCCCTCATTTCAATCTCATAGTGGATATATGGGAAAGAAGCACCAGGAAGCATTGTGAGCTTTGTAAGATCAGCTCTGGACTTGGCTGGGGACATTCTTATCATAATATAACGAGAGGTGTTGTGTAAAGATTGTGTTGTTATGGTGCTCCAAAACTGTGAATTCATGAACACATGTTTAATATGGTAAAAGCTGTTAGAAAAATTCAGGTGTGGGGGTGATCTTAAGGTATCTCTCATATTTCAATTCCATGTCCTTTTCACCAAATGATTTAAACTTAGTTGTGTGAATTGCTGCTAGAGGTTTAGCTAAGCCCTTTGGAAAATTCTATCGAGGAGCTAAAATTAACTTGGAGATTATTTCCTTGATCTGTGAAGAATGACAAAGCATCTGTCTCTCTGATACACTTTACATTAAAGCTTTATCACCTTGGCCCAGGGTGAAAAAGTGGTGGCCTGCTAAGAGCACAGAATGTGATGTGCTGGAAGCTCTGGAGAGTATTAATAAATATGAAGAGTGAGTCATAGTTTGTAACATGTGGATCTTTTTCATTCCAGAGTAAGTTATTTTTCACATTGTAGGGCAAGGGCAGTAAATACCTGTCTCAAAGTACGTGCCAGGTGGTTTGAGTTACTGTGTGACCTCTGTGAGCAGCAACTTGGGTGTTTCATACATGTCCGTATTTGGAATCAAACTATGTGTAGCTCTGGAGGGAATTTTCTCATGACATACTAAACATAAGGAGAAGCAAAGCTTTACTCTTTTTGAAGGAAGCTATAGTAGCCTCTTCACATCTCAAAAACCTTGCCTAAGATGTGACTGTTGAGCTGTTCTTAGTGTGTGCACATAATGATTTTAATCTTTGAGCATATTTTTATATGCAAACATGTTCTTCTAATTAAGATGTATTTTAGGGATGGTAGTTCTGCCTTTAAAATATTATTTTATGTGTAAGATAGAGGGCTAGACCAGTCAGAAACTTACACTATTACACCATGTATCATTGTAAATGAATGCCCAGCTGTCCTGTGTACACCTAAAATGGATATAGGATCACTGATGTGCTTACAGGCTACACCTTGTTCCTAATATATCCCTACTGGTTCCTGTAACAGACTGATATATTTGGCTTAATGAAGGGTTTCTATCCGGGAGTCTGACCAGTAGCTGCAGAGGGTGATCTGTGATTACTTTACCATGGAAATGCAGAAGTGCAAAGCCTTTACTGCAGCTTTGGCTCATTAGAGTGTTTTTGACCATGAAAAAAGGCTGTTGAACGAGCCAAGGCTAAAGGACTGTATCTAGAAAGAAGCAGTAATATCAAAGGTTCTGCAAGGCAAGGCAAAAGCAGAAGGATACAAATCCACTTGGAATGTCACTAACAGTATAACTTTGCTGTCCAGTATTTTCTATGAGTCCCAGACACAGAAATGTCACTGTGGCAAGTTGGAAGGTTCAGTGCCCGGTTCTATCAACAGCATTCTGTTTAGCTAAGTAAGAAGGAAAGTTTACTAAGTGATCCTGGATCTCTTGCTCTTTGTTTTGCACAAAATGTGATGAATTAGTCTTCAACCAAGAAAAGAGCAAAATGTGGGTATTTTAAGCATGAATGTCATATCCCATTACTGCTGTTTGTGCAACTACCAGGAAGAGTTATTAGCAAATACACCACAGGACAGTCTGAGCACACTGTTCATCTCTCCCAGCTTGGGCCTGTTTTATGCTGCTTTAGAATTACTGTGCAAGCCACCATCACTTGTTTATGCAGGGAAGTAGGAATGTAGCATGAACATATGGGTTTTTTACACTTTATACGTACCAGATGGAATACAATATCCTGATACTAATATCCCAGAAAACACATTATGCACATTTTGCTTCATCTCACATAGAATAAAATTAGGAATGACTATTCTGAAGTTGATTGGCTCACACCACCGTTGGCATAATATAAGTACAGTCAGATTCAGGCCAATACTTTGTTAGATACAAAGGCATTTTCCTTAGTCTTACATTTAAAGCATCTACCAATATATTTTTTGGATATTTTCCAGCATGTAAAAGACCAAAAAATCAGTCTTGCAAAACCAGCTCTTGAGGGTGGCCTGGGGAGAATGGACTTCATCCCTGAATATTCAGTATCTGAGGGAAAAATAAAATTTCTACCACTCATGTGCTGTTTTTAGATGAGAATATATCTGTAAATCCTTCTTTCTTCCCTCTGCTCCCTCCCCCATACACTTTGGTAGTAGTACCTCTGGGGATGTACAGCAATAAAATCATGTTCAAGGGTCAGCCAAGATGCTGTAGTACCCCACTAAGTCCTAGTGGATCAACTATAATCCCTACATTTTTTCCTTTCTTAATCATGTTGGGGGTTTTAGGCATACATTTACTTTTTGTACTTATTAGTAGATGGGCTGAAAAGAGCTGTAGAAAGCTTTTATAAATACCTTTTGCCCTTTGCACTCTAAAAACGATTGACTTTTTCTGTGCGCTTGGTTTTGATGTTGTTTGTTCTCTTTCTCTTCTTTTAGGTCATAACCAACACTGCTGCCAAGTTAGTATCACTTCTGTATAGTGTCAAATGTTTGTGTTACGCTGTGTATGTGAAGATGTGTTGTCTGGGGTAGCATGATCCCCTGCGTTCCTGCTGTGCCTGCTTGCAAGTGGAAGTGTTTTTCTAAATCTCTGCTTGGTGTGGCCAGCATCATGTGCTGCTGCTGGTGTCCAGCAGTGCTCCCTTCTGAGCACACTGTGTGCTTGGCATTTCCTGGTGATGCTCTAATGCTGTGAATGGAGTTGGCATCTGAGCCTGCTCAGTTCTTGTAAAGGCTTTCAGAAGTTTTTGTTTCTACAGTCCAGGCTGAAGTCCTCTTAAATCTTTAAGTAGTCTTCATGCCTTCAGAGTTTGGCGAGCATTATCTGAGCATTTCGTAGTGTATTACTAACGATGTACTTTGAGCCTTAACATTAAATTAATTTCCAAAGGCCCACTCTGCTGAAATTCAAATTTAGGTTGGTATGAGATACTAATATGGAAAAAAAATCTACAAAGTAATTTACCTTAGTAAATGTATTGCCCAAACAAGACATAACTATTGATTTGAAAACGTGATCAATCTGCTTTATTTAGAAAAGTCCACAAAGTCCTCAGTTTTGATCTTTAGTTTTCTAAGTGCAGAAGATGTCTCTAAACTCTTGCTTTCTTTCCCTGAACTGAGTGTTGTCCAAAAATTTTTGGAGACTGGGTTAAATTCAACATAAAATAAATAATTCTAATAGTTAAATGTCAAATTTAAACTGACAATACAAAGTTAGAAGTAGTACAATACATGAAGTTGAAATAATATTTAATGTACATAATTTACACTGATGTGGCATTCTCAGTTGATTTTAATGAGGCAGGGGTGGGATGTCGTGCAAATGCTGGAACTCCTCTGGAGTGATAAACTCTGGCCAATTTGCATTAATAATCATTATGGCACGATTGTCTTAGAAAGCAGAAGTCACAGAAAACACAGAAGGGGTGTTTTAAATCTTAGTTGCTTTGGGATTTACTTTTCCAGATCCTTTTCTAGCTTAGGAGAAAGATCCCATTCATTTTGCAGCATTGTGCCAGCTGTCTCTGCAGCCTCACCTCTGCCACTTTGTCCTAGAGCACAGCACCCCTTGCCTCCCCTAAAATCTTCTGTTTACCTCCAGAGTTATAAAGAAAACTCTGCAGGTGAAAATCTGTCCCTTTTTCTATTAGTTTTATTGAAATCCTGTTAACTTCAGTTGAAGTTTTGCCTTTGTGTAATGTGACTAAAACCTCTTGAAAGATATCATTGAAACTCTTTAAAGATGACAAGTGAAAGCCCAAAGCACTCCTGCTGCTACTGTTAGGGAAGTTTAGGCTGTTGTGACATTACTACCTTTGACTTCTGTAATTGTGGAAACCAATTACTTAGAGCTTTAATCTTTTAACCCCTGTCCTTTCATTCACACAATCTTCTCAGATCTTGGGTTTAGAATCTCTTCAATACTTCCAACAGTGTGGAAGAAAGAGAACACTAAATTCAAGATCTTGAGAACCTGTGTGTTTGTACTTGTTGTGTGACCATTTAGGGTATTACAAAGAAAAGAGATACTGTTGTTGAAGTAAGGCATGTTCAAGCTCTGGACAGCAACTTGCACGTCTCTGCACATTCAACAGGTGATGCCAGTGTAGTAATAAAATTGCCATAGTCAATGAATAGTTAATGGAGATGTATTTTAAATGTGAAAATGTCTTTGTAAAAAGATGATTTTAACTTTTTGAATGCATAATGCAGCTTCCTGGTTTCCCTCCCTTAAAATGTTGTCATGTATAACTAAAGGCTGGGGCTGTGATGCAGCATGTGCATTGATTTGTCTCTGTTCCTTGAGCATGTGGCTGTCAATGTTCTATCAAGGTTTTGGAATGACGTGTGACTCTGTCTGTCCATCTTCAGTCAGGGCATCCCACCAAACCAAAGGCTGAAAACATAGTGGAATCCCCTGGCTGGGTTCAGAGGGGCACATCACCTGTGATAATCCCTGGAAGATTCAGTGGGATGGCTGCTATCTTTACTTGACTTTATCTTTTCCTCCACGCTGGATTGAGAGTTCAGTTTTAACTCCCCCCCTCTGGGGCTAACCCATGGCAAACAGGCACACTATTGTGTGTGTAAAGAATAAAACCTAACATTAGCTGATAAATTTACAGTGTAATGTCTTAAACCAAAAAGGAAAACTGTTCCAAACAAATGGGATTACATATTTCAGAATTTCTTTTGGAGGGGGAGATAAATGCATTTCCAGCTTTTGGGTTTAGATTCTAAATGAAACATTTGTGAATTTTCCATTATTTCCCAAAGGACAGAATTCCCAGTTTTGTCCAGTTTAGTCAGCATGTGGAATCTATCCTGCTGGCGTGCTGCTGGCAGGAAGAGCAGGCTAGAGATTCATCTGATCTCCATAGGTTAGAGAAGAGCAGCTACTTCAGCGTCTGACAGCTGAAACTCTGAGCGATGCTCGGTCCTAGCTCTAGGACTAGAACAACTTAGCCCTGTAAGGAAGTCAGGAGCTCTTTGGCTGCAGCCTGACGTTAAACGGACTCATTCTGATGTGATGGGAGCTTCAGTTATCTTGCTTGGGGCTCAGACTCTCAAATAAAAGTCCTTCCTCATAAATGGAAACTATGGCAGCTACTCTTCCAAATGCAGTTGTTCCGTTGGTTGCAGTAGGATATTTTGGTCTGAGACTGAGCATTTATCATGCTGTAGCAGCACTTGGGGCTGGCTATATTAAAATTTGGGGAGATTTAGTCTTTGTGAGGAAAACTTTGAAGATTAAAAGGTGCAAGTACTAAATTTCACTATGATTAATAATCCCGACAGAAAGTACTGGAACCTTCTAAATAATAGAGGACCTGACGTCTGCTCACCTCATTGCACTTTGTAGTGCTTCGTAAAGAGTCTTCTGAAAGCATGAATGGATGCAGTTTATAAAGTGGGGATTCTCTGCAGTATGCATGTACATCCCACAGCCTTGCACATATACCTGTGTGTATGTTTGTATACACTTACAGGTATATGTCCATGTAACAACAGAATTTTAGTATATGTAAGTTTCACATAAATATTTAGGAGTTTGTCATGATATTTTAATACACAGACAGCTATTTTACCTTTGTTTTCCTCTGTATTATACATCTGTGAGCCAATGCAAAAAGGTGATCTGTTAACAGAGCCAGCTTTTAACTGTGCCTTGGTACTTGTGTTGTCTCCTGTTCTCCGCTCAGAAGCTTTGGTGGTGAGATGCCATGAACGGACATGCACGCTCCTCTGCTGGTGGTGCTTCTCTCACTTAACTTTCACGCCTCTCTCCTTTTTTCCCCTCCCTCTCCTGTGGAACCACACTCTTGCATAACCCAGCCCGGATTTCACGGAGCGTTTCAACCCCAATGTCCTGAAGGACTCTGCCCTGTCTACACACAAACCCATTGAGGTGAAGGGCCTTGGCGGCAAGGCTACTATAATTCACGCCCAGTATAACACCCCGATCAGCATGTATTCCCAGGATGCTATCATGGATGCAATTGCAGGCCAGGCACAAGCCCAGGGTGGAGAATTTGCTGGGTAAGGTCATTTCCTCGTGTGGAATGCTTGTTCTCTGCATGGTACATGCAACAGTCCCTGCCTGCATGACACAGTTGCTCTTCCTGGGCTCTTTTTTTTCTGGGGTATATTACACATGAAAAATGCATATCAATACTAGACAATGACTAGACTTCTGTGTTTTGAAGTTAAAAGGATAGCTAGATAGAAAATCATAGCATGGTTTGTGTTGGAAGGGACCTTAAGGATCATCTAGTTCCAACCCCCTGCCATGGTCAGGGATACCTTAATTTAGCCTTTCTTTTTTGGTGTTCCTCCTGGAACTGGTAAACCCTGCAAAAATTTATCTAATGCTCTGTACGTGACATTGGATGGCTTTTCATTTCTGATGACTGTGCTTTGTAATAACCACTGTATTATATGCATAGCTTGGAAATAGCAGGAAAGGGGTGTGGAATTTTTATTGATATGTGAAGAATGCAACATATTTTTTTAGTACTGGCTACTGTTTTATTCTTCAGAAGGGAGTGTTTTGCTGTATTTTCCCTATCTGCAGATTACATACAGTACATGTGTGTTACATGTATCCTTTGACTACAGCAAAATGCACTGATCTTTAATAGCTCTGCTTTTCCAATGCACGTTTCTGGGAACCTATCTGATTAACTTATCCAGAGTTGTTACAACTTAACTGAAATTACATGTGCCATGAATGCAGCCAGGTCTCTCTCTTGCCAGGTGTCTTTCTACCCAAAATAGAACTTGCTTTCTTTTCATGGGACACCAAAATATGGGTACAGCAACACACTTTAATGTAGTTTCTTCTCAATGTTAGCACCAGGGTTATTCAAAATGAAGATGGTTTGTGTATTTATTTGTGCTCCCTTTTACTGGCCACTTTTTTCTCTCTTTTTTATAATTTTTTTTCCCACTAACTTTTTGCATCAATATTGTTGTTCATCACAGCTCTCCCTAATGATGAATCCCAAATAATACCTTTAGTTGTTTTTGACCATGACTCAGTGAATCTCCACAGGTGTTGAGTAGACTCGTATTTCCAATTAGCCAAGTACAAAGAAAGAAATTCATTCATTCTGTGTTCTTTATAATGGTTCATATCTTTCATAGGTATGGATTATATTAGATGTTTTATGATACGTTGGCATTTTCTACTAAATGCTGTAGCATTATATGATGCAAATAGTAATGCTTAAAAAAATTGCCTATTTAAGTGATCAGATGATTATGAAGTTGCACTGCTGAGCACATGGAACCTTTTCATTTTTTAAGCAGCACATTAAAATAATCTCTCAAATGCAGTTCCAATCACCAGGAGTGGCTCTACTGGACTGGAAAACATCCTCATCTTTTTCCACCTGTGGAAGAAATCAAGACACACTGTGTTTCAGGGAGGGGAAAGTGCCAGTTCTAGAAAATCCAAGATAGAGTGAGATAAGTCCAAAGAGTGAAACTAGGAAAATCAGCACACTTTCCAGGAAGGTTAGGGATTTGTTTTAACACATAAAATTGTGAAGTAAAGAATCTGAATAATTAGAGAGGCTTGAATCATAAATTATAACATGGTAATGAATTATATTAGTATGCACATATATCTTTAAAAGAACCGAAAAATGGATACATAGATAAAAAACAGATTGTTACGGACTGTTAAGTTGTTACGCCAGCAGTAGCAAAGGCTGTGCTAAACATCACTGTGTTCTAACTTTTTTTCTCATTTTGAACATCAGGTCCACCTATTGCATGGAGGTTTGTGAAATGAGATGGTTATTTCCATTAATCCTTTTCTATCAGGCAGTTCTAGTGGAACACTATTCTTTGCAGACAGCTCCATGACTGCATTCTCCCATGTAATGTTGCAAAAAAACCCCACAAAAACGTTTTTCTTCAATGTTCACTGAAGAAACTACCATTTAAGCTTTTGCTACATTTTGGAACGTGACTTCTAAGCCAAACATTCATCTGCTCCCAGAAGAAACTAATGTTTTTATTCCTATGTGCAGTCAGGTGCATGGGACTTTGTTAATCTACTGTGCTGAGAACTACATCCTGTTTTGTAACTTTTTTTAATTTATAACATTTGGTGACTATATAGATTTCTCTGTAGATTGTTTTATTACAATTAACTCAGAATTCTTAATCTAGATATAAAGGCAAGATTTGTGCTGCTGTAAGAATGGCCTACCCATTGACTGATATTCATTTGATTAAACCTTTAGGTTCTTTTGACCTCTGTGATATTCTGAACTTCAATTTGTAGTGGAAACAGATGTTCTTTAGTTTGCTTAGTTGATCAAGTCTGTGATAAGATTACGCTTCATGCAGAAGTATTTGTATGAGAAATTTTTCATATAAAAGTACACAAATTGTGTACTGATTCATTTTGTCTTGATTCTCTGCCTATAATTTGGTCTTAGTACTTAATTTTTCTTCTTTGGACTTTTCATTTCACGTTAGAGATCAGCCCTGAAGCCACAAGGTGTTTGTAAGATGGTAGGCACACTCAGGCTGCAGATCTGAAGGGCAGGCAGTAGCTGGAAACACTGTTTACCTATTCTATCAGTGATAAAAGACAGGCAGGCTTAAGATAAGAATTCTAGTTTGACCACTGGAAATCAGTGATCCTGTGACTTAGTGAGACCAGAATCAGGCTCTTGTCACTTAGAAAATAACCCACACTTAGTGGATCACCATGGAAAACACAAAGGAAAGCACAGAATTATTCATACTGCCGTTACTCTGACTTCACACTGGAACTTAAAGGTAGAAAATTTTGAATGTCCTGACTTTTTATCTTTTCTTACTCTGTGCTTGTTTGGTTTAATTGATTTTGCTAAACCAAGAAGCAAGAGTTGGTTCCAGCAAAACCATGTGGTTATTACATTTTGATTACATTTCCGTCAAAGCTTGTCTAAATTCTATTATGCAGTTTTAACCAAATTCACAAGTCACAAGTAGACATAAATCCAACAATTTTATAGGGACTGACATGTTAAAATAGCAGAGTCAATAATGTGATTGTAGAAACTAAAGTCTTATGTATCCTCTACACTAATTCAGCTTGGTTGGATATTTACTAGTCTACATGAACTTTTGTTTGGTTTTTGGGTTGTGGGGTTTTTTACCTCTTAGAGATTTTATTAAATAGCTAGAATCAGTCTAATATCAGAAGTCACAGTATTTTGTGGCATGTCTACACCAGGGGTAAAACACTGCAGTGTTCCTAAGTTTTTATTTACTATCTACTTAAATTAAATCTGAATAATGGCTCCAGGGAGTTATTCACATAGTAAACCACAGTTTATAATGCACTCAAAACAAATATCCCACTGCTACTTATTCAAAGAGGTTTGACTGTCTTTAAAGCTTGTTGTAGTGTTAATAATGTGTGACTAGTATGATGATGTGAAAAAGGGGGATCATTTTTTATTGACTCCTAAAATACCTTAGGCTGTAGTAAAAAAAAAAACAAAAAAAAAAAAAAAACAAAAACAAAAAAAAAAAAAAAACACAAACACAAAAGCTCTAACCCATTTGAGAAGAAACTTTTTTCAGTAACATCAGTTTAAAGTGATATGCTTAAAGATGCATGACATTTCTGCACATCCACACCCAGATGGAAAGAAATTAAATTATAAAGAGGTATAACAGAGGTATTAACATGGTTATGTGCATCTTTAGGCTGTCTGTAAGAATCAACTGTCACATTTAGGTTTATGAAATGCCCATAATCAGCAATGTGCTCTATTTTACACTTCCATGCTGAGTGGCTCAGATGTCCTAGTTACTCATCTACAATATAATTAAAATTTTAAAAAGGAGAAAGGCCTGTTGAATTAAAGGCAGGATTGGAAATATTCCAATGTATTGCATTAATTTAGTTCAATTTACATGAGCATGTTTCACTCTGCTGGGGAAGGTTAATTCACCAAGCTCCATTTCCTGCCTTAATCATCTACCATAAGGATATTAATATGTCTTATTAATGCCACACATTGCTACTGTGAAATTTGTGGTCCAGCCTTTAGCTGTAGTTTTTTAACTAGCTTTGAGTTAATGACATATCTATGCATAAACCCTTAAACTGCCTTTTTGTATATTGGTCATAATATAAGAACAAAGGACTTTGCACTTGCACGCTGCTGTTGCCACAGTGGTCCCTGTTGGCCCAGTTCAAGCAGTCGCATACAGGGCAAGGTCCTGGGTGCAAAGCACCCTGAAGCTCCTCTGGGGTCTTGGAAATGGGGTCGCCTTTTGGGGCACATTAACAAGACCCTTTACAGTGACAGAACTTGTCAGTGTAGCCAAGTGTCAGAGGCAGCAGCAGAATGGTACTGAGGGGGTTGCTGAGTTACTGTTGATGCTACAGCAAATCTCTCTTCCATGTAAAGACTATTCCTGTGTGAAGAAAGCAGAAAGCAGACCTTGCCCCCATGCTTTCTTCCCTGCCTCAGTAAGCCCATCAGCTATATGTGACAGGCCAGAAGAGGAAGACTACTGCTCTCTCTCCCATCTTCCTTCTGAAGAAGGAGCAACACTAGTGGAAGGCACTGGTGATGCACCCTTCCCAAAATAAGTCTATGTTGTGCTTGATGTACCTGCTAGTGTTTAGATATTGTAAGGATAGTGACCTAGGAAATGTGAGCTGAAAGAGAAGCTGGAAAATGCTGCTTCCTCCTACAGAGCATCTTCCACACTGAGAAACTTTATGTAACTTGTGTATTTTGTAGCAGAGCTTAAATGGAAGAGTCAAGGTTTTTTCTAAATTCCCCTTTTTTCCAAGCTGTGATCCATCACATATATCATTGTGCTGAAACGTTAAAAAAAATTAACAGGGGTTTATACTGTGCTGGGTCCTCAAGAAAGTGACAAGTTTGCATATATTAGGGGCTATGAAGAACATAAACACTCCTCCAATAAAAACTGAAGATTCCTAAAGAGATGGTGTGCTCTTGGGTCCATATAAACACCCATCACGTTTCTGAGCCCCCTGTGGTCTGACCTTAAGAGCACATCCCATGCTGTTATGTCCAAATCCACCAAAACTGTGTTTTACACAGTGCTGAAGAAAAGGAGTGTGTCATCTGGAAAATACTGTTACTTAAAGCACTACCTGGTAACATTTTTCATCACAGTGTATGTTACTGCTGTCTGTAGGATGTCAGACGTGCTTCTTGGCTTTTTCATGATTCCTCTCAGGCCTTCAAATCACAGACCCAACTTCTCTGTAGAGTTTCTCTGCACAATGGTATCTTAGAGAACACTAACTTTGAGCCTGAACAAAGAAAGAAACTTCTATAGCAGGGGCCTACTTCTGGAACTTCATAGCACTGACTTAGTTGGACCAAATGGCCCTTAACTTTTAACAGAACCGTTTCTCAGTTTTCCTGAAGTTGAGCTTGCTGCTTGCAAAGCTCTTTATGGAATAGCAAGTTAAAGCTGTTACAATAAACCACTTGCTTCAAAAATAGACCTTGTATGTAGAGAATCCATGAAGCCAAGTTACTCCAAGCACACATCATTTCCTCAGTGTGTATTTCTATGGCTCTGTTAATAGTTAATTTTAACTGTGTGCTATGCAGAAGTTATTTTCACAGGGGGAAAAAAAAACCCACAAGTTACTAAGCCTGTTTCTAGCTTGAATCATAAATCAAAGAGAGGGTACCTCACTTGTGCTACAGACTTTTATAGCTTTGATTCTAGGTGTTCACGGTTCAAAGTTTTCCTGGATATATCACTTTGCAAGATAATTAGACAGTAAGAGTCTGAGAGACATTCTGTTGTTAAAGATTGCAGATGCAACATATGTATGCAAGTCTTGAGTACAAGTCTAGACTTCTTTTGCTTCACAGGCTTAGTAGGCAGTGAATTCAGAGTTATGGAAGATGGAAGTTTAATTCAGAGTTTGACAAAGAATCATCTCTAGAAAAAGCTGTAAAAGCCTACCACATTACTTTTATAATGAAATATGTTTTTTATTTCCAATTACAACCATAAAGTACACTGGCCCAACACGGTAATTTAAAGATATAACATAATAGAGTATCAACATGAAATCATTTTTATGAGAGGTAATATGGGACAAAAATGCTCAGAGAAATAAATGTTTTTGCCTGACATACTGTCCTTTATCACCACACGTTATTCTAACCACTGTAGGCTTGTGGCTTCAGTGGCTGAGGGATCATGAAGAGATATTTTCTTGCTGTTTTGAATATGCATATTTGATGATAAACAGGTCATTTCAAAGATAGAAGGAGCCGTAACATAAAATTGATCTATGTATTATTTTAAGAAGTGGTAATTTCAAAGTCATGTTGTGGATTGCTGTTACTCTGGGGGATAAGCTGAGACCAGAGAGGTTGGGAGGAAAGCCATCATATGCTGTTTCACAACATTTCACTTTCTGAATTGCAGTACCCTTCCTCTTAAAGACCCTCACGTAGACAGTGCCTCCCCAGTGTATCAGGCTGTGCTTAAAACTCAGAACAAGCCTGAAGACGAGAGCGAGGACTGGAGCCGCCGCTCTGCCAACCTGCAGTCCAAGTCCTTCCGCATCCTTGCCCAGATGACTGGAACGGAGTACAGTAAGTTGAATAACAACACATCTTCCTCATCCTGATTTTCGATTCATGTGTTTATATATTGCCCCGGTATTGGCCACTGGACTGATGGCCAGACTCATGGAGTTGTCAGTGAGGGATAAGATCCTGGATGTAACTTGAGAGAACTAGGAAATCCAAGTGTGCAGTCTCACCTTATGCTTTGTGAGGAAAATTCTTTGATCTGCCAGGCGTGTCACCATAAAAGTATAAGAGACTATACAGTAAAGGAGCATTTGGGACTCCATAGTTCTTCCTATTTAGAAATCAAATCGCTGCAGTGCAATTTTTTGTTCTCTAGAAGCCTGAACATACAAAGCTGTCCACTTATTATAAAAAATGAAAAACAAGTCATGTCTCTTGTAACAGTCTCTTATAGAAGTGACTTCTGGAGGTCAAATAACCCAAAAACTCATGGATCCCGATTTGTGTTGAATCTGTGGCTCTATCAGCCCTGTGATCTAAACCTAGATCTGCTATGAAGGTCACAGGAGCTTGAACTTTGTTGCTTGTTGCCTATGGAAATGTTCTTCTGACCACCTGGTGCTAATCTCACAGCTGGTTTCTGATCTAGAGATAAGGAAGTTCAGGACTCTTTCCCACATCAGGGGAAAATACTTAGTATTTCCTCCTCCTGTGAATCTACTGCCTCTTGCACTTTCCTACAAAACAGCAGGAGGTCTCTGTAGAATCATTGCCTACAGCTGTGAAACACTCCTAATAAATGAATGACAAAGCATTTGTAATAGCTACTTTCCTCCTAACATCCTCCTTCCCATCTCTAGGGAGCTGCTCCTCCTCATGATGTTCTTACAAATTCCGCAGCTGCAAAGTCAGCATGAATGCACCTTTAGATAGGCTTTTGATATGTTTCTAAGGAACTTAGAATTTCATCATAAAGCCAATTGCTTGCTTGCTTTCTTTTTTTTTAACTGAAACATTTTTTGTCTACAGTGCAAGACCCAGATGAAGAAGCCCTGAGGAGGTCAAGGTAGGCAAGTCCCTGTGAAAAATATGGCTTTATCCTTCCTGGTAACCCAATAATGTTTTAAAATGGCATTAATTTGAGCCTCCTTGATGATATTTTTCTCCTAGAATATTCTAACGCATTTGCTTAAAAATCACTAAAATTGAAATGCTATCAGTGAGAGGCATTTGATTGAGAAGGGTAACAAATTCGCATGTTTTTAGAAAAGACAGTGCAAAATTCCTGGAGTGTGTGTTCAAATCTGAAAGCTCTCTGCTCATGCAACTTTCCTGTACTTTACTGGGTGTGTGACTGTGACGAATTCCAAGCCCTGTGTAACTACCTGATTGTGTAACTGGACAAAAATACATAATATTGTGATAGCACTGGGATTTGTGAGCAATTTATTTGGATGACCCTCTGATTGACATCTGATGATATAGTAAAGAAGTTGTTTCCATCCATACCCATAATCATTATCTTATGTTTTGTTTGGAATAAATGTGACCCCAATTTTTAGAATATGGAAGGACAGGACTGCTTTTGCTAGTGCATAAATGTATTTGTTTCATATGATGTATCAAAATCACTTAAAAAGTGGATATGTTCAGAGATATAATATGGAATTAAAGATTTATCATCATCCTCCATAGCCAGGAAATAGATGTCTTAGAGATTCTTAGGTTGAGCTTAAAAACTGCAGTTGAATCAAGAGCATCCTGCATGTAAGCCTTATTTTTGTTTGCATACTTCAAATCCCTATTTCACATGAGCTACTCTAATCCACCTCCTTCCTTTGTCTTTTTCCTTTTTACTGCCATATGGCTTCTTTAAAGGTTCTGAGCTTTTGATCACAGTGCAAGTTACAAATGTTGCATCAGTGAGAAAGAAATCTGCTATCTTCCCTGTGAGAATACAAGTGTGCTTTCAGTTGATGTTTGCTGTAAACCTTCCATTGCAGTTCACCCAAGTTCATGGCTGAGTGCCCAAACATCAGGCTTGACAGGGATTTATTTCTTCCCTCAAATGTGCAAGCCTAATTCTCATTAAATGTATTGTGCATTATCTGTTTTGATGCAATAGCACACATCCAAATCCTTTCTATGATGGGATTTAAAGTATTGTGCTGAACTTAAGTCTCCCATTCACATCTGAAAGTAATATGTTGCTTTAAGACATAATCTTTCTAGGTGTAGTCTGTGGCTTTGGAAAATTTAGGTGGTATCAGATATGTTGACAATAATTATTAGTAAGTAACACATCAACACATGTTCTTTCTCGAAGTAGGTGACTACATACACTGTGCTTTGCATGTTTTCTGCAGTTCTGAGGTATCACTGTGTTATCCTCTTTTTTCACAAGGACAGTTCTGGCTGTGTTTAGGCACAGCTGAACAGGCTTAAGGGCATTCACTGGAACGATCAAGGGAACATATACTGGCTAGTTACGCAGTACAGTGCAATTGGTGTGAGCTCTGGTGCAAGGAATGAAATGGGGTCTCCTTCCTATGTCACTGACCCTGCCTGCCCCATGTGGGTGGGTTGGTACCTGCCTCAAACATTGTGCACGCTCCACTGGAGATGTGGTAGCAAAAGCCCTGGTTGGAATGCATCTGTCATATACTGCTCTTTGGGGCCCACTGGACCCCTTCTGTTTCATCTCTTGGGAAGGCTCCTGGCACCTGTGACCTTGTAAAAGATGAAAGGACCTATGTCAGATGCACAGATTCCATGCTTGAACCCTGCTCTTCCAGCACAATATTGGAGTAGAAAGTCCTCTTCAGTATCTACTCCAGGCAGCCTGTAGACCACACCTTTCTCCATGCCTACAGTTTGGGATCATCTGGAAGGTTTCCTGGGTTCCAGAAAGCAAAACATTTCCATGGAACTGTGGAACCTGAGTCTTGCCAGATTCAGTGTTGCATTAATTCCATGCTGTTCTGGTGTTCTGGAAAAATCCTTCATGTTCCAAAAGTTGAACTGCCAGAGATTTTGAAGGGTGGGCAGTTTTGGTCTCAGGGCATTCTGTGAGCAATCTCTCTCTGGTGCTTTCTCCTGTCTCATTGTGTCAGCTTTTCAGTGAAGTCAGCAAGAACTGCATGAAATGGTGATCAGGTTTGTCCCGAACACCTGGGGGGTAGGGGCTGACACATGTAGCTTGTTTTTGGCAGAACTGTTTTACATAGAAATAGTCACTTTTAGATTGTTGCTTCTAACTTTTTGACATATGCTTTGAAAGGAACCCATGAAGTTTAGGCATTTTGGGTGTCAGAATGTTGCTTTCAGTTAATAATAAAGAGTGCTTTGCATGACTGTCCCTTGCTCAGGTTGCTGCTATTTTGAAGGCACATATGAGATTATAACTTGCTATGAAAGCTTTCCATTGCCGGTGTGATGATTGTTGTGGAATGTTTTCTGGAAAGATGGGATCCATTTCAAGCCAAACACATGTTTCTGAATACCTTTTCCTTGAATGGAGGGGTAATATCCTGAAAGCAGTAAGGGAATTCTTAAATTACATGTCAGACCCACTGTAGCTGGTACACTCTGGTGTAACTGGAAGAAAATGCCATGATGAAGTTGCAGCTAGGAATACTTCTTATTTTTTAATTACCTAAAAGCATAAAAGATAGTTTGAGAAGTCATACATCAAGACTCTCTTAGTAGTGTTACTTGCATGACATTGTGTTATTAAGAACAGAATACTTAGAAATATCAGTGAATTTGTTGGCATTTACTCTGTTTATTGTTTTGTGCTTTCTTCAGCTTGAGAAATAAAACCAGTCCAGTCTGCTCATTGCTGTTTGGCTGGTTTCACTCTCAAGTTCCACTCCATTAACACAATTAATTATCTTGTGTTTTGAGTGTAAATAACAAGGAAAAAATTACCTTGTTTGCAGTGACTCAGATACGTTTTGCAAATAACAAGAACATTTTATTTTCCATTCTGTTTGATATACTTCTCCTTGACTGTGCTCTCATCTCACATCCTCCTCCTTCCCCTTTTTTATTTACCAAATCTGAATTTAAATGATAGAGCATCTGGAAAAGATTAAATCCTGAGAGTTGCTCCACATGGCTTGACAGCCCCAGTGTGCAGTCAGAGGTAGCTGGGGGTGGCAGGAGGTGGCCAACACTTCACAGGACTCTGCTTTTAAAATCCCATGTTGTTCTGCTTGGTAACACCAATGACCAGAAATTTTTATGCAAATGTCAACACTAATACTCACTAATGCTGGGAAAAGCTACAGAAAAACCTGCTGAAACCTGTGGGCAATGATCCTCACAGGAAGGACAGCAGGATATGTATGGGCTAACCTAGGTGTTACCGAGTGGCAAATATCTGCATTCATTTTTTGCTTGTATGAGTTAACTCTCACTGACTGCTTAGCCAGTGGGGAGGGAGGGATGGAGGGAGGGAAAAGACAAGAGAAACTGCTGGCAGGAAAACAATGGGATTACACAGCATTTCTAGCAAAAGCAGCCCTGTAAGACCAAGCACAAGTCAAAGAATAAGAAGTTATATCAAGTTACTTCTCAGAAATGAACAACTGCAAAACCTTTCATACGTGGTCCAAAAGCATCATCCAGCCTTCATTGTGCCGATTTGAAAGCTGAGGAGAAAATCCAAATAAATTGCCATTGCCCTAGTTATAAGGCAGGGGAGTGGTAGCCATGGTCCCTAACCCCTTTCTTTCTCCCTCCTTTCTTTCTTCTGTGTGTGTGTCTCTCTCCGTCTCTCTCTGTCTCTGTCCCTCTTTCTTCATGCCACAGGGAAAGGTTTGAAACGGAACGTAACAGCCCACGCTTTGCCAAACTGCGCAATTGGCATCACGGCCTGTCAGCGCAGCTCCTTAATGTTAAAAGTTAAAGGCCCGTGTTTAGGGGGCAGACACGAGGCAGGGTTACAGTCAAACATTATCTGCTGTCCTGAGTTAGAGCCTGAGCGTGGCACACACGCGGCTGGGGCCTTGCTCTGTTAGGTTTCTGTTGTTAGCCTGTTAGCCATTCACCGTCACCACAGCTAAAAAGAATGATACAACCCAGTTCATGTTCTTTGTTATGAAGTAGTTTTGCTTTATTCCTTTACTATCTCAAACTTCAGTACACAGAAAAACATCACTATTGTAGTCTCTTTAATTCTAGAAGAAAATGAGAGGGAAGTTGCTGGCAGTGTTTCTTTAGGAGGAATGAGAATGAGAGTTTTACTGCTGTAAAGATAATGAAGTAGGAGAAAGAAAGTTGAAAAGGAAAACTGACTGGCCTATACCTTGCTAAATGTACAACATACCTAATTTGCATAGTTGAGTGATGCTGTTTGAAATAAGATATTAGCAACGTGAAGTTATATTTCTTCAATATATTATACTGGTACAAGTCATTTGCTGAAACCATTGCTCTAAGTTTTGTGTTGGAAACTTGATTTTATCATTATATAAAAGTGAGAGATAGCTGAGCTTGCTCAGGATCTGTGAGGAAATGACATTTTGCCAGAGGTCATTTAGGAGTAACAAGAATATTTCATGCTACTGGTGCACTGAAGCTTTTAAAAGCATCTTTTAAGTTTTAAGGAATCTGTTGCCCATTCTGTATTGCTCTTGCTTTGACCCACATTTTTTTCTGTATATAGCAGCATGCTTTATCTGAAATAAAAGATTTTAAAACTAAAATAATTACGTGCCTGTTTTACACAGTATTTTATTCTGGTTTAAAGCAGTAACTGCTTCAACTGATTGTTGAAAGGAGCATTTTTCTTTGCTAAATAGAAAATGTGGTCAAAAAGCTTCCCATTATTAGCTGTAATTATGATTGAGCTTTAAGTTGTCTGAATTAGAATAAGCCTGACTAAGCAGTTCAAAGAACAACAGAAATGAACAAAATATTTTACTAGGTTTCAATACAAGCAAAGCATAAATAATAGATGTTAGATGGCAACCTATTGATAATATTGTTTAGCATCTCTATTTAAATAATTTGATTCTCTGGCAGAAATTATTACTTTGTCTCCACAGCAAAGGCACTTGAGACATTGCTGGTGCTTAGAATGAGATCTTCTTGTTTCAACATTACAATTCTTTGCTTTTACAAGCTGTGTGACTTAAGACATGGCAAACCTATAGCAAAGGTTCCCAAATACTCCATTTTCCATCTGAAGTACATGAAGAGCAATGTCACTTTCCTTTCTAGTTTTTGCTCTGATCATTAAACGAAACAAAAAATGCAGCTACATTAAACAGTTTGTGTTTTCCATAGCAACAGTTGATGTGAGCCCTCAACAGGAGTCCTTGGCACTGACTGAGGCAGAAGTTTCTGTGATGAGACACTGCTCTCTGCAGTGACTGACTGCCCACAGGCCTGCTGACAGCCCTCTGCATTGTTTTTTTTTTTTTACATTAACTTCTCTAAACTGAAACTTAGATGCCTTTATGGGGTAAGCAGTAGTTCTGATCAAAGGGATTAATTAGTGCATGAGATCAGATTGAAACCCTTGCGCTTCTCGCTGCATCCAAATTTGTATCAGCAGTCCATACAGGAAGCAAGTTCATTCAAACTCCCATTGTTTTACTGTGTTATAGAAATAAGGAAAAGCTACTGTTCATGGAGAATTTTGCATGAATCAGCCAAATACTGGAGTGTTTAAAGGGCTGTCATACATATTTTAAAAAAAAGCAATTCTTGAGTATTATTAAAGAGTAGATGAGCGCTACTTCCTTTTAAAAGCATTTCACTTTTCTTAGCTAAGTACCACAGCAATTTGGTAAACATGCTGCTTAACACACAACATGCTTTGGGACCTTCCTTATGGGAGCACAAACAGATTCTGGTCACACCATCTCACTAGTGCCTGTGGAAAATCAGCATCACTGCATGAAATAAGGGCAACATTTTAACTTTTCTTGAATGTTGCCAAGATCAAACTTTGGTGAACCAAAGTGGTGGTGAATTTTATTTACATATGAGAAATTTTGATAGAATTCAAGGTATCAATATCAATAGTTAAGTTTTTTTTCATAAACATTAAATGTAGCTAAGTAAAAAAAATCTTTCAGTTCTAATTTTCAGCCAAAGCAAATGTTTTTCTGAATAAGTCTCTTCATGTAAATAGGAATTGTGTATCCTTAATGTTTTATGAACATAATACAGATACTATTTGTTTCAAATAGTCCTAGTGCATGTGTTATAATAAAAAAAAAAAGTCTAGATTATATCTCAATGCTTACATTTAATGTTATTTTGAAAGGCATTTTTAATAATAATTTGATCAGGTATTAAATTAATGGCAATGTAGTTAAGGAACCCCTTCCCCTTATCTCTGCTTTAGTGGATTTAATGATAAAATTCATGCATATAAACCATGTAATCATATATAGTTTTAATCCTCTTCTCTGGAGAATACAAAGTGGAATATAGACACTCTCCAAGCTTATAGAATTTCAATGCTTTATGTAGTTACAGAAAAAAGTAATAGGGGAAAAAAAAAAAATCTTGATTTGGTAGCCTTTGGAACTTTTGCAATGTTAAAGACCTTCTGTGAAGGTGCCTTCGTTAAATCCCTGTGGCAAGATTTTCACTACAGCGTATTTCTACTGCTTAATGCAGTCCCTTTTAAAAAAATCTTCCAAGTGTATTCACTGCCAGTCAAATATTTGTATGCCGTTTCTTGTCTATATTTAGACTAGTTACTCCTCAAAAATCTTCCTTTATGTTGTCATAGCAATCTTCAAGTCCAAAAAATGACTGTTACGGATTTTTTGTCATGTAACTGTGAAGAGGCCTTGGTTTTGCTTCCTGAGTAGGAGGCAGACTTTGTCAAGGAGAGAAATTGGCCTGGATTTTTCATTCCACTACATGCCATTCTAAAGACTGTGACAGACTTAGGTCTGACAAGAAAGCATTAACAGCCTTGAAGAAACAGTAGTTTTGTTCTAGTGAAAGGTCAAGTCTGGCCTGGTTTTGCTCTATTTTTAGTGTGTTCAGACTTATCTCACTGTATGTGGCTTCTGACTGACCAACAATGCAGTGTTTCCTGACCATTTGCAGAAGTCTGCTGTTTTGCCTAGTAAGATTATTCACAATTAATGACAGTGAGGCTTAAAATAGGTTCCTGGTTGAAGGCTCCATGAGTCATGTAATTCTTTAAAACAGCACTGATGATAGGCAGGTGTACCTATCCCCTGCTGAATATATTTTGACCTGTCACTGCTCTGCTGAGCAGAGGACAACGGTCAGTGACAATACTGTCTTCTAAATAGCCTCCCTGCCAAAAATAAAGCAAAATGCAGGATGTGGATAGCGATATTAACCCCCTGCCCTTCCCAATATTGCCAGTAAAGCACAGTCTTATAAGCACTTAATGAAGATACAGCAAAGCTGATGCCAGTAGGAAATCAAAACCAAAAGGCCTTCCAGGTAAATCTGCTTGTCTGGTTATGGCACAGGGACATGCTCATTTTCTGCTGTGGTACAAGACTGATCTAAACTAACCTGTTTCCTGAATCCTGCTGCCCTACCTCGTGCTCAGATGGTCTCCCCTCACCTCCTGCAGTGCTTAATTTGCAGCAGAAATACTGACTGCATGCAGTGTGTGCTGATGGGACGTGACTAGAGTGTGACTTTAGGAGAGTGGGTATGAGAACTTGACCTGTCTTCCTTTTCTGCATGACAAAATGACAAAAGGAAAAAGGTTCTGTGGCTCTTCCCCTTGCCTCCCTCTTCTCATGCCTGCCTGCACAGGAAGGACAGGATGTTTTTGCCAAGCAATAAATACAGAGGTCACTTCACTGCACTTTCTCTCTCATCGTGCACAGCTGGGTGGAGTATATCTTCCATAGCAAGGAACAAGTATTTTAGGGACTGCTTTATCACTTTTGAAAAGTCCAACTCTTGCGTAGCACAGAGCCTTTCTGAAGCCTTCCTTGGGGGCAGATGAGGGGACACCAATTTTTCACTTGTGCAGTTGGGTTCTCACAGGAACTGAGTTGATTTTATGACTTCTTTAGCAGTGTCTGCCCTGAGTTTCAGTGACTGGGACTAACGTTACATGTATCAGAAAATACATGAATACTTACATAAATTTTAGTTTCCAAAGCTAAAAAAGCTAGAATTTTGGTACATGGTATTACCAGATAATTACTTCCTTTAATCAGTTTGCCTTTAATTGACAGCTTTCTTCAGTATACGTGAAAATTAATTGACTAAAACTTGCTCTCAAGCACAATAACATCCTTTGTTCTATTGCTGCTTATCAAAGCCACCTGATACCACCAAGGCAAGCTAAGGCACCTTGATTCCCTTCCTTGGTTGGTCAAAATTTCCGGTGATTAGCATTGCTGACCTGCCCGATTGCCAAAATCCACCTATTTATATGCTGCTCAGATTACCAAAATCCTTTTGAAAGACATACCCTGTCTTTCCACAACAACCAATGAAATAAAGCAGACTTCCCTAGGTAGATTTCTCACTTAAGGAACATAACTGCAAAAAAGGATAATAAGCACATCTGTTTAATATATTCTGATGCCTGCTTGCATTTTAACACTTAAAGAGTGACAAAAGCGTAGGAATAGTGAAATAACTCAGTTGTCTTTATGGAATTCTGAGTGAAACCAGAAGGGAAAATTGATCAGGTATAAAGTCTCTCTTCCTCAAAGTACTTTGGAGGTTCTGTGGGGGGAAAAGGTTATTTAGAGATAGTAAGTCCCTTGTTTTCAAGCCAGTTCCCTGTAGAACAATTTGATCAAAGACTGTAGGGTACAGTGTATCCAATTGAATGTACCCACTTAAAATTAAAAGAGTGAGGGCTCCAAATGCAATTAGAAAATACCATGAAGCTTTTCTTAAAATAGTTCATAGAGAAAGTAATGCATGAGCTAACAGAGCTTGTTAAAGCTCAAGATTCAGTTTTGGGAGTGGATGTACTGACCTATATGTAGCATCTTGTCTTTATCATCTCAGTGTCCTGCATGTTTCTGTCCACCACGTAACTTTTGCATGAGCAGGAATAATCATTTATTTTCATTCCTACTGTGCAACCGTTAAAATTCTCCTATGCCTCCTGCAGCTGATGCAGACATCTAACCAAGACACCAGTGCACAATGCTGCCTTTCTCTCTCATTTGTCCCTTGCATTGCCTTCAGTCCAGCAAGGGAAAAGCAATTTTAACATGCAGCAGGCTTTCCAACAAGCATTGTAACTCAGAGGCACTCAGTTGTGGTCTGTGGATCATCAGCCTGGCTCACAGAGCCTTGTTTAGGGTGAGCTGGAGCATGGCACTGGCACTGCTTCCTTTTTATTCTGCTTCTAAATTGCATTAATGTCAGCAAGATTACCCTAAATATTAATAACTTCCTAGTAGTTCATTTCCGTGTAAGAACTTCTTGTAGTTGACCCAGAATGCTAAATGATTACAAATGAGAGGGAAGGTAAGAAAATCTTTGAGAGTTTGAGATAAAATGTAATCCACGTTCTGACAGAACGACAACTGTTCTAATTCGTAGCACTTAGTTATGTGATTGAATAGCACAGACACGTGGCCGTATTTCAAAGGCAGCTTCAGACTTAGCATAACGCCATGTAGAGGAAGTGTGAATTTTCTCATCATCAATGTGCACAAACTAAAAAGTAGCTCTAAAAGAACTACCAGCTGAAATTGAGATCTCTGGGTTCTCAGCTTCCCTGGAGAAAAGTGAAGTCATGATGAGAAAGAACACTTCAGTGGAAGGGGAATCGTTTCCTGGCATACAAAACCTAAACTTGTTGTGCACTGGTTTTGTCTGGAATGGTCGCAAACATAGACTGAAAGTCCAGATCCCGTGCTGAGGTGCCTGGTGGCAGATACCTGCACTTTACCAGTGGGGCTATAAAAAGTGAGAGCAAATCACTCGATTAAATCCAGTTGCACACTTAAGGCCAAGATAGGGAATAATTATGCGAATTGAGTCCCAGCTCAAATTGCTATACATGCTCAGAATTTTGCAGTCTTTGGTGATAAAATTTAAAATGGGAGTACGTAGACTTGCATGCCAAATATCACTCTGCAAATCTTGGAAAAGCGTTATCTTGCCTTTCCCCAGCCCCGGCGCTGCTCTGTGCCTGGCTGCATTTATTATGTGATTGTTACACTTAACAGCAAACCCACAGATGCCACTAAAATGCATTCATGGGAGGTGTCTGCTTTGGCTTTACTGAGCTGCTTTCACCGAGTTCCATACTACTTGTTGAGAATGGGTTGCTGGTTGTTTTCCACTGAATCGATGATAATGCTTTTCCTGTTCTGTGGCACTGTCTGCACAAACCAGGATACCTACTGGGAGAAATGTATTTCCCTGTTTTGGAAAGCAGTCACACTAGTAGGATATATTGCAATTGTTTTGGCGTGGGCTGCTCACATTCTTAACTACAGTGGCTGAAAAAGAGAGAATAGCTTTTCTACCCCTTTTTTCTGATCCCAAGCTAAAGTTTTAACTAAACCAGCATGATAGTTGTTGTCTGTCCTCTCCAGTTAACTGCCAAGATTTCTTTGTGTGTCTTATGGTGTCTGTGTTAAAATAACAAAATTATAGCATGGGGGGGAGGGAAAGACAAACATCCTCAATGGTTTTATAGTCATCTGACCATGGGAAAATTCTCGGCTGCAAACACAGAAAGGTAGAAGTAGCCTCACTGGATAAGAACAGCAGTTAATCTAGCGCAGGGTGCAGTTTGCAGCACTGTCAGTGTCTCATGCCTTTGAGACAAAAAAATGTTTGAAAGGCAATTGCAAAATAACTTTCATACAACTTGGCTCCCAGACACCCTAAAAAAAATTCTTTTAAAGTTATGTTGTAACTTCTTAAAAGGAAATTTTATTTGTAGGCAAATATGCTTATGTAAATATAAGTACATGTTAGGATGAAAGCTCTTCTAAGTCTTAGTCCTACAAATCCACATCATGCACCTAGAAAAACAGAATTTTTTATTTCCATGGATATAGACCCTAATAATCTGTAAGTTGATTACCCCTTTTAAAAAAGACCAGTATATATCTGTCAGGCTCTACAGAACTTCCAGATAACCAATACAGAAAAATACTGATAAACTGAATAGGTATATTTCTATAATCTCTCATTAAAGAGAACGAGCTGATATTTTAAATACTCAGCTGTGATCCAGGATTCAGTTCTTTGCCCTGATGTGAACCTTCTTTTTGACTATGAGCAGTCCTATTAAGTTTTAGTTTCTCATTTGTAAAATGAGAAAAACAGTCTTGCTCCATGAGAGTACAGAGAAAAAACCCAAAGTATTCACTTACTTCTTCAGTACTGAAGGATAGAAAGTAGTTGAAAGACCATGTGGTCTCTCGGGATGCCTCATGTTTCTTGTGTCATCAGGTCCTCATTACACATCTGGTACTATCTAAAGAGAAGGCAGATGGAAGGTGCACAACCTCCACATTTCAGCTTGCTAGTTACATGTTCGTGCTTGGGAATCTTTTACGTTTGGTTTCCAAAAATAAAGTAGAATGGGAAAATAGCCCAATGTCTAGTTCCTACAGTTCAGATTTAACGTACTCATTGGAAACTCTCTGAAGTTTCTCCAGGCTCTTTTTAGGATCCGATAGTAAACACAAGCTTGGCTTGCAAGGGAGTTTTGTGTTCTGTTACACCAATTTGATGTGTGGAGGGGAAGACTCTATATATAATTTCATTCACTCTGTGACCATATCATGTAGCAGATTTTTATGAGAAGGAAACACTTCATGACTTCCACTGTATAATATACCATGTAACTGGGAAGACAGCATATTGCATAAATAAGTCTTGTTTGAGATATATGTCCAACATTTAAGGAAATCTGTGGGAGCTACACAGTTCTCTCAGAACAGTCATTGACTAAGGCCCTTCTGTCCAAAGCTATTTCCCACTGAAGAGGGCTGCAGGGGCAGGGAAAAAAAAGAAAAAAAAAAAAAAGAACATTAATTTTAAATCTCCCCAGATAGCTCAAAACTATTGCCCACTACTGTCAATTACTGGAGCAGCCTGTGCAGCCACAGAAATACAAACTGCTCATAATGTTCTGAGCCAAATTGCTTCATATGGTGAAGATGTTGACCTTACTGAGCCTGCCCTGGAGATATATTTGACTCAAAATTGTTATACATTTAGTTAGAAAAAATGTTTGATTGTAAAGGCCAGAAATCCAATAGCCTGTTCCTCAAAATGCAAGTATTGCCAATAAGAGATGCAACTGATCTTGAGCCTTTCTTACTGTTAACCAAAGGGGCATTACTCTTGTTGACTGGGAAGAGAAATAGTTCCTGGATGCAAAACCATGAAGTATTGTGTGCCTCTGAATTCATCTTTCCCTTTACTCTCTGCCTTTTCCTTTGCTTTATTCTCTGGAAGTATTTTTACTATACTTCTCTCTCTCTTTTGCACCTTCATGACTCCCCTGCCATCGTCACACAACATCATCCTATCTTGTGCACTTGGGGAAAAACTTTTGCGAAATCCTGACCTCAAAGTCAAGTGACTTTTTTTCCCCTTCTTCGGTGTGGCCACAGCTAGTGGAGCAGAAAAGTTTGGATCAGATTAATAATAACAACAGAGGCTTAACGCTGCTTCAGCCTGACCCCAGCTGCCTGCCTTTTGGTCTTGGCTGTAGCTTCTCGTAGAGTATTTGGTAACACTGGAAATAAGCGATGCTTTATTCCTCTCAGGCTGTGGCTGTGGTTTTTAACATTCTCGCATGCTCATGGCTCTGGGTGTACTAACACTTCCCCCATACACAGAGTCTCTAATCCATCCTCCTCTACCTTGTTCCATCCTGGCTTTCCTATACCCGATGTTGCAATGAACTCACAACGTGGTTACCATAAAGAGTGTTTGGTTCCTCATTGCTTCAGAGTGGTGAGCTGGTTGATCTCATCGGGGTATTTGGTTTTAAGACAGGTACTTCCACACTGACCACAGGAACGTTCTTAGGCAGACAGCAGTGTCTGAGGGGCATTTCAGATCCACTTCTGGGTTTGAAAATCTGGCTTCAATTCATATATTTTAGAGGTTACATTTCAGTTAGAGGTTTTAAAAATTTTTAGAGGGCACATATTGCCCAAACCTTTGCTGATGTAAACTGCATTGGTTTTTATAACTTTATTGGAAGTGAACTAAGGAAAGATTATGGGACTGTACCTATATACGTATCTGTAAGTGCATAAACACAGGGAAATATATAAAATGCTACTAAGAATGGGGAAAATCTTAATAACCTTCCAAACATAATATAAGTTAATGATTGGTGCCCAACAAATCCACATAAATACATGTATTCCTTTTTTTCTTTTTCCAAAGGACACTTCAGAAAGAAGGTTCAGTTGGGTAAATGAGGGTATTTGTTTTGTGTTTTGTAATTTTAGATCCCAGTTAAGAAAAATGTCCTCATTTGGTATATTTCAGCTTTAAACCTGTTGAAATTTCAGCACAATTCATTAAATAGGAAGGATGCAACCACCCACTAAATTGCTAAATATTGAGACTATCTCAATTACTTAACTAAGTGGATTTCAAACTTAGGAGCTTAAGGCTAATGGATTCTATTCTTTATGAAAATACTTATGTCTTCTTACACATACACAATTGTTTGCACTTTATCTGATCAGTTAATTTTTTGTGAGTGTGTGCACAGAGTAACAGCCCAGTTCTCTCTCAGAGAAATTGAGGCTGGTGTACTTCTCACCTCAGTGAAGGAATGATTTCTAATTGAAGGAATTGGTTCTAATCTGATTTGCATTGAGAAAACTAAGACTTGAATAGGACAGAGAATTTTTAAGTGATACCAGGCATAAGAAATCCTTCTTGTATGAGCCTTTGTTACCCATTTAACTGCTTATCACTTCAAAATACCAGTTCCTTGAGGATTGACCAAGTCTGACTATTTTTGCTGCTTGGATTTGGCATCAAAATATGTTCTGCTGGAATATTGTTGAATTTTTTTCATAAAGAGAACTTATTAAAGTCAAAACCACTCCTGAAATTACACACACACAAACGATGTCTTATTTGTAACTGTTAATTTTCCTTTTACTTTATTATTGAAACAAAGTTGTTTGCAACTGATAAGAAGCATACAGTAAACTTGTATATTTGGTGTGTTTCACCTGAAAAGCGGAAGAGATTTCTCAAAACTATTTTTATGAGCAACCACTCTAGGATGCTTTTTGCAACCAAACATTTCTCCTCAACCCATTTTCTTTCTCCCTGGTTGTTTTTGGGTGGGTTTTCTTGCCGCCACTGGCAATTGCCTTTACTTCATTCATGCTCTATCCCTCCTTTCACAGAGACAAGGAAAATGTTGCAGCAGCATCAGAAAACAGGTAATGTTTGCTGTGTTTGACTTACTTCCTATTAAGAGTTTATTTCCGCTTTCCCCAAATTGTTTGTCCCTCAAAAACAAGAAATTTGTACACACTGAGCAGATGATGAATGTGGAGGTTTCAGCTAAGTGAGTTCATGAGACTTTTCTTTCTAATGTAGACTCAAGAAGTACTGCGACACTGGACAGGTGGGAATCATGTTTCTCAGAACTTGCAAACCTGAAAAATAAGAAGTTTTTATCACATATTCTTTAAATGGAGTATAGCCAATTTGTGAGGGAGTTTTAAGAACCATTTCCATTTTAAGCTTTGCCTAGACTGTTCAAGGTATTTTTTTAAATCTAAATGAGATTACCTTGTTGGTATTTTAAGAACATTTATATATCAGATTCTCGCATATCTTGATTGATCCTCAAAACATAGACTCTCTGTAAGTAAATCCTTTGATGTCAAGTTGTTTTCTCCCAAAGGTTCTCGGCACATTTTGCAGCTACATATAGAAATGTGCTGTTTTCTATTAGTTCATGTCCTAAACCACATGAGTACTGATACACAGGTACTTCTTGATTGAATCTGACCAATAGTTTCATGGAGCAAAGAAGTGCCTCTTATTAATTTGTCATGAAAAGGATTCTCTCTCATTGCTTTCCTCTGTATTGTTGATTCTTGCCTCAGAGCTGTGCAACCTCTTTTTATTTTTTTCCTAAGACTTCTCACATTTGAACAAAGGTTGCATAAAATTAAAATCTGAGTGCAAGTATTATTTGTTACTAGTGACACAAGCAATGGCAACTGCCACTTGAAATAGTAGGGAAAATTGATTTTTATTTTTGAATTAATTATGAAAACAGAAGAAAATGAACGCCTTGATTCCTGTATATAAATTAAAGTGTATAAAACAAGCAATACATGTTAGCATTTCACCAACAGCTTCATTCGTGTAAAATCATCTACAGGACTATGCAGCTGCTCCACTGAAATCTTCTGTACTTTTAATTATTATTATATTTTCCCAGGAGCAATTTCTGATATATGACTTGTGTTAATGTCACATTACATTGCCTTAATCTTGTGTGATTTGTCATAACATAGCTTTTTTCCACCTCCATTATCATCACAGCCTTGCTATGTGCCTTAGTTTGATATTCACAGGAATATGGTTTCCAGATTTAACACGAGGTACCTTTTTGATTTCTTCAAGCCTTTCCTGGTCTTAAGCATAATAAACTAATGAACTATCAAGAGTTGTCATTACTTCTTCTGCAATACCATGATGATCTCCAGCTTCTTCTGTGGCTGGAATTCTCTCTCTTCCTCAAATACCTGCTGTTCCCTAGGAAATGCCTCATTTACAAACCCCCCTTGTAATCTTTGTTACCCAGGCCTACAGCTACTGCGCATGCACCACAGTATGTGACCTCCAGTATTTGGCATCCTCCTAAGTCAGCCACCAGGGATGCCAACACTGACAGTGCCAAGCCAGTGGCCTCCAAGGGCTCTGTGAGGCTTGGAGCGGGTACAAGTCAGAGGGAGGCCAGTTTCGCCACTACTGGCCAGAAAGTCCCTCTTACTTCGTCCAGTAACCAAAGGTACACTGTGATGTGTAACTGCATAACTGACCCAGTTTGGAGCTTTGGAATGGTTTGGCAATAACAACCTCTAACTCCTTCAGATGGAAATGCCCATTGCCTAAAGGGAAGGGGTTCAAGTTCTACAAATTCCAGCAACTTCTAGTTCACGTGGGTGTTATATTTTCAGTGGCTCTCTTGAGGATCACACACAAAATACAGAGACAACAGTCATTAGGCATCTTCAGCAGAGAAGCAGAAGCTGATATTTCTCTATTTTCACTGTATTTCTACAAACATTCCCCTATTCAAATGTAAAACTCTTCCATGTTACGGCTTTCTCTAAATGTATTCTCTGCCACTTTTTTCTACAAATGTTACATTAAGAGAGAGTTTTTCTCTATCCTTTTTAATTTTTGTTCCCTATATTTTCCAGTTCTTTACAAGTGATATGTTGGAGGATAAGAAACAAAAAAAGCCTTCATAATTAAATAAAGGAGAATAAGTACTGTTTTAAAAATCCACTCAATTGTTATTCAGACAGAAAATCTGAGAACTTAGAACTTTACTGAGAGAAGTATAATCTGCACTTATATTTTAAAATCTAAGAGTGCATTTTTTGCTGTGTTTTCTTATTATG
Organism: Margarornis squamiger; assembly: GCA_035222235.1. NCBI lineage: Eukaryota > Metazoa > Chordata > Aves > Passeriformes > Furnariidae > Margarornis > Margarornis squamiger. Next base: position 8,369,510 of record JAWWTY010000158.1, read on the forward strand.
GTTGTTAACCATTATTATCCTCTTAACCTCTACTGATCTGTGTTCCTTTTCATTAGTGAAAACCAGCTGAGATGTGTGTTTGTTTTCATCCAGCTAACTTACTTTTATGTTTGTTACCACAAATATGAAGATGTTTGATTTTTTCAATTTCCTTTGATTTTTCTTAAAACACAAAGTACTGTAAACATTTATAGTCTACAGAATTATTGCATTTAAAAACCAAACAAAAAATTCTCTGTAACATGTAATAATGAAGCTTTTACAACAGGTGATCTCTTTTATAAAGCAGCACTCACATTTATCAGTTCTTAAAATTCTGCTGCACTTGAAGAACTGAGAAAAATACCAGACTGAAAATATGGAAAGTAGGCAATCTTGAGGGGAAAAAAAGTTAGGTCATGTTATTTGACTATCTAAATAAAATTGTATAAAATTTATAGTTGTTAAACTAAAACCCATCAAGTTAGTCTTGAGATCGTTCTATAAAACTGAGTTGAGAATGTTACCAACTGCATAAATTTATGTAACCAGATCACCCTGGGTTTTAAGATATCTGCTTCATTTGTATTTATTTCAATTCCTTGTTAGGTTAATTAATCCATTATACCTTGAAGGAAGGCAATCAAGCCTCATTTTAATCACATAAAAAGAAATATTACAAATACTACACAAGATAAAATTTGTTTGTATTTCCTCTAAATTTTAAGAGGTATTCCAGTATATTTGCATTTATTTTATTTACATGGATTGTTCTGCTAAAATCTGTTTCCACATGGATCCATGTCCACACATACAGGTCTTTGGGGTTTTTTTGCTTTCTTTTCATTATATATGACTGAGTATGTATTTTGATTAACATTTTGGATATTGTTACGATTAAGTAAGTTCACTGTTTTCTTCTCTTCAAGATAGGAAGTCTTCAATCTTTTGAAATCTGTAGCAAATTTCCTTTGACATGAGTGCAAAGAGACAAAATAGGTGGAATTGTAGTTTGTGTTTGTTTTTAAGAGTTTGTTTTTATGTACAGCATAATTTCACTCCTTTCCTGTTTGCCCAATCAAAGACATGTAAGTACGAAACTGTGACTCCACAGCTTCTAATGTGATAATTCCAGTACCTACTGTTGCAGAGGGAAAAAAAATCCTGGAAGTATTGAAACTTGGTAAAACAGACTCTCCTGTGACCCGTAGCTGTGACGGGTAACATACAGCTACTCTGCTGCGTAGGCTCTCTAATTGATGGTCTATTTGTTAACTGGAAGAACTTATATCATAAAAGGCATCAAGATCTAAAAACTGATATGAATTTCAAATGCATATTATGATGGACAATGTGGTGTAATTATCTGAAACCCAGAATTGCAAACTGGGTGTTTTCAGGAGCTCACTTATTATGTACATAATTGCAGATGAAATTCATAAGGGAGAAAATACTGATTTTCTGCTTTTGTTGTGGGTTGCATTGAACTCTGAAATTTGTGGGTATAACAACCATGCTTCCATTTCAGCTAAGCAAACAGAAAATAACTAAGACACCATCATTTAGACTACTGAACCATAAAAGAAGAGAAGGACATGAGAATTGGGATAGTCCCTTGAAGAACAAGGGGTATCTCAAATTCTGAAGCACTCCCTCTAGGTCCTGAGGAGTGTGACTTGCCAAGTCAGTGCTTCTGAGAGAAGCAAAAGAAATTATGAGATAAAATGGCTGAAAGAGAGAAAATTTACACAATGGATGGTAAATCTGCTAAGGAAAAATTGCTGAGAGAAAGAATGTTTGAGGGCCAAGGCTGGCTGAGAAACAGCTGTGGAATTGTAGGCTTTCTTTTGTTATTTGATATTTACTGTGCTTAGGAAGGAGTATTTTGGGCATTCTTTGTACCTTGTGTAAGAGAAGCACGGAATCCCATCACCCTGATAGGAGTCATTTGTTAAGAATGCAGAGATGTGGCAATATACAGGAGTTGGGTCTAAAGAAGTATAAATACATCTATTATGTTCTTAGGCCGTGGCTCATGGACAAGACAACTACACGCAGTAATGCTCTGATTTAAAAATAAATAATAAAAAATGTTGGTATTAAGTTCACTGAAACAGTCATCAAAGAACTTGAATGTTTCCAAAGATTTTATTTTGGTTTTTCATTAGATGTAAGAGCTAATGGCAGATAATAAACTGAACCTCCCAAAAGATTGGTTCTTTTCTTAGCAGTGGATGACTTTGACTAAACTATGTTGCAAAGCTGTCTGATAACTTGGCCCTGTTTGTACGTCTCTAAGAGATGAGTAATTCAGGCTGCAGTATCTAAATAAGCACTGGGTGATGAAAGACACTGGTAGTTCAGTAGGTTACTGAAATGGCCACAGGATACAAGACTAGATTATTATTATTAATTTCAATTAATTTATTTGCAATCAAATAAAGAAAAAATGGAACATTAATATTCCTTTGCTCCCTATTACCTGTGCCACAATAGTACAAGAAGGCCACAAGGGTAACAATTCATGCTCATCACCCAAGTGGTTTTAAAACCAGTATAGTAAAATTTTATGCTACATCTTCCCCTTATATTTTGTATATTGCTCTATGTTTCAAAGGGTGGCTTACTGTTTTTTGGGTTGGCCAGTGTAATGCAAGGTGAATTTAGCTCAGAGATGAAGGGACTCCTTTTAAATAGATTTCCACCACCTGTGTTGCACAAAACCGATTAAACCCAACACAAAACTGTGCTGACTGGATTTCTAGGCTATCAGAATTTGCAGGAGACCTGCTGATACAGGGCTATGGTAATATCTTTTAAATTGGTTTTCTTCATCTAATTAAAATGTTTAACATAATCTTCAGTTCCAGGAGTAAATGTTAGATGGAATTTATCCGAGTCCAATGAGTTTGTGACAGGCTTTTTGCAACCAGCAACCATTCAAGTCCTGCATGCCCCATTTCCTGCCACTGGCTTCAGTGGGAGCAGGACTAAAGTGCTGTGTAACACCTGGGATAAATTTCAGACACACAGGACCAGCATTACAGCCTTAACTGCAGAATGGAAAAGGCTCAACAAATGTCTTTTTTTTTTCTTTGCATAATTGTGCTTTTCCCTCAGTAACCCAGCCTGCTACTATGTTTGCAGGTTCAAACATAGTAGGTTTTATGCTCTACGTTTAAATGTGCACCTTCTTAAGATGCTTCTTGTTTTATTTAATTTAACTCTAATTAGTACCCCTGTTGAGCATGCTCCGGTGTCTACCAGTTCTGCTGCTCCTGCACCACATGCTTCAGCACCTCAGCCTGCTACTGCTGCTCAAAACCCAGCCAGCCTGATGACACCACCAGCAACCACCTCAGTAGTGCAAGAGTCGTTCTCATCCTCCTTCCAAAGGTAATGCTTATTTTGCTTTATCCCCCCAAAAGGCTTTGGAAATGCTGCACACACATTCTTCACTTAAGAATGTGGTGTGAAAAGCTGTAACCTGTTTTATATGCTTTTATATATCTTGCTGGTGTTTTTTATTTTGAGGTACATTGTTCATGTTTGCAAAGAATTTGCAAAATGAAACTGCCCCAAAAATGTAATTTTGTTTTCAGAAAGTCAGTCTAGGATTAAAACCAGAAAATTTTTTCACCACTTGTAATAAAACCAAAACAACTCTTCATAATAGTTACAGTGAATGGAGGTTCTTTTAATAGTGTGAATGAGGGGTTTTAATAGTGTTTCTGCAGTAGAACATCAAAAGGAAAATTAAAAAATGTCATTTACTCATGTGATTGAGCTCACCATGTCATAACAGATGTCAATAAAACATGGTGGACACTTGATGATTGACTTGCTCTGTAAGTTAGATCAAGTAATTTCTATTAGATTTATTTGTTCTTTTTTTCTCTAATGAGAATTAGCCTTAGAGCTGAAGTGAGTTTCAAGACTGTGTCCATTTGTAACACTTGTAGTACAGTGGGAGTTACAGTTGTATATTAAAAGCTGTCAGACATCATGTGAGGAAATGTGTGGGATTTATACAGCTGTCACAGTACAGTAATTTTGGAGATAGTAAAAGTGAATTCCTTTGGTGCATATTATTCTTTTATTTTTGGGGTTTGCTACATGTATATTCTGAAAACAGGTGTATTTTAGCATGCTTTAACAATCCAAGGAAAAACACACTTCCAGTAATGTAAACTTCTTTAATTGAGACCTCAGTTGTAGGCAGTCATCCTAGATGTGTGTAAATGGAATTGGCAATGTTCTCTTGGCTGTACTTGATTAATTTTTGCTAGTTGACTTGCATTATGTATGTATACCAACTGCTTAGTTTCTCACTTTAGTCAGTTTTACCTAATCGTGACCTACTAGAATTCAGTGGTTTTTAGTCCAGCGCAAGAAAATCAATCAACCAGCAGGGGAGGTTTGAATAAGGTAATATGCTGTAATTCAGAATGGGGCTGTAAGGCACTTTCATGTGAAATAATGATAAGGTTTAAGTAACTGTTATCCCTCGGTTGAAATTGTAACATGAAGAAAATGGATTAACTAGTATATGCTTCAAACAAAGAGTGCCTCTACAAAACTAATCATTCCAATGACTTCTGTTTTAAACAGGAGAATCCTCTGCCTGGTACTGTTTGCATATTAAAATTTTTAACTTGTATTCAGATTCAAACATCTTCAGATCTTGCAGATAAAAGCATGTATCATTGACAAAGTCCTGTCCTGTAATATTGTCTTTCTTAGTTATCAGTAGAGTCTGGTTTTCAGATTTTTACATAATGTGTGCATTTTGTCTTGTGTTCTGTAGGAATGTGCTTGGTTTTGCTATTCTGTAAGTCTGCAGATGTATGCTACAGAAAACCTGTTCCTGGTAACTATGCAACAGTCCTCCTGTATCGGAACTTCAGCAGAGCTTGGTTCTGATGTCATGATTTTTGTCCCTGTCAAATCATTTTGTTCATGCTTTCATGCTTTTACTGTGTCTTCTGCAGAGTTCTTGCAGCCCCCAGCTCTCTTTCACAGCCTAAGCCTTCCCATGGGTCCAAGAATATGTCATTAGCAGCTTCCACTATTTCATCTGCTATCTCATCTCAGTCTAGGTATATCTGTAAAGCTCTCTTAACTTAATTTGTTTTGATTTTGTATTATGCTCTCTGATTTAAGGTTTTCAGTTTCTTAAGAGATTGACTTGGCAGAGTCTATTGAAAATTATGTGTTTAAAGGAATAGCCTCCTCCCTTATCTTTCACATGAAAAATGAGCGAGGGAAAAAAAAAAAAAAGTTTTAGATGTAGAATATGTGACCAAAAGATCCTTTTGGAACAAAGGTAATTCAGTTGGTTGGTTTGTGCTGCTTTTGCCATCCTAAAATGAAAATATTGGCCTAGTGACACTGGGTGAGAATGATAGACTTTTTTTTTCTTTTTTTTCTTGGTGAAAACATGGGATCACAGGAATCACAAACCTTCTTTTATCATGCTCTTAATCATGACTAGTTGAAAGACTAGTGACAGGGTAAGGTAGCTTCTGTCACTAGAAAGAGAGACTGCTGCTCTACTGTGTCACTTCTAAGCCTTTTCATTGCTTTCATTAACACTTTGACAACACTAACAGAGGAGAAAGCAGTAGATTTTAAGATTCCTTGAACAGTCTTCAGAACTAAGGAAAAACTAGCAATGCATTTGAGATTGTAATTATCCATGTCCTTCTTATCTCTATATAAAAAGGTAGTTAGGAATCATCCAAAGGTGGTGTTTGAAATGAACAAAGTGCTCAAGGTTGAAGGCTTCACATCAAGAAGAATAACAGTTTTTTCCTCAGGAGAATCACAGAAAATGGCAGTGAAGTGCTGTGCATAGGTCGTACTTGAAAGCAGTTTGCTTGGCTTCCCATCACTGAAACCAATGCAAAAATGAAATAGCTACAGAACAGAACATCAGAAGAGTTCAGTTTTAGAATGTAGACGTGTCTGTTTACAGCCATGGGAATTACATGGGGGAAGTGATTCCAGTATGGAGCTAATAAAACATAAGAAATAAAATTAACTGCTGATTTAATTCTATTTATTTGAGTGGAAGTACATTAATCATAACTATAGTTTCAAGAATCTGGTGAATGTCACCAGTAAGTTACCAGGAATAGAAGGTAACAACAGGTGCAGGGGTGTTTACTGCCATTGACTTCTACTTTTATGTATGAACTTTCAAAATTCCAAAGTGATGAGTTATTTAGAGAATTCATTATTTTTGGGTATCCATAAAGAGGACCTAATTTTCACACAGTGAGAATCATGAATTGTTTAAGAACCTCTAAGTTCAAGTCCAGCTACTATCCCAGCACTGCCAAGCCCGCCACTAACCACATCCCTAAGTGCCCCATCTGCACATCTTTTAAATACCTCCAGGGCTGGAGACTCCACCACTTCCCTGGGCAGCCTCTTCCAATGTTTGACAACATCTTGGTGAATAAATTTTCCCTAATACCCAACCTAACCCTCCCCTGGCCAACTTGAGGCCATTTGCTCTTGTCAAATTGCTTGTCATGAAGGAGACAAGAAGATTCTGCTTTTCAGAAGTGATACTTAACACTGCTTTTTCATTCAATCTTGTAGTACAATTACTCTTAAATGTCAACAGTACTATTTAATCCACTGTTTGTTTTACTAACAAAACTCTTTTAGTCAGTTGGAATGATCACACATCTCTGTGAGAAGGTGGTTTTTAAATAATTGTTGTAGAAGGCAGTTAAAAGCCTCTTATACTCAGGTAAGGTCTCTTTCTAAGCAATAATAATTGTGCATATTTGAGCTTCAAATGGCATGCAAACCCTGTTATTTCTTCAGAGCTACAGAAAACACCTGATTTTAGGGTTTCTCTCAGCTGAAAATTGAAATGTATCCATCAGTCAGAAGATGAAATTGAAGCTTTGGTGACTACTCTGGCCAGAGAAAGCACATCTATTCACATTTCACCACCCTACAACTTAGGACCACTATAAATCATCCACAAGATCTGTTTTCATTGCTGTCTTGGAAATCACAGAATCATAGAATGATTTGGGCTGGGAAGTACCTTAAAGATCATCTAGTTCCAACCCCCTGCCATGGACAGGTACAAGTTAAGCAACAATTAGATATAATTTACATATAAACAGCTAATAAACTAGTATAAAGATAGCCAGTATTTGGTGACACTCCTTGCATGGCTATCGTAGAGCTAATGTAATACTATTTCGTGATTGAGCTTTTTTCTATTTCCCTTCAATTTCAAATCTATTTAATGGGGAAAAGGGAAGCCTTAAACTAAAGTGAGGCCTTAAAACTACAAATTAATTTGTGATTATGTATCAATAGGGACTAATCAGTGTGAAACACAAGTAATGAGGATAGAAAGATCACCTTGAGATATTAAGACATTTGAACTGGAAGCAAATTTCCTGCGTTAGATTGGCATGGATCATTTTCCCCTTTCCCCTTTGAACAGAAATGGGCTGTCTGGGAAGGCTGTGTGTCTCCATTCTTGACGGTTTTCAAGACATCACTGGATAAAACATGGAGCTTGGCCTTGCTTTCAGCAAGAGGTTAGAGAAGACACTTTCTGAGGTTTCTTCCAACCTGAAACACTCTGTGGATCTATGAAAAACAGCTGTCCTTTTGAAAAAGCAATGCTTTAATTGGACCACTAAAACTTCTTGCTCATACCTGGTAATGATTTTAGTCAAAAACTTAAGACCTACAGCATATCAGCTTTGGATGCTGCTGCCCAGAAATCTTACTGCCAGTGGATGACATGGGTTTGCTGCTGACAACATTTGCCAACAGGCAAATGTTACTGTCTGAGCTTCAGCAAGCCTTGGGACATAAAAGCAAATCAGGAACTTGTAGGGCCTGTAAAAATTTGGTTCCCTGATAATCAGGTACAGGAAGCAAACTTAGTTTGGTTGGTTGGTTTTGGAGGGCTGTGTTGCAGCTGAAATAGGTTCTTTGTGCACTACTCCCAGGTTTGCTTTAAAAACTGTTGCATGTTATAGCTAGTGTATTCAAACATAGGGGACCAAAACTGGCTTCTAAATTAATTTATAAGTCAAATTTTTGAGCGTTGGATAGTTTTAATTTGGAAATCAGGCAACACTTTAGTATGCCAAAATACGGACTTAAAAATCCAGTTTCAGCTTGACATACACCAGAGAAGCACTGAGCATTTAACATAATTTTCTTTCAGAATAAAATATGGATGACCTTAGTTACAACACTGTCCCCATCCTGTAAAACATTCTCAGGCAGATGAGGCTGAGATTTTACCACCATTATTCCAGGGTTTGGGTTATTTTTTTCTTTCTGGATGGCTTAAAAAGATCCACCAAGAAAATGCAGATAGATTTCTTGATATCCTAATATCCTTAACTATTTTAATCTGATTTAAACTTTGGTAGATCCAGTTCCATAGTGATTTTGCTTCTGTGAACAAGGCCATATACATAACACCTAACCTGAGTAAAATCTTTTAATGCTCCTAAAAAGGAATGTTTGAAGTAAGTCATTAATCCTTAACTGATTGTGTTACTCTTACTTTTACATCTGAAATGTTACCTGACTGTTTCACTTACGATCTTACAAAGAACAAAGCATAGCAGGAGAGTTTTAAATAAACTTGAAGCTCTTTCTGCATCTGTTGTTCTATCTGGAGAATAGAAGCAGGGCACTCCAGGAGACAGCACTCTGGGGGTACAAAACCAGGGGAAAGAATAGAGTTATGGTTTTAAAAGGAAGATGTAGCTTCTGATCCTGGGGGTTTAATCCAAGCACTGTGTCTGTGGTAAAGGGAAGACAAACTTCTCCAGAAGTTAGGAAAATCACTGGCATGTGATAGGCCTCTGGTAATTCTGGCAAATGTGGGCTGTGCTCCCGTGGGATGGGATTGATGCCATGAGCCCTGAGCTGCTCTGAACTTATGCAGGAACCCTGTTCATTCTGAATCCTCTTGGTTTTCAGACCAGACATTGTGCAGGCTTTTATGTACTTCCTGTATTTGCATGTTTCATTTATGTTCTGTAATGATGCTGTTTCCCCAAGGAAAAAAAAAATCTACCTGTTTACCTAAGACTGTGTAACAGTAGAATGGTCCTGCAAGGGAAAAGCCTGTCCTTTCTGTGGGATTGTCCCAGCTGCCTCATGAGCTGGAAACTTACCTCTCTTTGGTCTTTGGTTCATTCAAGGTTTGCTTTTTAAGATTTGATGCAATTTAAGCTTATGACACTGACAAAAAAACCCAACCCAACCAACAAAAAAACTCCTTATGCTTATTTTTTTGTACTAATACAAATAAATGGTGAATGTCAAAAGCAACAGTCCTGCGGTTGAATTGAAATTGCACAAGCAAATAACAGGCAAACCTGGATGAGAGTGACTCGAGGAGCAATATACTCACTCACTCACTTATGTTACCATTATCCAGGTTTCACTGTGCTTCCTAGCTTTAAGTAAGAAAACAAAATCTAATGTAATCCCGATCTTATATGATTATAAATATGTACATGTTGGTTTCTTTAGCACTTAAGAACACCTCTTATTCATAGGAAATTTACAGTAGGACAAGATATCCCAAACTTTTTTGTGTATTTTTTCAACTACAACTTTTGTCTCATTTTAGTTTCAACCGGCATTCTTCCACCTCCATCAGCTACCAGTCACAGAAGAGGTATAAAAATGTTTTGTGCAGCTACTCTATCTTAAAAGCACTTAACAAGCCAATTTATTGCTGCTAGTGAGCATCTAGTAAAGCGTTAACATAAAAACGATCTGCTTAGAAATATTTACTCTTTCTGTTTCTGACAACTACTAGTTTTCAGAGCCGGTATTTAATTCACTGCCTGTCACACGCCATTGACTGCTACAGATAAATTCAGTAAGCTTTCACTGCTTTTCGAGATGCCAGTGCTTCCTGATCCATTAAAGCATCTTTGATTCTTAGGACATCTTTTTATTCTTTCTTGATTTCCTTCTTTCTTTCTATTTTCTTTTTTTCCTTTCTTTTAATCACACGCTATTTCCTTTTCTTCAGCAGAAGTTCTGATAAATCTTTTAACTTCACTAAAACCCTTAATGATGTTGTGTAACACTTTATTTCTCTTCGACAAGCCTTTTTATCTTCCTTACTGTATTTAATATGCATCATAAACACGTAAAAGAGTTCAGTATTTCTTTTAATTTTGCTGTGATTTTGGTCCTATGAATGTGCGGGGGTTTGTGTGTGGTTTTGGTTTTTTGTCACCTTCATTTCCCTGACCACAGAAGGAAATCCAGTGGCATGGTTTCGCTATGCCATTACGTTTGGAAAACACTTGAACTTTGGATAACCACTTTTCTTCATGACAGTCAAAGTATCATTAGTCTGGATCAGAATTTCTTTATGTATTTTGTGCATTAAGGGAGATTCAGATGAGTCTTTCCAACCACTGGACCTGTGCATCTGCCAGCATCTGACTGTATGACATTTTCAGATTAAGGCTGTATGACGTGTCATTTAAAATCTTTTAATCCATATTGTAAATATTGAGCACTGATCTGTCCAGTTTACCTTGAACAGTAGATTTTAAAACAAGGAAAATTCTGTAGACAGTGTGTTTAGCTAATGGCATTTTGGAAGACGTGTGTGAAGCCATTGTGCCTGCAGTGTACATCTCCCTGCCGGTGCTATGGTAGGAGCAGTGGTCCTCTGTCCACTGACCCCAAGTACTGTGTGTTCTTAGGCACTACAGATGGGGAGGTATCAACAGGAAATAGACGGTAAGAATGAAAAATGAAAAGTCTTACTGTGTTTAGAACAGCTTTGGCTGTTACAAAATCACAGCACAGTACACAACAGAATTTACAGTGAATACAAACCCACTAAAATAGTTTATCTTGGAGAGTCCTGTTCAGTCATGGTATAGTGGACCCAAATCCAGCCCTAAGCCCTAGAGTAGGTACAGAAATAATTAGCTATAGCCATTGTAGCAATAGCTAAGTTTCTAGGTCTTGCTAAATAGACAGAATAAATTAGCCTGAGGCAGCAATGCTATGCAAACTAGATCTATAGTAGAAGCACTGTCAGGACAGCAGAAAGCTACATTGTGAGCACAGGTTTATTTTGTTCAAAATTAAAAATCAAAAGATTCTGCTTGTCAGAATGTTTCTTTCCTGTACTGGTAAGAAATGAAATTATATGAAATTATAACGTGTTTTCTCCAGATGGCATCTGTTTCCACTGTTAAAGAAAGTAGAAGTCAAGAAGGACCAATAGTCTGGCAAAGCTGGACGCTTCTTTTCATGTACTGATAAATGTTTTCCTATAGACAAAGCCACTATGTAAATAACTCCTAAACTGTCAGCACAAATGGAGCAGGATGTGGTTCACACAGAGTGTGAAACTGAAGGGAAAACAGGTAAAACTATGTTTTCAGGGTGAGTAAGAATGATGTTCTGTAGGAATGGTTCTTCTTACTGCACATATCTCAGTATTTCCTTGTACTTCTTTATTCTCTCTTGCTTGCTTTGATTATGATGCTCTTTTAGTGGCCTGTGAAGCACAGACACTACAAACAGAACCATCCCAAGTGGCAGACAAACAGAAGAGGGATATATTTCCATTCTACTGTAATCAAATTGAGAATTACTGTCCAAGCCATAAAATAGAGTTTTTTACTGATGTTTGTAATTCTGAGCAAATGTTTTTAATCCAAGAATGCAGAAATTGCATCATAATATTGCCTATAATATGTGTGGGTTTGGGGTAGGCTGAATCTGAACATTAGAAAAATTAGTATAAATTGCAGTTTCAGTCTAAATGCCAGAAAGCATTTTAAAAATGTTTTTTGAAAAGAGTACAACACATATAAACAGTAGTTAGCATTTGTAGTAGTAGTAATTCTGCTGAGCCAATATATTTCTAAATCAAGATATCTCTCATGGACTTATCTTAGACAAGACCAAATCTTTTTGTTTGTAGAGGAACAGAAAACACAAACTTGGTATGCAGGTTCCTGAAGTCTGATCTTTTGTTAAACTGAGAGTTCCAGATTTTTTATATTCCTACAGTAAGCTATTTTCTGTGACAAGAGCAAATTTGGCATTATTTAAAATCCTTATTCAGCTAATTCTTCTTTCCAAAGGGTTGGCCCAGCCTTTCTTAGCAATGATAAAGACTGATGAACCTTGCAGTATTCTCTCTGTAGCTCTCATGGAATGTTCCTCTTGGAGTGCTTTGGAAGCTGCCAGATCTGTTGCTTCATTATCAGTAACTTCTGCTGTTTATAGAGTTGTTCACACCTACAATTTTACTTTTAGAAACACAAGCCAGTCATATACACCAATGCCAGTTTCTGGAAGCTACGGTGAAAGTCCTGCTGCTTCTGGGACTTCAAAAATGAGAGTTGTTACTACTGCCAGCATAAAGCCCTCTGTCTACCAGCCAGGTAAGGTGCCTTCAAAGTACTGGAAGGGTTCAGAAAAAAAGATGCACAGACGTTTCTTTCAGAAAAAAGAAAATGCAAATAATGCACATTTTGCAATAGGTCACAGACATATCAGAAAAATATTTATGCCCATGGAAGTAAATGCTGCTAGTTGCTACTTTTGGTTCAAGTTATCTGAAGATTGAGGATTTTGTTGCATTTATATTCTGCTTCAGAGTTAAAATGTGGAACAAATGGAGGGAAAAGGACAAAAACAGGGGGAAAATCTGCAATAGAAAATGTGTAGCCTGATTTTTCAGAGTAAATACTTTTGGAAAATAACACAGTATGCCCAGTTAGGAGCCCAGTGACACTACAGAATTGATGCAATAGCTTAAGGGTGCGCAATTCAGGAATGAGATAAAATAAGTGGAGTTAGCTTGAGTAGAATATATTTGCAAAATAGATAAGGCAATATATTGAACTCCTCGAACTCAGGCTTATATTTAAAATAAAGAATGAGGTATTAATGTACTTCATAATGCTGACTCCATTTCCCAGACATCTAGTAACTGAAGGAATATATCCGGTTAGTTGCTCATGTGGAAAATATGCTCCTTGATATTATTTAAATGCCCTTTGTATTAATGTGTTACAAATGGAGTGAACTTCTAGAACCACTGATGACTAAAACGTGAACCTTCAAATTGAACAAATTAAATGAGTCAATGATAGACGTCTAAGTGCAATTCTCTTTCAAATTAAAGCTTTTCTGATCTTAGCAATAGAATTAAAAGGTGATTTATGTCTTGATGGTCAAGTAAATATGAGAAGGCAAAGAATTTTAACAGTCTTAAACGCTGTCTTTTATAATGGTCTATCTCTGGACCTAATGAAATTAAACAAATGTAGAAATTTTACTTAAGGCATAAAGCAGACAGACAAATCAATTGATTGATCTTTATGTTTGAGACATAAAGGTGGAAAAAGCCAAGCCAGAACTATTTAAGTTTCTCAAAGTGAACAACCTTCAGCTTCTCCTCATTTGCTTTTGGTTAAATGTGTCAGCACAATCCACCTTCTCACTGAAGGCAAATGTTACTATTTTTGACTTGTAAAAGGAAAGATAAAGACAGAGGATTTATTTCTATAATGCACAAGAGAGCAAACTCTGGCAAGTCAAAATATCTCCTAAATACACTGATTGATACTAAGCTCCATGATCATTTGGAGGAATTATGAATTCCGGTCCGCAATATACAAACCTGCCACAGAAATCAGTCTGCAGCTATTTGCAGTTATTAACTGTATCTGTTAAAGAAAAAACTGGTTGTAGAAATCAACTTGGAATAAGAGGAAGGGCTTTTCTTTTCCTCATGGGTTGAGCATCTTCTTTGCTCTTCCTTATATTGCTGGTTTTTCTATGAATTTCCTTATATTGCTGGTTTTGAGCCCCATTGCCTCCTAATAAAGGCTTAAGTAGTTGGCAGGAGAAAGAAAGAGTAAGTCTCTGTGTATTGTTTAGGGGTTTGCAATATCCAATGAAGGATTCTAAAATACTTTCATAAGTGAACACCAAGTGACTGTGGGCCCCTTCCAACTTTGAATATTTTGTGATTCTGTGACTCAGGTAAAAAGATTCCAGAGAGGTATTTTATTGAAGATGTTTGGGTTTTGTTTTGGTACCTTTTTGAAGTTTGATACATTTGATGTAGTAGCACGCCATACTGGTTTTGGAACGTGAGCTGGCCCTGGAGACAGTTGCAGTTCTGAGCAAAGGGGAAATTGCCTCCTGAGAAGAAAGGCAGGAAATGGCATGAATTGTACTTAGAAACCATCAAGATAGTTAGAAAACTTCCTCACATGATAATGATGATAAATTCTGTTCTTCAGTGTAAAATGCAACCTCACTCAGAGAAGACAGGCTGTTCTCAAATTATGACATACGAGATCAGAAAATACTATCTAAGTGCAGACTCAGGCTTTTGTAATAACTGTACTTGCACTTAAGCAAATAATTTCTTAGACTTCTATTTCTGTAAATCCATTTTGTGAAATGGCTGAAATAGAGGAGGTTGCTGGGAGAATTTGCAATGCAGAATTTAGAAGCAGAATTTACGCCAGCCATCAGTTCCATGAGAATGACATGACTAGCTTCCCTTAAAAGTGGGGCACCAACCTCAGATTAAAACACCCACCAACAGGCTCATATATGCCTATATATGAAGAAACCTAATTTAGTCATTAAGAGGATTTACAAGACTATTTTAATCTGTCTTAGATGAAGGGGAGGGGGGAAACAAACCAAAAACAAAACCCAAAAAACACCCCAAACAACAACCAAAGGGCTAAATCTTGTTTACACTGAAACAAATCTCAAAATGAAACTGCATTGTGGAGTATCTGATGGGAGTAATCAGGAGGTCTACACTTTGACTAACCTAGCTCAGGTGGGAATTTCCTGCTGCGAAAAAATCTGTTTTCTTCCTATAGGGAAAGCTGTGAACCCTGAAATCTTTCCCCTGAATTTCATAACCCGTTTTTAAAAGGAGCACAGACTTCTCTTCTGAACAAGGCCCACTAGATGGCAGAACATCCCTGTGTATTCCTTTCCGTAGGCTTTCTCAGACTGGGCTCATGCTTTCACGTATTGCAAGGAACAACAAGGCCAGTGCTGTACTACGAAGTAACATGATACCTAAATGTAAGGAAGCAGATCTTTGCTTTTAAATCCCCAAGCCCAAATAGGACTACTCGTGTATGCAAAAGCGGTCAAACATAAAGGCCTGATCTGCTCTTTCAGAAATTGGTAGACAGATTGCCACAGACCTTAAGGAAGTTTACATTGAAGCCTAAGTACCTTTGCTACTAAAACAGCAGCCTACATAGCACTTTTCATTTTTAATTCTTCTGAATAAGAATAGTATGTCCTTATAAAGCATCATCTGCTTTGTCTGTCAGCTACTATATACTGTAACAGTATAGAGGAAAACTTTGACCTTCTAGGAAGTGGCCACTAAGTTTAGAAAAAGCCAAATCAGTTATTGTGAATTTCATTTGTTACTGAAAATAATAAAGAATAACTTATGTGATCTACTAACAAAGGAAAAAAACCAACCAACCAAACAAACAGAAAATTGTCCTCACAGTGAGAGTTAATCTATGACTAAAGCATTTGAGACTATATAAATCTTTACTAAATGAGTCTTTGGTAGCATACCTTTTTGACTGGAGGAAAAATAGCCATTGACCATAAATGAAGAGCTGATGGGGAGAATTCCAAATTCCCCAGAAGCAAGGAATTGGCTTGTTCCTACTGCTGTTAAGAGCAACCTCTTCTCCTGCTATTCTTTCAGGATAAAAATAATCCCATTCATTCCTTCCTTCTCTAAGAATCAGAGATGAGAGAAACAAAGTGATAGAGGTTATGTCACTGAATTATTTAAAGGATTAATTTTTAACAGTTAATGGTCAACTGATGCAATACTGGTATTTTGAGAATACATTATGTAATATACTGAAACTTAGTACTTTTTTAGCAGCAAACAGCCCCTTTCTTTCTGTTGCATGTATGCTGAAAAATGTTGAAATACATAAACATGCAAGGCAAATGTGTATGGCTGTAGGTACTAGGACAAAATATAAGCTTAGGGATATAGTTCCAAGATAATAAGATAATAATGCCCTCTTAATAACAATTGCCAAAATCTCAAAGTTAGTGAAATCCTTCTAATACATTGCAATGACACTATTTTAAATCAGTAGTAGTTGCAGCTTGTTCATGGGGGGAAATGTTTTGTAAGAAATCAAGCCTGTAAAATTAAATTATAACAGCTGCAAAGAGAAAGAGCAGTTGCAAACACCCTATGTTCGTCATTTTGCAGTAATTCCTCTGGTACTGTCTTCCAGGGGAAAAAAAAATCCTACATTTTGCTTTATTTTACTGCAGCAAGTAGAAAAGGTAGAGTAAGAAGAAATGCAAGGTAGAGAGAATGAAAGACAAAGACGTTTTGCCAGTGTCTATCCTTCAAAGGGGTATAGATTAATCTGAACCCTGATAAATCATATTCGGTCTATATTGTTTGGAATAAACAAACTGGAAAAATAGAACACCAACATTGTGAGATTAAGGAAGAAAAAAATGACAAACAAAGAGCCTGTAAACTGAATTTAGTAAAGACAATAATGGAAAAAGACATCCTAAAAATGTTACCTGGACTGCATTTGTTCTTCCTTTCCAGAACTTTGGGTTTGAGTATCTGCCCATTTTGTTAGGCCCAATGTGGGATGCACAGCCACCCTCTCCATGAACCAGGACTGGCTCTTGGGGGAGGGAGAATCCTCTCACAAAGCGAACGGAGCTAGAAGTCACCTCATTTAATTAGAGAGCCTCATAGGTGGGAGGCTTTTGAACTCACCAATTAGAGATGAAATATTACCTTGTAATTTTGCCTATCTTAATACCATAATACATAAATAGCAACAGCCTCAGGATCTAAAAAGATTGCATATAACTCTGTTCTGAAATCTTTAAACACTGTTTACCGTTTCCAGGTTTAAAAAAAAAGCCTCAGGCTAAGGTGGGATACAGTTTTATGAAGCAGAAATATTGTTGATACTGTAGCATAATAATGTTTTATCAAGAAAATGCATTAGATTCAACTCTGACCTCAATAAAAAGAAGATCACAAGGGTGATCACAGTGGATTGATATATATACAATTTAAGCACCTGCAAATTGCCAATAGTCAGTGTAAGTTATTCTGTGTGGCAGGATGTGAGTTAAGGGAGGAGTGTTAAGTAGAATATAAGCTCACTACTTAATTATTCAGAAAGATCCATGTTACATTTGGAACTCCCTTGGTTGAAATACCTTTCTAACTGCAAGCCCCTTAAAACTGTACACGTTGTATTTGGTCATCACTTTATTGGTGCTGGGATCTCCTATGCAGAATGTTTCCCCAGACTGCTGGAAAACTGGCTTCTTGTTCCCAAATCCGTGCTCGCTCATTTGGGCAAAACACTTCAGCTCTCCACGCTTCTTTTCAGTCATTCACTTTGTTTTCCTTGCAAAGGAAAACTGCTTTTAGTGCTCCTGTACTTGGCAAAGTGAAGCTGTTTCTTGGGCAGTAACTTCAGTCCTACACAATGCAAGATCTGACGTTTTAAACAGAGCAGGGCAATGGGAAAACTTGTCGGTATGTGCAGGCTGTAACTCCTGCTTATTTTTATGTGATAAAGCTCCACCCAAGATTAGAGCCTGGCGCACACAAACACAGAGTCTGCACTGAAGATTTTATGTGATAGTCAAAGGGCGGAAAAAAGAAAGTGTATTATTCTATTTTATACAGGAACTGAGACACAGAGATACTACGCTTTGCTCAAAGTTATACAGGAAGTCTGTGGCAGAGCCAAGAACTGAACTGAGATCAGTCATAACCACAAGTCTGGCCTTCCTCTGAGTGCTGTTGGCTTTGTCTTGCTGGTCATGTGAGCTGAACTGGCTCCCTCAATATTGCTTCCAGTGCTCTCTATCTCTCTGTTCCCTGTGTGAGCCTGGTTTTCTTCAGAAACCATGGAATAATCCTACAAATTATAGGTAACAGTGACATCTGTAGAAAATGTTGCATTTGAATGGATATAATGAGATCAAAAATTAAGCATAACTTATGGAAATTTTAGGGAATTCCATCTACAACTTCACCATATGATCTGGCCTTTCTGTTTTTAACCTGTCTTAAACAGATTATATATGGCAGTCTTTGAAACTGGAAACTGTCATATCCACTCCTACTAGAAAATAAAGAGATGATCTTGAAAATGGTCTCCATAAAATCTGTAAAAGCCAGTAGGCAATGACTTCTGCAATGCATGTGGATTAAAAGTCAGTAATAAATGAGCAATAATGGGACAGACCATAATTAAGTACCATCTGAAGTTTTTATTTTTTGTGTGTCATGGAGTACCCTTTGGTAAGTGTTGCTGTATTGCCATCAGAAGAAAAAGACTTTAAAATACTTCTTGGTTTCTTTTGGGATACTTAAAACAGCACCAGCACCGGTTCATTCCTACACCCCTGCCAACACGGAGCCTGCAAGTCGCCCTCCCTGGGTAACAGATGACTCCTTTTCCCAGAAATTTGCACCTGGAAAATCCACCACCACTGTCACAAAGCACATCCTACCAAGGGGTGCTCCATTGCCATCTCCTGTCTCAACTTCTGCTTACCCATCTCCAGTCTCAACTTCTTCCCAGCCTCCTGCAATAGCCCGGGGAACAGTTCAGAGGGCTGAGCGTTTCCCAGCCAGCAGCCGAACTCCTCTCTGCGGGCACTGTAACAGCATCATTCGGTAAGGTCAGGAGGGTTTCAAGAGGGATGAAGCGGGGAAAAAAAAATCAGAGAGACTGGTTATTGTACATTAATATACAGTACCAGAGCCTAAGACTCTGTTAAATTACCCAGCAGGGATGTCTGTTGTCTGCTTCATTAATTTAACATTTCCAGAGCTCATTTTGTTATTGTGCGGTTCACTTTTTATCGCTGCAAAGTTATACATGCTAATTGTCTCTTCGATGCTGTGGTAAAGCACTGCTTGTTTTTTAAACAGGTTTCTAGTCCTAAGGTAACCCTTTGAAGGAGGTTTGTGCCACTTCATTGGGAGAGTTGGGGGTCTGGGGGCAGAGAGGGGGGATTCTGGAGAGAAAAGGAACAAGGCATCATTTTGGAACAGCAGCCAAATGTAATTGTTGCTTTTGTGTCTGGAGAAGGATAATGCCTCCACTCTATTAGCAGTGATTCATAGCATGCCTCTCCCTTCTCCTCTCCCAATTCATTCTGCTGGACCAGTGCCCACTGTTACCCTGTGGACTGCTATCCAACTTTAGTAATCCATGTTTAATGACAGTCTTCCCCACTAAAAGGAGCTAGTTTGGTGATGTGGAACTGCTGATTATTGCCCTTTGTGTATTCTGAAATGGAAATACTCCACTAATAATATCTAACTACAATCAGGACTCAATCACCAAAACGAATTTAATGTGTCTTCCACATAATGAAACAGCAAGTTGTCATCTGGCAGTCTGACATTTCTAGAACATGCTGCATGCAGTGCTCTCAGAGGAAAAGAAGGCAGGACATTTTAGGAGCTATTGTGAGGTGTGGGTATGTGTAGGTCCAGAAATTTGCTTGTTATTTGATGCTTTCAAATAGTAGCATTATCTTCTGTATTGCCACCCTTGGCCTTTTCCTGTTGTCTTTGCAGCTTTGCTTACGAAGACCAGCTATAGCTCTGCAGATATGAAAACAGTTGATGGTTTTTCACACAGTTGTCTGTAAATCCAGTGTATGTGACCAAACAATAATGAAATGTTTTAACCAGTTAGCAGTGTATTTGAGTAATGATCTTGAAAAAGACCATTTCTGTTCAGGCTTCTGGATGTTTTTAACATGCACCTCGTGGTTCAAGTAAGAATGCTTCTCACACATCATGCATTCTCACACACAAAGTGTGTTTGCACTCAGGGTCGTTGAGTCTTTTTGCAATACAAGTAAGGTAATTATGATTGTTTGCAGAGGTCCTTTCCTGGTAGCCATGGGTCGCTCTTGGCACCCAGAAGAGTTCAATTGTGCTTACTGCAAGACATCCTTGGCTGATATGTGCTTTGTGGAGGAGCAGAATAGTGTGTACTGTGAGCGCTGCTATGAGCAGTTCTTTGCGCCAACCTGTGCCAGATGCCACACTAAGATCATGGGGGTAAGAGAATAAGATTCACCTTTTCTCCAACTGCATGGATCACTGAAACAGTGAAAGAGTTTAGGCTGTAAGCAATTAATGTAGATATTTTATTATTTCTTCCTTTTTAAGAATTATTTCCCAGCTCATCGATTATTTCAGAATGAGAAACATTATTTTATAATAATTTTTATCTAATCAAAATCTTGGATATTTCTGTACATAATTCATAGAATATGTAGTTCAGTTACCATCTCACTGAGTCTAAAATAAGTAACACTTTCTGGATAGTTTTTTGCTATCCATTACACACTGTATTACTTTAATCTCTATCTTCCTTATATTTATAGTAAGAGACTTGAACTGGGTTTTTATTTCTTACACAGGGCTTAGAATTTCTGCAGAGAATCAGTGGTGTTGGGAAGAGGCCCATTGCTCTTGCTGCACCTCACTAGTTGTTAGCAACACAGCTGGCTTCTTATAGTTAAGAAAATACAGAATAAGTACAAAGATTGAGTTCCAGAAAACCAAAAAGACATGCCACTTTTGTGACAGAGTACTCATGAAGAAGTAAATGTACAATTAAATTTGCTCTCTATATTCCTTAGATGGTGATGAGGTTGGAATACCTTGAGATAATTCTAACAGCGTATTTGTGCGTGCAGTTGTAGTTAACATATGACATGATCCTCTTAAATGAGGAAGCAAGGAGCACCACACAGGTTTTTCACTGCTCTGTTGTCACGTTTTGACATCTGTCTAAATGTTGGCATTGACAGAGTAGATGCTCTTCCCTGCAATTGCCCATTAGGGATGGCAGCATCAGACATCTATGGTGAAGCTCTGGCTCCAACTAAGTCTCATTTGCTACTGCGGCAGAAGGAGTAATTTTACAGCAGAGTACTGACTTAACTTACCTAATGAATGCTGGCACAAATCAGTTTCCCATTATGGATTTTCATCAGGAAAACAGCAAAGATGCCAGCTGCCTCTATTTATATTAATAAGATTTCTCAAGCTATTTTTTGCTTCTTACTTCACTGAGGTTCATAAATGGATCCAAACCTATTTATCAGTGATAGTTGTTTTGCAAACAGTAACAGAAGTTAATGAATCTCAAATTGTGATTCTTTAATAAGATATATGGCAAACCTAAACTAGACTATTTTGCCTATTCACTGGATTGAAAGCATGGAAGAGGGCTTCAATCCATTTTGTCATAATCAATGGACATTAAAAATAATCTTTAAAAGAGGATCAGGGTCTATGCATATAATTGGAAGCAACATAAAATACAACCGAGATTCTCAGCTGGTATAAATCAGCGCTGTTTCACTGAAGTTAACAAAGTTAATTTACACCAGTTATGCAGCTGGTCCTTTGAAATCTGGACTGTTTGACAGAGATGCATGTGCCCAGGACGATGTTCAGCAGTGTAAGATTGACAAAGTAGCAGGTAACCATGCATGAGAGCTCAGTACAGCACCTTTGGGGCTTGGAAGACTTCTGTATGACAGAAGACTGAAGCAATAATAGAGATTGCTCTCTACAGAAGTAAGAAGCTGATAAAATCTAGATGCTCAGTTTAAGAGAACATCAGTTGCACAGAATGAGGGGTTTTTGTGCTAAACACATGGCCTAGGAACAGACACGCAGACTCATTTTTACTAATCACTTAAGTTAAATCTAAGAACTTTTTTTAGATTTTCACATTATTTTATGACTTGTTCTTGTAAGAAGCATAAAGAAGTTACTACATGATCCAAACTGTTTTGAAACGAATCTTAAATCACTCGGTCTTAGAGAAAAAATAACTCTTTAAAATTTCTTTAACAAATCATATTCTTGCACTGCAGAGTTCATACTAGACATGGCAAAACAAAGGAGAAAATACTCAGAATCTGTGTGCAGAATCTCTCCTGCAACAGCGACTGGGCATGTTGATACAACAGCTGGCTGAACCATGTTGTTTCATTTTGGCAAATACATTGTTCTAGAAACTTTGCAGTCCTATTTCCTCTTTCTTTCCAAAAGGAGCCCAATTTCTGTCGTAATTCTTTCTTTGGAGGAAGGGAATTGGCTGATAGAGAAGGGAAGAATTAAAAGCATCTCTGCCTAGTGTTTTATCTCCAGTAGGTAGTTGTGGGGCTCACTCTTCTGCTGGAGATTTTTGTGTGTTTGTTTGTTTGTTTTACAGGAAGTGATGCATGCCCTAAGACAGACTTGGCACACAAGTTGCTTTGTCTGTGCTGCTTGTAAGATGCCATTTGGGAATAGCCTGTTTCACATGGAGGATGGGGAGCCTTACTGTGAGAAAGGTATGGCAAACTGGAAAGTTCTGCTCAGTAATCATGTGCTTCATGTTCATGGAAGAAACACAAGAATAAAGCAGCTGATGCACAAAATAGAATCAGTTGCCCATCCAGTGTGGATTTTGTTTCCACTCTCCACATCTACAAGTGTTTCTGTCTCCATATTTTTCTCCAGTTTATACAATAGAATGGCAGAGAGTGGGTCTTTGTCTCAATGTCCCAGAATGCCTTACCTCCCTTCTCTCCCTTGTGTGTTATGATTCTTTGCATTTCTCTTCCTGCACCTTTTCCCCTGTCCCGCTCCCTTCCTTGGTAGATTCTGCTCACTAGAAATGAAAAATTACTCTTTTAGGACTGCCCACAATATCTTTACTGAGTTGCTACTGCCTCACGCTAAGACTGTTCAACCAACATATATGAAAAGATAGCTCTGCACAGATGTGCAACACATGGTAGTGCAGATTTTGTTTTCTGACTGCTGCAGCAAATGAACTGCTTCTTGCCAGCTAAGAAAGGAAAAGACCACGTTTTCCCAAACTGTGGAAAGGGTAATACAGTTTAATAAATGGTATACTTGCCAAGCAATGAGCTGCCTGACATGGTCAGGAAGGAGGATAAGGTTTAAGTGGTATTCCCTCTGTATTCCCCTTGTTCATTCAAAGAGTTTCTGGCCTACTGCTCTCTGGAGATTCCTTCCTTATGGTTATACAATTCAAATTTTACAAATCAGTGTAACTCCTAGGGAAGAGTAAAAACCACACAGCTGACCTGATTGGGTACCTACCCTTTAAAACCGGGGCTTTTGTCATAACATCTAATGACTCTCATGAATTCCATATGCCTCTAGAATTTCCACTAGTCTTTTTCAATGTCAAGCCTTTCCAAATTGCACTTGATAATCAAAGTAAAGATGCATTAATCAGCCACTCTGACGTTTCCATAACGTTCTCTCTTAATGCAGAAAGCACATAAATCCAGTGATGAAAACCTCTAACATTCCCTGATCATTAAATTCTTGTATCACTGTATTTGTCCCTATTAATATATTCCATATATATTAAAGCAAATTTAAAAGTAATGTGAGAAATGTCACTTCAAATTCCATGAATTTTTTTGTCTTCTACATTTGTGGTGACAAATGCCATACTGACATGGCGTTTTGAACTGAGTTTGTATTTAAATAATGAGAGAAAAGAAGCAAATGTTAATATGACTGTTTCAGAGAATGTAGTAGGAAACAGGGCAAAACCAATAAAAAAATTATTGTCTGGAAACTTTCTATTTCTCTTGGATTTAATACAATTACATTGAGAGTTCTTTCTAAATTTGCTTTTTGTTTTATTTTAGATTATATTGCTTTGTTCAGCACAAAATGCCATGGCTGTGATTATCCTGTTGAAGCTGGAGATAAATTCATTGAAGCTCTTGGACACACTTGGCATGATACCTGCTTCATTTGTGCTGTAGGTTCCATATCAAATACTTTCTTGTTCCTTTATACTCCTAAACTGTGTAGTAACATCAGAAAACTTGAAAGCAGGAATGACTAACATATGCCTAAGGATGTGGAGGGATGGAATTTCATTTTTCACTCACAGATGGAGAAGGATGGGAGTAATTTCTCTTCTCCTCCATAAACTTTTACTAGAATTATGAAATTTGACCATCACAAGTGAGTGTTTTGTAACAAAACATCCAGTAGAGAGTACATACAGCAACACATACCACTATTGCTGTTATTCTTTCCAGTGTTTACCAAATAAAGATAGAGCAAGACTGAAAATAAATTAACACCATACGGAGCAGTGTAACCATAATCTTACTCACAAAGCAGCAAAGTTTATATTTCCATGCAGAATGCTTGTTGAAACTTGCAAAAAGGAGTCTGTTTAGAGAGAATGAATAGTAATTAGCATAGAAGTTGGTCAAACTCATCAATCTGTGGTGTGCACACAGCTATAGAGTGTGGCCATATTCCCACACTCTGCACACAAAGCAGAAAAATCCCTATGATAAACAGTACTTTCATCTGGTTCTAATACTGCTGTGCAGCTCTACAACGTAGTATTCCTAAAGTAATAATATCTAGAACCTCTCATTAGCTAAAAATAGCACACCAAACTGACAGTCAATTTCTAATGTTTGTTTAACTCTAAAATTTAGGTTGAAGAGTTGAAAGTCTAGAAATGTTTATAAACAGCTAAAGCTAAACTAGCTACTGGTCTTTCATGGGTTCATGGACGTGAGTGACACAAAAGTGTCTTGTCAAAACTGAAGTGTTTTGGAAATTTCAACATAGTTTCCTTCACAAACTGACAGCTATTAATCCCTTATAAATATTCATCACTTATAAAAGACACTTTCTCTGAATATTTCATGTTCTTTCTCGCTTGTTCATTTACCTTAGCTACCCAGTCTTCTGTGGAGGTGACAGTTTTATTCTACCTCACGATGTTTGGGTGTTTTTAGGACCTAACTTTATTTCTTTCAGTGGGTTAAGTCAAATGCAAATCAGTACATGGCTGTTTTGATTTCTAGGATGCTGTCCTCATATGCTTCCACTTGCAGTAGCACATCACTGATGTTAAGTGTGCCATAAGCATTAGGGACAATGTTTATTCTGATTTGTAGATTCTGACTTGTTGACTTCCTTAAGTGGTTCTGGTCAACTCTGACCTTGCAAGTGGTGTTGCCCTGCGCTGTGTGTACCTGTGCAATCCCAGGGCAGTTTAAGGTGCCCTAAACCCGGGCTGCCCTGCCTCAGCCGTGCATTCTCACATGCTCTGTTATGTCAACACCGACACTGAAGGCAGCCAGGCCTCAGTAACCTCAGAACTCAGTAACCTGGGAAGAATAAGTAATTAGTATTCAATGTTACCAGCTGTCTCAATGACTCAGCCCTTGATCACAGAAGTGCCCGCACCAAGAAAAAGCAGCAATAGAAATGAATATCTATGGGTCCCGTGGGAAGCTGGTGCCCCTGCGACCATGGCACCTCATCAGAGCCTTTAAGTCCTGTGTTAAAGGATCAGAATCAAGATCTCGAGACTCAGAGCATGTGCTCGAGTGTGCCAATATCCTTTGCTGGTCTACACAAACACTGCTGGGACGTGCCAAAGCTGCCCAGGTGATCCTGTACCAGCGAACTTAGTGGGCAAGGGTGTTGGCAAAGTGCAGATAGGAGAGCTGAGGCAGACTAGAGCTGAACTGCAGTGTGGAGTAGGAAACTACCAAGGCATGCACTTTGCTCCAGGAAATCAAATGCACTTCTGCCAAAGAAATGCATGGGCAGAAGAGAAATACAGTTGAAACGGACAGTCATATCTTTCTCACTCTTTTTTGTTTTCCCCCCTTAATTATTCCTGATTGTATTTATTATTAATCCTAGGTATGCCATGTGAATTTGGAAGGTCAGCCATTCTACTCCAAGAAGGATAAGCCACTGTGCAAGAAGCATGCCCATGCCATCAATGTTTAAAAGAAGAGCTGGTAGTCACGAATGCTGGGGTAAAACAGGTGACTAAGTGGGCAATCATAAAGTTGATAACCATGGCTAGCATTTCCCTTGGTAAAAGCTAGGAAGTTGGTACTTCAGAAGTTTATCATCTTTTGTAAATGCAGAACATGCTTTTTGCAAGGTTCATACAAAAACCTACCGAATGAACAGTCAAAACCAAATGAATTAATGAACTAGTCCATTATTCGAGCAACAGTTGGGGGAAATCTTGAAATTAACTAAAAACCTTAATACAAAAAGAAATGTGCAAACACAGTTTCAAATGAACTATCCACAGCAGTTTTACTGCTTAGACCACACACTGGTGTTTAAAAACAACTGGAAAAATCCTTTTGTAGTAAGTCATTTTCTTTCACAGCAAGAATGAGTAAGTGCCATATGTACAGTCATCTGTAGAACCAAAGGCCATAGCTTTCAAAGGGAAATAAATAGATTAGAGCTTCCTCTATGAAAGTGAGTGCGATTCCATTATGTTGTGGTGCTACCTCATAGCATCAGATATTTTAGATTCTTTCCAAATAAGAAGTCTGCCTTGAATCCATATGTAGCTGGAAAGCCTAGGTGAAAATCCATAACAGTTAGAAAATGAAGTGGAAACTAAATAAAGCCTTCCATAACCCAGTAAGACAGAGAAAAGCATGCTGGGTCAGCCTTGCCAGTGCAATTGGCTTATATGTGCACAGTAGGTCAGTTCACTTTTAAATGATAGTGGAAAAAGGACAACTGGCTTTCTCCAAATTGCTCTTACATTGAATGGAACGGAGCTAGCTGGAAAGACCAACTTTTAATTCAAAGTCAGTTTCCCTTTCCTCTTGTGGAAAAAAAAAATTCAGAGTCGCTGTAGTTTCTAATTCCCATTGCTATCAGAGGGAGGTAGGAATGTACATCTGGACCTTCACATTGACAAACACAGAAGAAACACATCCATCTAACAAAGCCAGAAAGTAGAATATAGCTTGCAAAAATTCCCTACTCTATCCCACATAGTTAGGAAAAAGGCTTTTTTTTTTTCCTATAGTAAATTAACATTGATTAAAAATTCATAAGGCAGCAAGCACACAGTCTGTATTACTTTCCTTAGTTTAAATCCAACACATCATGAATTGCATTTGCCATTGTAGAACAGTAGCTAGGTTCTGACAGTTAGGATAACCATACAGTCATCTTTTCTAGGAACCATACAGTCATCTTTCATCTCGTACTTTAAGGACAACTTTCAGGTTGTTCACAGTTATTTATAAAATGGTTATTTTCTTTTTTTTTTTTTTTTTCAAATGAGCAATACTTTTACTGATAATACTTTTGAATTTTTAAATAGCAATGACTTTTATATTGGAGACAGCAGTTTTGTCTGATGGAGTTAAGATGGAAAGTCTGATCACTATTCAAGTTTTATTAACTCGTTTAAGTGAGAATTACGATGTGTGTGTTGACAGCTTGCAGTACTGACAGTTTGGAATTAGTATTTCTGAGGCTGAGGACGCATTCTGTGGGCCACATGCTGGTGCCATCTGCACCTATTTTACCTTGTGCTTTGAGTAACAAAAAATTACATAACATTGTCTGCCTTGTCCCTCTTATGGGTAATGCCCTTTTTAAGATATTTATGTGCCTTTTAAGGAATGAAAAACTATCCAAAGTTTGGGCGAGGAATAAAAGAAGTTTGGAGTTCTAATATGAGAGTTAAGTTAGCTGCAGGCAGTTTGCGTCTTGGACAAAAATAACAACCTGAACTGCCTGTGGCAGTTTTGACATGTATGACTTGTATTTATTCAGTAGGTATCTTAGTTTTCACTGATCTTAGCAATGATCTGATCTGAGTGATACAGGGTCAGATTTTTGTATGTGTGAATTAGTCTAAAATACTAGTACGTTATATGCAACGCCTTTTTTTTTTTTTTCCTATAAGCAAGCAAATTTTCTGTTTTCAGTCGGTGCTGGGCTGGTATGAATATGGCTCCATAGATTACAAAATCCAAAGATCTGGCTCACAATATTCTCCAGAGGAATAAATTGTAATTGTGGAAGTTAGATATTTTTTCCACTCATATTTGACCTCATTAAATACATTTTCACAACAGTGAGAAAATTCTAGATTTCCTTTTCATTTTTTAATGCCATTCAACAAAATGATGTTATTATCTGTTATTTGAGAGAATTCATATCAGCGTACTATATATTGAGACTGCATTGAAGATACTCTTTAGACAACTTTCTGTGTTACCCACCGACTGCAACATCAAAACAGGGAGGCAGGCTCCACAGGAAGACACAAAATGGTAGGGCTTGTGATGGAAGCCTCAGGAGAGTTTCATAAGGTCTTTCACCTCTACTGTGCATGTGTGTATAGCTGTGTGCCTCATTCTCCCTCCACCTTCCCCCTCAGTGTTCCTAAAAGCTCCCTCTTCCCTGGCAGCAGCATTCTGGGATATGGCCAGAGGTGGAGGGCTGCAGCTTAGGCAGGGGTGCAGACCCTGAGAAGATGTTGGTAGGTGCAGCATGGCTGAGACTGTCCTTTCTTCAAGTCCCCGGGGAGCCCAGACTGGCAGCTGGAGTGGCACGGGACAGGTCTGGAGTTGCTGGCTTGGACAGGGATGTGGGAGATGGGGCTTTCAGCATGGGCAAGGGAAGGGGAGGCTTGGATCAGAGAAGGGAGAGCTCCTGTGGCAGCCAGAATGTAGGGACTCTGGGGACCTCTGGTTGAGTGTAAAAAAATATAAGGAAAACCCTTCCTGAAGCTGGGGTTGGAGGAGGGGGAATAACCAGGTAAGGCCAGTTTTGCCAAGTTGACATGTTAGGTAGTTGGGGTGGGGCAGAGTGGGAACAGAGGTGGGGGGATAGCCAGGATGACTCACTACAGTCAGGGGAAGGGCTTGAAATAAGAAATTAGGGTACAAGTAGCTCACAACAGTCAGGGAGATACTATGAATATGTACAGAAGAGGTGAGCAGGATGCAGTCTAGCAAATCTGAAGTCAGTGCTGCAGAAAAGTGACCACAATGCCTGCAAGTGGAGCTGAGCTGAGCTTGTGGGGTGGCAACAGTGAAAATGCAGCAGCACAGACTTCAGTGGGAGCTGTACTAGCTTGAGAGAGTCCTGAAAATTTCCTTCTCAATGGGAGCCGTACTAACTTGAGAGAGTCTTGAAAATCTCCTTGGGCAGATAACCTGCACTGTAGCACATGCCCTGACTCCAGCTGGTGTCTGAGCAAGTGAGATTAAGGCTAGTTTACATATCACTATATGAGGTGCAGTGGTATCTCTGAAGGAAGAAGAGAGATACCCTGAGGATTGCCATGTAATAAAAATTTCCTGTTATGACTTGTGCTGCTTCATAATGTGGTCCAAAAATAGGGAATCCACGTACCCGCCCTTGATATCTATATTAAGATATAATTTTTGCACATATCTGAACCAGAAATTTTTGAATAATAATGTAGCATTTTAACTTTCACGGGGTTAGGATACCACATAACTGCTGATACTCTTCTGCCACATGTCACCTTTGTGATATGGAGAGTGTGAAGTGCATATATATAATACATATATCTAAAATTCAAAATATGGCCTTTCAATTATCACTGAACATAATGTTGTACAAAAATAGGCAAGATGAATAATGTGTTCCTGTTTATGTTTTATGTCTTGTATTAGATTCCTGAGATAAGTCCTAAGTTCCTCTGAATATTTCTTTTCATTCTAATTAATGTGGGGTTTTACCTAATAAAACAAAGATACTGTACCTCTGAATGATCAATTAAAAAGACCAATCTTTTATCTAACTAAAAAGTATTCAAAAACTTTTCAGTCAAAGGCTTCAAAAACTATCTTAATTGTTTTCTCTCTTTTTGTGTTCTTTCTGCAGAACAGGGTAAATTGTTTCCAAAAAAAAGACTGCTTTTATTATCTGGGGAAAAAAAAAACAGTCTTAGGACTTTTTTAGAAGTTAGTTTTTACGATATTGGATTCACACATTGCACAGTTCTAAAATCAATTCAAAACAAGGAAAAGTATGTTTTCTTTGGTCCTTCAGTGGTCAGCATTTTGGGTGAAATGTTTTGTTAAAGATTATTTGTATTTATGTTTAATAATGTGAATGTCCACAGCACTGAACACACTCATTAGTGTCTGATGCTGGGCACGCTAATGTTTGTTTGCAATACTTGTCTCCTGGTAGCAGATATTAATGTTTAGTATTTATAAACATCAGAATTTGAAACGGAGTGATTTATTGTCTGCAGTGATCATATATTAGAAGTCTAGGTTTTATAATATATTGACATATTGACTTGATGCCACAAGTGCCCTTGCTTTTAGATATATAATTTTTCCTAAGTTCCTAGTTATTTCAGAACAGAATATAGTGTGGTTTATGAGATGTGAGTAACTACCTTGCATGGATTATCTATGCCAAGATGAATAAAACAGTCTAGTAATAAAAGCAATGTGCAAATACAGTTAAAGCTTTATGATTTGGGCATATTTGTTAATACAGCATGTGACCAGCTGACAGCTTTCAGCCCTGTAACACTGATAAGAACACATATATAAGCTTGTATTCTCTACTTCAGACCTGAAAATAAAACATAAAACCATTGATTTCAACGTTGTTGTTTATCAGTCTCAAATATTTTATTAACCAAATACGGCTGTTCTAAACAAACAAATATTAGTATGCTTAAAAGATATAGTGTATTGAGAGTACATGTTGTAACTTAGTAAGACCTGTACAGTCACAGACCTTGTTGTGTCAACAAACACTGTTTATGGTAACTTTATAAGGAATGGGCAAATTCTGTCTTAAGTTACATCGATGCATCTGCAAACAAAGTTTGACTGCGTAAGTTCAGGTAGGTGTTCTGCCATTCCTTAGCAAAAGTTATTTTAAATAATACACAAAATGTTTTAAAGAACCTCGATGAGCTTTACTGCCAAGAAATATTTCCAGATGAAAGGATATCTTCGTATAACACTGTGTTATATAAAACCAGCCATTTTGTGCATTCCTGATTCATACTCCTCAGGAACGCAGGCTTTTTAGCGATACAGCTAGGTGTTTTAAATGTAATTAAGGAGTTAGGTGATAAAAGGGCAGACTTGGCTTTTGATGGCATTACAAAGTACAGCATCAGGAATCACAGCTTTGTGCACTTTGATTTTATTTTACAACCCTAATTTCTGTTTATGATGTGCATAAGGAAAAACAATTCACCAGAAGGACCTGAACGTATGCAATATTCTGCCCATTCAGAATTGCTGGGTTTCAGATTGTCTGTTCAGTCCTTTAACCTTTGCACAAGACAGTGGTTCCTAAACTCTGCACTGTGATCCCTGGAGAGCTCAGCTGTCAGAAGTGAAAGCAGCAGAGGCGCTGGCATAGCACCATGCCAGCTAACAGGGTGCAAAGAGGGAACCGAGCAAAGTTCACTAGGAAAGGACATGGTGCAAAATAGCTTGACAAGTGTTGCGTTAAGAGATTCTTAATAGAAGAGAGATTATTGTTTGCTCTGAAGAAAATGGTGATTTCAAAACTATAGGCTTTGGCACTTCCCCCTGCCCCAACCCCGAATCATGCATCTTGAATTCAGCCAGTTTCTGTTGATTAAGAAAGGAAGGAATGTGTGAATAAGATTGCTGAAACCATTATTGAATACACAATGAAATGCTTTGTTCTCTCAGCCAAATCAGAGTTATGGATGAGATTCAGATTTTACTCAGGCATAAATTCTGTGCTGTGTGCCTATAAAACATGCCTTTGGATAGCTGTTAAAATACAGTTCCTCCTCCTCTTAGGAAGATTACATCAAAAAACCCCAGTAACAAACGTGTGTTGTACTAATAAGGACTGACAGGCTGAGTCACAAGACTTCTCTGTGCAATAAGGACAGGCAGAATGAATTTTTTTGAACAAAGCTCAACTTTTGAACAGAACACTTTTCCTTTAAGAGTTTCCAGATTTTAACCCCTTAGGGGATAATAAATTAGTATGCATAAGGTATCACTGATAAATTTGCCTCTACTACAAGAGTATTTTCTAATCTTACTACTTCAGAAATGAGATTATTTTCATAAATGTCAAAGATGTTATGGAAATTCTTCTGCTTCCACTTAGTGTTACTATGTGTACTGTTAGTGAAAAAGAGTTATTTCTGAAATTGAATTAATGATTTATTTTTCTTTTAATTAGAAGATACAGATAAAAAATACAACTTTGAACTGAGTAGAGGTGATGGTTCTTCCAGTGTTTGTGTGAATAGTGCTTGCTACACTAAAGCCAGGAAACTTGCTGTTCTTTTAGATTGTTTTATTCTTATGGTGCATTAAAGATGTTTTGGATTTTTAGGAAGTTTAATAAATATCTATAGCCATAATTAAAGATCTCATTTCAGAACAAAAGAATTATTTACAGGGTTTAAATTATTTTAAGATGTAATCATATGTAGACTGGAAAATAATGTTGGGATTGAGGTTTAGTTTAAAGAAACTTTAATGTTGATTAAAGCAAGTATTCCTATATGCATGTATGGAACATGCATGGGGATTAAAACTCTCAGAACTGAGCCTCTGATTTCCTTTAAGTGGATGTGTTTCATACTTGTGGTATTTGAGCCTAAACTCTTGTCATATAGTCTATTTATTAGATATAGGTTAAGAATAATGCATGAAACTGACTGCACTTACAGACCTAGTTTTTATTATCTGTTAGGTATTTGTGTTTTACGAGGTAACATCTCTAGGCTTCTGATACCATAGGAACAGAAAAAAAGGCGCACTTTTCAAAATCTAACTTCACGTAAAAAGCAAGGATTCAGGAATAAAATTTATTTGTGCATTATAAACAAAGACCAGATCTAGTCTTTCACAACCAAATGTTCTTCTGCTGTACCAAGCACATTCCTTGACACGTTTTCTTTTTCTTCCTGCAAATTTTTCCTTGTAGTGATTCTGTGGACACTGTAGATTTCCCTGTGATTAATGCACAGGCAGAAGCCTGACCAGAGTTACTGTTACTTACACAGGCTTGTAAACTGGGGGGGTAAAAAGTAATAGAATGGGCTGAGCTGCCAGCATGAGTGTATTCAGCCTCCTGCCTCCTGCAAATACCAGACATACTGAGATTTATTGTGGATACACCATATATATGACACTAATTGAAAGTTTCTGCTTTATTGCATGTACACTACATGGCATCTACTTCTGGCCAAAAACTCCTTGCAAGAAATGTGACAGTGCAAGCCAGAGATACAGGTTCTAGCTATGGCATCAAATAGAGCATACTTAAATCTAAACTGTGTTGTTATAAAATAATGACAGAGCACAGTTTTCCTTTGAGATTGTATTCCTAGTGCCAGCTGCTGCAGCAAAGGGAGAACAGGGCTGTAATGTTTTGTGGATGGTGATTTTCTGCCATCTGCATTAGTAAACCAGTTTCTGGAATGTGATCTCTTCTGAGCTGCCATTCTTCTGTTACTGCATTGTGACACCAGTCTGAATTCAAACTTGCAGATTTCAGTTGATTTGGCAGAATTTACTTGTTCTCACATTGAAGGACTCCACTTTTTCCTCGTGTCACTTATTCAGCCTTCTGTGATACATCCTAGGATGGCCTGGGAACAGCCTGGCAGTGGTAATTTACACCTTTGCACAAAACCAGAGACTTCTAGGTTAGGAGGCACATCCTGAGAGATTAAATTCTCAATATATAACACATTATCCACCTTTTATAGACTTACATGGCTAGTGGTTGTTGGAGACTTCACTGATCTCCTAAGCAGTCATAGAAGCTGCTCTCTGTTCAAAAGTTCTCTAAAGATTAAGTGTTATTAAAAAGTAGATATAAAAGTTTGGGGGTAGTGTATATCCTTAGGGTCCATATTTGCCTATTTAGTACAACCTCAAACAGTTTTTGTTCCTATGCAGTTCTCACAACAAAAAACAACAACAAAAAATAAAAGAATGCATAACAGAGGGCTGTTACTACTCCTCCCTAACTCTGGGTAAGAATCATCATTCCCCTCCAGCTTAGGGAAATTCACTGGCACAGAAAGGTATAAATTACATCTCTGCATGCCAGTTGCAGAGAACCTGGCCACAAATACTTAAACTGAGACTATTTTATTCACTCCTTTAAAGGACAGTGATGAAGTTTTTGCTTGTTCTGATCTTGTAACATAAAAACGTGGATAGAACAATATTGAAGTCAAAGCAGAGTTAAATAAATGTTTATTTTAGGCTTACATTATTAAGTGCAACTACTTAAAAGTGAATCATTACTATCAAAGAGGGCACATGTGAAAGTAGTAAAATGAGATAGAAATGCAAGAGAGTGAAAATGCAAGGAAAAAGTAGCTTTTAGCATAACAATTAACCCCCCCATCTACCCTTCCTTTATTCACTGCAGGATAATTCATTGTAACTGAATTAATGGCGAAACATTCAGTAATAGGCCTTGGTAAGGAAATAGGAGCAGTGTATCAGGATATCCTTTTTCCGCCCCAGAGTACCAATACTTTCAATTTTATATACAACGGAAGTAATTAATTGCAACACAAAGAAGCCCAGCTGTGTTTCCTGATGGTCACACAAGCAATAGCTACTATTGTTTAGCATTTTGACTGTGTACAGTGAAAACTGTTCAGCTGCTTTTTTTCGGGGCATTTAATTTCCATTAGTAGCTTTTGAATGCATAGTGGATTATTAATATGCTATTATCTTAGATCCAATCCTGCATCCCTAATCAGGTAATTTTTTGCTGATGCCAGTGAGAGTTTAAACCGTATTGGGTACAGCTGCCAAAAGCAGAGATTTGCAGACACAGGCCAATTTCTCATTGGAAGCAAAGAGACTGTTTCTCAGGATTTGCTTTTAGCGTATATGTTTCTTTAACTTGTTCAAGTCCCAGTTTCATTACATATTCAATTATTTTATTGACTAAGAGAGAAAAGCTTCATGGCTATGCCTTCAACTTCATTATGTATTTTCAGGCACTTTAGCTGACTGCTGTGACTAAAATACAAGTATATCCTTTTATTATTTAGCAGGCCTACATTATCTTAGTTTTGCTAAAATATGAAGAAAATAATAGGAGAATGAGAGCATTTTGCTGCATTTGTTCTTATTTAACAGCAATGTATTCATGCTTAAAGATACATTTAGACTGAGAAAAAAGATAAGGATGTGGTGAAATTATTTTGTTCATTTGTTTTGTATAAAATTCAGATCTGTTTCATTCTAACAAGCTTGAAAGAACATAGCATTTTCAGTCTCATAAATGTCCATCTTTGTAAATCTCTACAGTACCCACTACTACAGCTGCCAGAAAAAACATCCTGAGGACGACGTTGTTATACACACCAGGACAGAAATTTTCTGTATTGATAAGAATTCACCTCATGTAACAGCAGATTTAAAAAATATTTGTTTTCAGCATTGGTTCAGTTTCAGGACAAAGTCTAAACATCAGCAGAGGAACTACTAATACAATGTGAGCTTGGAGCTAAGGATTATTCAAACTCATAAAAGAAAGTAACAAATACCTCTTAAAATAAAAGGTGGAGGAACATAAACATAGCTGAGTTATTAGTTTCTCTCCGAGTATAATTAAAACTTCCTTGTAGATCATCTGGCACTGCTGACTGATAATTCAGAATATAAATTTTCAAATCAGCACCTACAATCTAACTCTAAATGCTTAATCTTCTCTAAGAAAATGAAGACTTTTGGGATTTTATGTGCGTCCATCTAGGGGAAAACATGTTACTAATTCAAACAAACCGATGTGAGGCATCCTGGTGGAACCTCTGCTGAGCCTACAAATATTTCTTTTTCTGTGATAAGACTTTTAATGTTCTTACTACCCAACACTGCTTTTAAGAAAAACAAAATAATTTGAAATGTTTCTTTGTGTTTATGAGGAGAGTTACCTCAGGGTTCATTATGGTCTGGTGAAAAGACTGCAATATGGAGTTTGTACTTGGGAATCCATAAAAACAAAACTGCTCAGCGAGGCACAGGAAGAAGAAACAGAAAAAGCAGCAGAAAGTTTAGTTCTTGACTGGCAAAACACCTCCTAGAGCAAAGTGCTGCCATTACTACAGCCCTTGGCAGGCTGCAGTGGAGTTCACCTGCCTGAGGCACGGGGCAGGTACAGCCATTCTGCCCTCCGTCCTCCCCGGCCACCTGCACAAGGCTGAAGAACAACGGGCTCTGCAGGAGCCCAAGTAACCCCAAAATACACCAAGAGTTTCCTGGTGCCTGTGCTCTGCACACTGAGCTGCTACTCTCTGGGGTTTTGGCACCATGCTCTCCAGCGCTGCACTGTGCTCGGTTCCACATCACACTGCTCTGACCGAAGGTTGGCTGGGGCTTGACTTTTTACTATCAGTGCTCCACCAGCAGAATGTTTTAAGAAGCACCTTTCTTCACAGATTTGATGCTGCCTTATAAAATTAATTGTGCTAAAATTTAAAGCATTTAATAAAATCCATGACATTTCTAAGTAACAAACAGCTGAATAAATTTATAATGAAAAGAATATGCTTTCAAGTAAAATAATTCTGAAAAAGAGGCAAAGCCAAATTCATGTCATTTTAAGTGAAATAATTGTGTCCCTGGCTGAAGGGCAATATTCTTTTAATATGTAACATGGAATATTTATTTTGGTAACAGCAACAGAGAAATACTCATCTAATTGCTAACAGTTTTCAAAAATATATTTGGACCACAGATTTAAGCCATATGAATTCCAGAGACTGAAAGGAAGAAGGATCTACAAAGATAAAGCCCTATCACATGGCTGACCTTCTCCCTATATATATACACCTCTTTGTTCTTTTGATATTCAAGTCTATACGTCGCAAGTGATTCCAGGAACTAATAAGAAATTCCTGGAGAGGAAATAACAATGAAAGCAACTGGATGACTATCCAACTCTTAATTTTTTTTAAATACATCTCTCTTCCTCATGATAGTCAGTCTTGAACTGTGACTTCTGTATCTCATGTTAGACTTCCACATCCCATCCTGGCCAAATGAACATATGTTTATTTTCAGACTTCAGTGTCTTTTGAGTGTTGCTCAATTAACAAAATAAATACTCTGTGTTACCAAAACCTGTTGTGTCTGAGTTTTTGCAGATTCCTAAAATCTTCACCAGGTAAGACATCTGTTAATGATAACGAGGTCACTGGAACCCTGTGTCTCTCTGAGAGCCTATCACCTAAAGTGTTTGTTTTCTGGTTTAAATAGGTAACTTCCCTATCATTTTAGAGATAGTGGAAACATATTTTAGGCACTCCAGTGTTTCGAAAGACAGCAGTACCTCCTGCATGACGTTTCATCAGACATCCATCACAATCGAAATACTTTTTAAGGTGGCTATGACTCAGCATTTTAGATTAAGATTCAGTTTGTTCTCCTGCAGCCCTAATATTATTATAATGTAGTTTACTTTTGCAGACTTTTTTGTGATTAAGATGAAGAGTTACACAGTGCTCATTAATGTAGAGAATGGGCATTATTTGCCATAGCAATACAAACTTCATCCTTAGCAACTCTGTTTCTGACCTGACAAGGACTGTCACTTGTGGGCATCTTCAGTGCCCAAGTGCTTTGAAAAGCACCAGCTGGGATGGCAATTTCTGCAAGGTGCAAATCTACACACCAGGAACTGGATGAAAAGAATTGATCCGTTTCACAGAACAGATCAAATACATTTCAAGGCTAGTTGATTTTGCTAAATTCATGCATACTGGCTTGAAATCAATATCTAATATTTGAAAAGCATGGGGCTGTATTAGCAGGCAGTATTACTGAAGAGATGCTAGCACTGACAGCTTTGGTTCTGGTTGGGAGCGCACACACGCATGTTGCATTCTTCTTCCATATTGAGTGTCTATTCTGTTGCTATAATCTGATAGTAGGCAGAGTGGAAGAACAGCAGACTCATATTTTCCTTTGAAATTATAAACATAAGCATAGGAGTTCTGTATTGCTTGGCATGGAAGCTGTGATTTTGTCTTTCTCGCAGGCTGGCTTTGTTTTGGACACAGAGATTTTTCTGGATGATGGTGATTGGAAAAAATTTTCTGTAAATCTAGTGAGACAAGAGCTGCATTTTGAAATGCCTATCACCATAGTATCTGGCCACATACAATTACTAGGTGTGCCTTTACCTGCCTGCATTTTAAAGAAGTCTGCAAAGTTGATAGGTTTGAAATGATACTTCCTCTTTTGTTTTGCTGTATAGGATAGTACACAAGCTAAGCACTCACCCAACGATCTGTGGGTACAACACATGTGAACCGGGCTGCAGAGCCAGTGCTCTCATCTCACATTCAGAGGTGACAACTCAGGAGTGGAGTACACAACATTTACAAGCCCTATCTGATATTAGCATGCAAAAATGGAGCCAGACTGTGGAGAGGTCAACAAAATAAGCAAGCCCACAATATATGCACATGTGGCCATTTGGCACCGATAAGCCAGATTGCTTCCCAACTGGTTATTCTCTAGAAACAGTTTATCTGGGCAGGCATCTCCACACGAGCAATTGCTGGTGTGTCTTGAAGGCCTAAAGGGCGTTTTGGTCTGCAGCAAAGGGAAACTGAGCAGGTCTGTATGATCCATGTGATCTGCATTTCCCCTGCAGTTGGCTTGGTGTGCAAAGTTCTTGGTGCAGAATAAGCAGGTGACGGGACAAGTGAAAGGCAAGACGATGTCGGCAGCACAACTGCTGTCACTTTATTGAGTGAAGGACTGACACCAGTGGCCCAGGTGGGAGCTGTGCAGTCTCCTGTGACAACGTGACATGCCGTCCCTGAAGCTCCTGCACTGCGGCTGGGAGACCTCACCTGAAGACAGACAGACAAATTATTACTTTTCCCATTTGTCCTAATGATAAGGAGCTTGGAACGGCAATGCAAATCATGGCCTTCAGCATCCTTATTCAGTGAGCAGAGCAGCTCATTGCAGAAGTTCTAACGTATTCCAATCTAACTCACTGGGCTTATTTATTTAGAGATGCGGGAAATGGAAAAAGCAAACAAACAACCCTGTCCTTTGCCATGGTGCTCTATCCCTCGTGTGGCACCACAACATCGACCTTCTCAGCACTACTTTTCCAGGGAGCCAAAAGGCCCATCGGGGTCCCTCGTTCTGCCCTACCCTGCTGCCACCATGGCCTGCTGCTCGCCCAGCCCCGCTCACACGCAGCCCCCCTGAATGCACACCAGAGCCGCTCCGCTAATCCCCCACCCCACCTATTCCAAGAATCCTGGCAGCTCCTCCTCGCTCCACGGCTCCAACTCCACCAGGGCCCGCATGGAGCGGCCCGGCCCCGGGGCCGAACCCAGCCGCGGCTGCTGCTCGTCCCTCGGTGCCTGCTCGGCCGGCCCTGCAGCCTCGGCACGGCCCTGCGCTGGCCCGACAGGGGAGCGGAGCCGCCGGCCCGCACCGGGACCGCCGGGACCGCCGGGGCCGCGGGGCAGGGAGGCAGGGAGGGAGGGAGGGCAGGCCCGCCCGGCTCCTCCCGGCCGACTTTCCCGGCCTGGCGCCGCTGCCGGCCCCGGCCCGGCACGTGCTGCCGGACACACGGACGGGCACAGGGACACACGGACGGGCGCACGGACACACGGACGGAGGGAGGGAGGGAGGGGCGGGGGCGGAGGGGCGGGCGCGCTCCCGCCTCCCCGCGAGCCCCCGCCGCGCGCGCGCCCGGCCGCAGTGATTGGAATCCGGCTCGTTCCCGCCCCGCCCCGCGGGGACGCGCCGGGAGCGCCCGCCGGGACACGGAGCCTGCGCCGAGCCCGCGCCGCGCCGGCACGGCCCGCCCTGCCCTGCCCTGCCTTGCCCTGCCTTGCCTTGCCCGTCCCTGCCCGTCCCTGCCCTGCCCGCCCTCCCCCGCCCGACACGCACCCGCCTTCGCCCCCGTCCGAGCGCAGCCGTCGGGGCCCCGGGAGCGGCCCGCGGAGCGCGGCGGGGCGCGGGCCCCCCTCCCCCCCCCGCCCCT